>CM034350.1:47101994-47165569 GCA_019925275.1 Mytilus edulis
AATATTTCCCCATAACGAAATGTTTGTGAAAATATTTCAACTTAAACTTTGTGTCCAAATTGGAATTTTGCTATCTTTTGACTGTACAAAATAGGATAACATCAATACCAAATTCCAAGGGAAATTAAAAACAGAAAATCCTTTATAAAATGGCAAAGACATAACCATTGGTCAAAATTGCACTTAAGTGACATAGATTAACAAAATGTTCTTAAATATAGTTTCATGTTGCTAAATGTATGTATCAAAGATTCTTTTAAAGCATGAAAAGCAAAATCACAAAAATGATGAACCTATGTAAATTCAAAAGGAAAATCCCTAATCAAATGGCAAAACCACAAGCTCAAACACATCAAACGAATATATAACAAGTGTCATATTTCTGACTTGGTACAGGCATTTATGTAGAAAATGTTGCATTAAACCTTGTTTTATAGCTAACCAAACCTTTCACTTGTATGACAGTCGCAAATTTTACATTATATTGACAACGACGTGTGAACGAAACAAACAGACATAATAGGTAAAAATGTCAAAAAAGGGTATAGCAGTGAACATTGTGTTACCAAATTTTTATAATCTCAAACACTATAAATACATATGTAACAAAGAAGCACAAAAATGCATGTAGACAAAGCACATTGCATAAATGACGGACAGGAATACAATAACACAATTGACGGGATGTATAAGTACAGAGCCACGTCATACTTATCAAAGAAACACAAAGAGGCACATAGACCAAGCACATTAGCAAAAATGAAAGACAAGATTCCAAAAATTATCATAGAACAATAACACAATGACAAGATGTATAAGTACAGAACCACATCATATGTAACAAAGAAACACAAAAAGGCATATAGACGAAGCACGTTAGCAAAAACGAAAGACAAGAATACAAAAATTATTATTGAACAAAAACAAAATTACGGGATGTTACAAATTATCTTATAATAATCTATTCTCCGTTTCCTGCTCGTAACTAAATCTGTAAAGGGTGACGGTTTGTCATGATAAGTCAACAAAGGGGTCAGCTGAAGCACGCCTTTGGGTGCGGGATTTTCTCGCTGTATTAAAGACACATTGGTAGCCTTCAACTGTTTTCTGCTCTTTGGTCGGATTGGCACATTCTCTATTTTCGTTTTAAATTTAATGAACATTTGAAGTATTGATACCAAGAATGTGGGATTTTATCCTCTTACATTATTGTTACCGATACAGTGAATTCAACGCACTTGTACAGAACAAATGTTATAATTTTATTCCCTTTTAGTTTTGTATTTAAAGCTTTATATGTACATGTATCATGTGTATATTAGTGTATTTTTAAGAAATTATGGATATGTGTTGTTAACTTTAAATATCGCGGCAGTACCTTTTTGTAAACGTAACGTCGTTCCCGGCAAATTTGACAGTTGCCGATTTAACGTTACGAAATTCCGCCAACTTGTGGCGTTCGAATAACATCTTTGTTTTCTAGCTTGTTATGAATCCTACATTTCTTTAGTTACTTGTATTTACAGGCTTTATATGGTTGAATCGGTGTCGAGACTTATGACATCGTGCTTGCTTTCTTTATAATTCATATTTATTTACGCACTGACAGTAATTTACATGATAGACCTTGACCGGCAACGAACTATATTCGTACACGCAAGGATAAGGCGTGCTAAGAACTATAAAAACCGGACTTTTCTGATAACGAAACGAATTTGAACTGATCTTGAGAGAATCCAAGAGGTAATAGCACATACATAAAAACACATTCATTTAATTATCATGCCTCTGTGTCCTATAGGCATAGTGCATAGTCGCATTTGTCATCCATTCATATGATTATTCAGATTGAGTTATTTTGGGAGAAAAACGAGAAAAAAGGCGTCCGGATATGTTTCCGTCATTGGACGAAATTTTAAGTCAGATTAGAATTCCGGTTTGCGTTTTTAACATACAATATACTACGAATACAGGACCTTTTTCGGGACGTCGGGATCGGGTGTTTTTAAGCTCGGAATTTCGGGATGTTGGGATATTTAATTATTATTAAATTAGGGACCTCGGGATTTCATGTTTTTAAGCACAGGATATCGGGATCGGGACCCCTCCGACCCCCCCCCCCCCCCGGCCCCTTTATGAATGTTTATAATATACAGATAAGCGCTAAAATTATTCATGTGTTATTAAAATTAATAGAGAACAAACCAAAAAATAGGAATTTTTGGGGAAAAAGGAGGAGCCGGGCTAGAAAAACAATTATCCTGTCCCAAAGTACCTATGACTTTTTATACCTTTTCTGAAATTCTCCAGTCATTAAATCTTTTACAAAAATTCATTGATTACAAAAAAAGAAGAAGATGTGGTATGATTGCCAATGAGACAACTCTCCACAACAGACCACCCCCCCCCCCCCCGACCCCTTTATGAATGTTTATAATATACAGATAAGCGCTAAAATTATTCATATGTTATTAAAATTTATAGAGAACAAACCAAAAAATAGGAATTTTGGGGGAAAAAGGAGGAGCCGGGCTAGAAAAACAATTATCCTGTCCCAAAGTACCTATGACTTTTTATACCTTTTCTGAAATTCTCCAGTCATTAAATCTTTTACAAAAATTCATTGATTACAAAAAAAAAAGAATGAGACAACTCTCCACAACAGACCAAAATGACACCGAAATTAACAACTATAGGTCACCTTACGGCCTTCAACAATGAGCAAAGCCCATACCGCATAGTCAGCTATAAATGGCCCCGAAATGACAAAAACAATTCAAACGAGAAAACTAACGGCCTAAATTATGTACAAAAAATGAACGAAAAACAAATATGTAACACATAAACAAACAACAACCACTGACTTACAGGCTCCTGACTTGAATGTTCATAATATACTAAATGTATGTTCATAATGAAATTAATAGGGAAAAAAATGGGAATTATGGAAATAAAAGAGGAGGGATAAAAATTCTCAAGTCATTAAAACAAAATTCTTCCTACAACACTTTACATACTTTCAACCACGCTCTGAAAGCCCGCGATTTCGCGGGTGTGTTCTAGTTGTTTTTAAATTAAAGATTGGCAACAATCTTTACACTGGTGGCAGCGAATTTAGTTTTCTTTTTTAAGAAAATTTTAAGAATCTACGTGAATATTTTATTAGGCACGCAATTGTTAAGTACATACATTGTTTCTGTCCATATTTTATGATATTTGGTTACACATAGAAAAAAAAACTGAACATAAAAAAAAAAGACTCTTCAACGAAAGCTGAAAGAAATAGATAGTACAGTTGGTGAATATAAATTAGATTATAGACTATAATCTAATTTATATTTAATAAAGGTCATTGATTAGGGAGACTACTTTTAAGTCATTTGAGTGACACACATGTTTCAAGCATAGTTTAACGTCTCAACGTTTTCATTTACGATGGTCAAGAAAAGAAAACTGTCGTTGTGAAGAAATCTATTCAAAAGGTTGGGAACAGCCCCTCGAATGAGAGTAGCCCTTCAATGTAATGACTACACATGAAATGAGGGATCAATTTCATGTGATAAAAGCTTTTGTTTAGTTGTAAAAACCACTTCTTAGTACAATGTAGACTCTTGAATAAGTTTGAGAGAATAATCATAGACACAATGGCGCAAAAGCATCTTATTTAAGGGGAAAGGGGGGGGGGGGTATAAAAAAAGGTAAATTTTAAACAAAAAATATATTTATGTTACTTGGCGAAAAATATATTGTTTTGGCGAAAGAGGTGGCGAAAAAAATCATTAACCCAGGGGAAACCCTGATTATAGTATATATTTAAATAATTTTAAATTCAACAAGGATAAATTCTAAACCAAGTTGAAATAAAAATAGTTGATATCAACAAGGATAAATTTTAATTCAAGTTGAAAAGTAATTATATAGTTAGTTAAATTCTATATCAACAAGGATAAATTCTAATCCAAGTTGAAAAGGAAAAATATATTAGTTAGTCAAAATCTATATCAACAAGGATAAATTCTAATCCAAGTTGAAAAGGTTATAATTTAAAATTCAACAAGGATAAATTCTAATCCAAGTTGAAAAGTGATAATATAGTTAGTTAGAATATATATCAACAAGGATAAATATAAATCCAAGTTGAATAATAAAGACAACAGTAGTATACCGCTGTTCAAAACTCATAAATCCATGGACACAAAACAAAATCGGGGTAACAAACTAAAACCGAGGGAAACGCATTAAATATAAGAGGAGAACAACGACATAACACTAAAATGTAACACACATAGACAAAATCCCACGAGAATAACAAATATAACATATATATATAACATCAAAACCAAATACATGAATTTGGGATAGACAAGTACCGTGACACGTCTTATCGCAATGTGAATTTACACTCAAAAATAAGAGAAAACAAACGACACAACGTTATAATGTAATACACACAGAAACGAACTATAATATAACAATGGCCATATTCCTGACTTAGTACAGGGCATTTTTAAAGGAAAAAATGGTGGGTTAAACCTGGTTTTGTGGCATGCCAAACCTCGCACTTTTATGGCCATGTGAAATATAACATCAAAATGACAACACAGGACTACAATATAAATAAATTGGAGAACACAATTGACAAAGAATCACACGAACAACAGCCAACAAAAGGCAACAAGTTCAAAATTTTAATACGCCAGAAGTGTATTTTGTCCACACAAAACCTACGTGTGACGCCCAGATACAAAAGTTTGAAAGCCGAAACGAGTACAAAGTTGAACAGCATCGAGGACCAAAAAGATCAAAAAGGTTGTGCCAAAAACGGCAAGGGTTTTCTGTTCGTTACCAGAAAATCCCTATAATTTAAAATAATTTATACTTTTGCAAACAGTAAATTTTATAAAATGAATATTCAAAAGATGTACATGATAAAACTGAAGTATTAACTAATTACAGGAAACAACTGAAATACATTTACATAACCAGACATTTGAAACACAAAAGTAGACACATCCGAATAAGTTTAAACCTCTACGCCAAGTGACGTCCTATTTGAAACTGAAAAATGACGAAAAAATGACGTCATTTGAATTTGTAAAACAGATCATCAAAAAATGAAAAATGACGTCACATAAGAATGAATAAGATAGAATTAGGATTGAAAATAGTTAAGGGTACAATTCAACAAAGATAAATTTTAATCTAAGTTGAAAGTTTAAATATAGTAAAAGTAAATACCATATTCAACCAGGATAAATTTAAACCAAGTTGAGTTTAAATTTAGGAGTCTATTTTTAACAAGGATAAATCTGAATCCAAGTTAGTTATTAAGACTATAATTTTTGAAAAGGGTCCAGTTGTAAAGACTATAGTCCTATTTCAAAGTTGTAAATTAAAGTCTATTTCAAAAGTTTCTTTTTTACAACAAGGATAAATATAAATCTTAGTTGTAGATATAATATTTGGATAAGGTCAAAGTTGAAAAAATTATAGTCTATTTCAAATTTGTTATTTATATAGTCTATTTCACAAAGTACGGATAGAATCATAATTTAAAAGGTGTTTTTTAAGTAAGACATAGGAAATTCTTTTTCAATTATAACAAGGATAAAAAGTAATCTAAGTTGAATAATTCTGAAAAAGTACAAGATTAACAAGGATAAAGTTTAATCCAAGTTGATTAGTAAATTGAAACTCTTGATTCCATTTAGCAATTAAATGTAAAATGTATAACTTAAGAGACAGATCTAGTATACCACAGGGGTTCAATTCACTTAGTAGGGGAATTACCACATTAGCTAGTCCAATCATTCCCACTTGGTCTGTTGCATCTTCAAATATTGATACCTGCTCATTTGGGGATGTCACTTCTCATAATTATTTAGCCTCAAACCAGGCTATAAGTTTAAACCAGGGGGAGATAAATATAAGCCCCAGGCCATTTAGTAGTACTGTGAATAATATTCAAAGGGAAGTAAGCACAAACCCATTTCTTTTCCGAACTCAAAGTAAGAGTGATAGTGCTATAGCGACTATAACAAGAGGAAAATCATGTGAGAGTGATAAAATAATAAAGATGAGACAACAATTAGAGGCATTAAGAAATGAAAACCTTCAAAAATCATATGAGAGTGATGAAATGGTAAAGATGAGACAAGAGTTAGAGGCATTAAGAATGAATACCTTCAGAAATCATATGAGAGTGAAGAAATGGTAAAGATGAGACAAGAGTTAGAGGCATTAAGAAATGAAAAGCTTCAGATGAAGAATAATACTCAACATTTCACTCAGATTAAGTCTGACCCTGTTATCAGTAGTCAAAATAGTTATGCAGCGTTCCACAAACTCCTGCAATAATATTAAAATTGACAGAGACCCAGCAACGTCCAACCTACTCCTATAATAACACAACATTGCCAGACACCCAGCAACGTTCTACACATATATACATGGATACAACATTGTCAGAGACCCAGCAACAACCATCATATGCCTATGCTAATACGACAATACCTGAGATCCAGCATCGTCAAAACTATTCTTGTACGAGTACAATCATGCCTGAAATCCAGCAACGTCTAGACTACCAGCGGTATCAAAACAATTCCTCAGTATCAAACTGGTTACCTAGGCAACAGTATGGCAGACCACAGTAACAGCACCATAATTATGAAAACTCCAAGATAGACAATGGGAGAAGAAACAGAGTGCCATTTTACAACGGCAGAGATTCTTGGAATGCCTATTTTATGCAATTCGAGCCTATTACAGAGATCAACAGATGGGATACTGATTCTAAAGCCATTGAATTAGTAACAGCACTTAAAGATGAGGCAATGGTTTATGCTTCCAACCTCTCACCGGAGACCAAAAGATCTTTCTTTGGGCTATGTGCAGCTATGTCGCATAGATTTGGTGACCATGGATATCCAGAGACATATAGACAAGAGTTGCACACATTAAGAAAACAGGGCAAAGAAAACATTCATGAATATGCATCCAGAGTAGAAATGCTAGTCAGAAGGTCATTTCCTACTATTAACGCAGCCACTCACAGTACATTGAGTGTAGAGTACATGTTAAGAGGATTACCTCACCAGAGCATTGCCATAGAATTACTGACAAAGAAGATTACCAGTATGACTGAAGGTATTCAGCAGGTCACTTTATATGAAACGTATAAAAGAGGGAATAGATACAGAAACATCCGTCAACTTAATACGCAAGAAACTGTTGATATAGAGGAAAGAGAAGATAATATTGAAATAAGGAAAGTTTGTGGGAAAAGATATGTTACTGAGGAGAGGCTTACACAATTTGAAAGAGGGATCACTCAGTCAGTAGGGAAGATAATTCATAAAGAAATGACAAAATTTAACAAACCTAATGTTAACCAAGGTTATAGGCAAAACCAACAGTATAACAAAGACAACAGAACAAAAACAAGAAGCACAAGATGTTTTAACTGCAATGAAGAAGGGCATTACATCAAAGACTGTAAAAAAAAACAAGAAAAAGTAAATGCAGTTCAGAAAACAGAGATTTTACCAACAGCAATGAGGCACAAGAGGATTCTTTAAACTGCTAAGGGTTGAGACTATCGACCAAGTGTCAGCCCCTAAACATGGTGAAGAAAAAATAGCTAAAGAGAATAATTTGAAAAATGAAGAGAAACCTTGCCAAATGGAAGAGCATTTGGTTGAACCAAACAAATCAGTGGGTACAGTTTGTATAAAGAGATCATGTGAAGAAGATAGCCTAAATATACAGGACCTAGATTTAAGCCTAGATGTTGTTTGAGGAGTCTAACGAGATACAACAGAACACACCAGAGGAGGTAATGGGTAGTGCAGAAACGATCAGCAGGATAGAAGAGAATTTTATCATTGATCGGGTGACAGCAGCTAGCATTTCAGTTCCAGTGGTCATTAACAAGATTGCGACGAACGCATTTATTGACACTGGAGCAGAGGTGACGGTTCTACGTGAGAAGTTGTATAATCAGATTTCTGAAAGTAAACGGCCAAAACTAAGGAGAGCAGCAAGAAATTTGGAAGTTGCTGGGGTCGGAGAGAACTTGACAACAGAAGGGATTACAGAGGTGGAAGTTTATCTCGGGAGTGAAACTTTCAAATGGCCAGTTTATGTAGCGCCCATTGGAGATAACATGTCATTAGGTTGTGACCTAATTGTTGAAATGACAGTAGTCAGGGTCGGAGAAAAGGACACCAATTCTGGGCTAGTCATTTACAAAGAAGCGGAAAGAAATGAGTTCCTGTCAACCAGAGATTCAATGGTAGAGTCGGTAATGGCAGATGACAGAAAACCCATGGTAGCAAGTACGCAGGACATGCACGAGCATATAGAACATGTTATAAGTTATAAAGGTACACAGACGGACAAGGTCGACGTCCAAATATTGCCTGAACTGTTGCATTATGTTACAGAAGAAACCGTAAATGTTGTAAAAGAAACCGTATATGTTGCAGAAGAAGATGTATATGTTGCAGAAGAAACCGTAAATGTTGCAGATGAAATTGTGAATGTTCTAGGAACAGAAGAAAATGAAAATGTTTCAGTTACAGAAGAAGACCGAAACCTGTTCTATCAGGAGGAAAAAAGGAGTCAACTGACAGAACATTTTCGTAAAACAGACTTAGACCAAACTAAGAAAGAACTCGAGAATGAAAAAGATGTAACTCAAGACACACAAAAATATTGGAGAAAAGGAAGAAAGGAGCAGTAGAGAACACAGAAAAAGAAAGAACACAAGATACACAGAAAGACAGACCAAAAGAGACGAACCAATAACATAGTGGAGCTGTTGGAAAAAGAAGACGTTGAAAATTTTAAAACATTTTATTATATTGAAAAGACACATTACTATAGAAATTTGTTGACATTATTTATATGTATATTGTTTTGTATGCCGTTTGTACAATTTTACCATTATACGTGTCATGAATCGTGATATTAGGTTATTCGTGATTTAGAGAGAAAAAAAATTCTTAATTTGAATATTCTATTGAGACAGCAGGTGCTTGTTTAAATTTTGTTTGATTGTATACAATGATTAAATCTTTCGTAGTTATTTAAATTTCGAGACGAAATTCTATTTTGACGGAGGGCAGTGTTGTGTACGTTAAATATCGCGGCAGTTCCTTTTTGTAAACGTAACGTCGTTCCCGGCAAATTTGACAGTTGCCGATTTAAAGTTACGAAATTTCGCCAACATGTGGCGTTCGAATAACATCTTTGTTTTCTAGCTTGTTATGAATCCTACATTTCTTTAGTTACTTGTATTTACAGGCTTTATATGGTTGAATCGGTGTCGAGACTTATGACATCGTGCTTGCTTTCTTTATAATTCATATTTATTTACGCACTGACAGTAATTTACATGATAGACCTTGACCGGCAACGAACTATATTCGTACACGCAAGGATAAGGCGTGCTAAGAACTATAAAAACCGGACTTTTCTGATAACGAAACGAATTTGAACTGATCTTGAAAGAATCCAAGAGGTAATAGCACATACATAAAAACACATTCAAACGTTTTAACATATTGTATTTCATTTACCTGTATTTATTATTATTGATAATAATAATCTCTGATACTTTTAAAAGTTGTTTAGTCATTATTGAATATCAAGAAACCAAAGACATTGTTTTTAAATTAAAGATTGGCAACAAGTTTTACAATATGAATAACACTTATTCTTTATATTGATTTTGCAAATTATCTTATTATATCAATCAATACGTTTATTAATTTATGAGAAAGACATACTAAATTTCCATTAATTTTTCTATAAATTCATGCTTATAGATGAAAATTTTAAGAATTTAAGACAGGTTTTATGATATATTTGCTCAGATTATAATAAGACAGCTTCGAAGCGAGGTCTGATATATGTTCTAAGATAATCATTAAAGGATCATGTCCTATGAAAGTAATGAGAGGATCATAAGACATGTCATAAGATAGTCATAAGAGGATCATAAGACATGTCCTAAGATATATCTTATGACAGGTCTAAAGATAGGTTCGCGAAACTGGTCAATGATAATCAAAATGACATAGAAGTCAAAATACACTTTAATTCAGTTTTAAACTTCTTATATAAAATAACTGGATCTGATTTTATTCATGATCAAGTTCCAATCATTATAAAATATTTGGGGTCAAAAGTCCAGATGGCACAGTAGTATTTTCATTCCGGAATTTAGGTTGCTCTTTTGTGTACCTACTTAAGTCAATGTATCTGACTGTGGACAAAAAATACAGTACCAACTGAACATACTTTTCCTAACCGAAGGATTAATCAGGTGTAGAAAAATATTTTATATACAGGTGAAAATGAATTTTTGAGGTTTAAAATTTTTTTTGTATTCACTGCATGATTAAAGACCTAAAGTCTTTTTAAAGTCATATGAAACGAGTGACTGGTGAAAAATATTGTTTATCGTTTATCCAATTCTTGAACCGTTGCATGTATATATCATAAACTTAGTCTTCTGTGCACGATATTTTCATTTTTTTTCTCTCGCAAATATATCGTACAATCGTCATTTTTTTCTCTCTCTGTCTTTTATGGTTTAACAAATATGGCAGCTCATTAAATGCCGTGTTTTGACTCCGAAGTTTACCGATTGTCACCTTATTGTCAAAATTCAACAAAAAAGCATGGATTTTGAGCACGTGTTTAACATGTACAATCAGATAAAAGTTTATTTCAGTGACAGATCATGCGTATTGCGAGCACCGGATTTTAAGGAGGAGGTTCACGCTAAGGTCACTTTGCATACGGAAAATATGTCGGCGTATTGCTTCCTGGAAGCAAGCAATTAAAAAAAAGTAAACTTCTTCTAAATGTGACAAATTAAAGAATTTTCTTCAGAAATAAGTATGTGTACATAAGTTTAATAATAAAAACTATCCATTTTGTTATAAAAAAATATGCATATTTTTTTTTTAATTTGAGGTTTCATATGACTTTGAAGATAACAACTAAAGTAATTGATCATAAGATATTTGGAAATTCTTTCCTGAATATTATAATGAAAGTGCATTGATTAACTGCATGTGTATGTAAAATTTACGGTAGTGTTATAAAGTGGTGAAAATTATCATTATCCCTTTGGGCCAGGAAATACTACCTTGCCGCCTCCACTTATTCCGACAATTGGATAAAAATGAAATTGTCTTATCATAAATTGTTATTTCAAAATTTTATAAAAGTTTGAACCCGAATGAAAATATAACCATGCAAACAAGTATCAGTTTTGATTCAAACCACAAAATTGTTCTTTATCGAGTTCCCATTAACATAAATAGACTTTTAAAAATAGTACTGGTGTTCAAAAAAATCCGGGTGAATCTTTCTGTGTTTCCCTCGGTTTTACTAAATAATCCGGATTTGTTTTTTTTTTTCAATAGATTTATGACTTTCAAATACCGTTATACTACTGTTGTCTTTATTTACCTAATCAAAATGCATCACAAATTTTTGTTAACGTACATGTTATGCTTTTTGAATGATTTACGTTTCCAGATATTTTCGTACATTATTTATGTAAATAACACTGCTGTTTTTACAGAAAATGTTGATTGTAACAGATCCACATCATTTCATTATGTCAAATTTTCTTGTATACTTCATGTATCGAGATCGCAATAGTTTTACGATAAAATGAAATTTTGAACAGGACCTTGCTTTCAAATGGGCTCAATGGGGGCTACTAGGAATCCATACATCTTGCCGATCAAATGATGAAAGCAACATGTCTGTTAGGGAAAAAACTAAATTTTTAAATGTAGCTTTCAGTTTGATCTTACGATTTCTAAACAACATCATATGTACAAAAAAAGCTCTGCCTGTCTTTATTATAGAGAGGCAGCATAATGTGTCCTGCTTTTTTTTTTTTTATATACAATATGGCATATTTTAGTAATTTTACCGTCATTGATTATCTCATTCAAAACTGTATATTTACATGTATTTCTTTCACTCGCATCATCAAAATGGGAAACATTGATGTCATCGACTGGAATTGTATTTTCTAAATTCTCTATTTTCAAAAACAATATCAATGATTACCTGTAATTATCGTTGATCATCTCAACTCGATTGCTTTTCTCGCTTGAGCCGATCTGTTTATCTCTATTTTACCTATAACGACGTTGTTAATTTCATGACAATGGGCACGTGCGTCCTTAGTTTCTTGCGATAATTTTCATATCATTCGACTCCGTTGAGAAAGAAAATTATTAGTCAGCAAGATCAAAGGAAAATTTCGTAAAATGGCAATAATACAAATTTTAGAAAGGTTCCCGGAACAAACAAAAAAAGGTAGTACTCTTAAAATATTGTATTTAAAGTTGATTTATGGTTTTGCTTTCTTGTCCATTTTTTTAAAAAACGTTGTTAATTTGATCAAAATTGTAGTTTTTAGTCACAAATAAGTGTTATAATTCAATTTGATGTTTATTAATGTTATATAATATTGCTTATTATTCAAAGCTGTAAAAATTTATATAACGAATTTTTGACTTTTTGAAAATGAACAATTAAAGTGAATACGGAAATACAAAGAAAAATGGTCTGACCTCTTTATTTAATCATTATTTCAGATCATATTCATACGATGTGTACATTGGTTGATAGAAAACTAATACCATTTGCAACTGAATGAGCAACAGGGTATACATGAATAATAACTAGAATACATATAGGTACTTTTCTGGTATAACGAGTACAACACACATTTGATTGTGCTTCCCTTTGCTTTACAATAATGTAATCACGTCAAATAGTCAGTCCAGTATGTATTTGCAGACACGTCAAAAAGGAAGATGACTTATATATGCTAAAACAAAAGAAGGGCGGACCAAACATTTAATGCTGGCGTCACACATTGGCGTGTAGACCGGCGTGCACCAGACATACAGAGAAAATTGACAAAGTCCGTATACGTAAGTTGCACGCTAGAGGAACGCTAAGCAATCGTTAAACGCGCGTTGCATACGTTTGAAGTACGTCTAAATGCAAAGATATACGCTTGGTGAACGCTATAACTCCAAGAAATTTGTATGCAGCATCAACAAATTTCATCCAGCTCAAGCGTTTGCCAAGCGTATAGCTATACGTTACACGCATGTAACACATACGCAACAAGCGCGTTGAAAACGCTACAGATAAGTTTGAGACACGTTAAGGGCTCGTTTTATACGCTTCAAGATCATTCGACTATAACTAAAACGTATGCGGGTATGTTTGTAACAAACACCCCATATTTAAACGTCCAAGACAGGCCGAAAATTATTTTTGTAAAAGAAGATGTAACATTGGCCAATGAAACAGCAACATAGCAACATACCTGTTGTATGAATGATTCAAATGTTTGGGAAGGAATAATTTTGATTATTTGCATTAATCTTGGACACGGTAGGTAATCAATTTGTTACATTTAATGCAAATAAATTAGATGGAAATTTACCACCAAACTAGACGACCTTGATTTCGCTGACGACCTAGCACTATTATCTTTAAAATTCTAACATATACAGCTGTAAACAAGTAAACTTCAAGAAAATGCCAGAAAAATAGGACTAAAGATAAATACATCCAAAACAAAAGTAATGCGGATGAACACCACAAATAACATCCTAGTGAAGTTAAACGAGAGAGAACTAGAGGATGTCGATACATTCACTTATCTAGAAGGAATAGTTAGAACTTAAGGTGGCTGTGACAATGATATGGACAACAGGTTCAAGAAAGCTAAAGGCCAATTCAGCAGGTTAAGAAAAATATGGAGATCATCAGTACTGTCATTTAAAACAAAGGTCAGATTATTTAACAGCTTAGTCATATCAGTCCTACTGTATGGATGTGAAACCTGGAAAACAACTGAACAAGAAGAAAAAAATTAAACACCTTCCAAATTAGATGTCTGAGACAGATACTGAAAATAAGATGGCCCAATACAATATCAAACGAAAACCTCAACATCAGAGCTGGAACAAAAAAAAAACAAAGTGATGACATAATAAAACGGCGATGAAGATGGATTGGCCATGAACTAGGGATAGATACCAACAGTTCATTTGTACTGACATGAAAACCAGGGGGAAAATGAATGTTTGACGTCCCAAAACCACCTGAAGACGATCTGTAGAGACAGAACGAGCATCACATGGATGGAACTGCTGGGCTACAGCAAGAACAGCAGCCAAAGACCGTGTGAAATTGAAAAAATGTATCGAGGCCTTAAATGCCGACCGGCCAGAAGTGGATAGATGAGGTGAGGCGGATTACAAATAAAAAAAGTCTTAAACTGTCTAATAGAAGACTTTTACAATGTTTTGAGGTTCAAATGGAGTGGCCTCAAGAAAGAACATCTTTACTGTAACTCATATATTGTTCCATTAGTGGGTTTTTTATTGTGATTTTATTAATTACTTTGATTCTTACCCTCTGAATGTCAAATTTGAAATATTTCATGCATATTCCAGATGTCATGTATATCATTATGTAAGTATTATAGATAAGTTGTGTCTGTTGCTTCTAGTATCACACAACTTATAGGCAAATGAGGAGACCAAAAGTTAAGAAGGTAATGCAAACAAATAATACGTCCATTGAGTAGTAATAAATGTCAATGGCATCAATAACCAAAAAACGGAAAGGTGACTGACGAAGAACAGGCAGGGTCAGGAAAATTCATGAAAGATTCTGAATGTGATCGAACTCGAAGGTAAATTTCCTAAGAGTAAGCTCAGGTCAGTGAAAGACATAAAGGGAGAAACATCTGAAGTTTGTGCATGTACTGATTTGAAAAAAAAGAAAGTTGGAATGGATGTAAATGAGTAATGACGAAGGTCCACAGATGTGTAAGAAGTCGGTACAGAAATACTTTTGCTACAAATAAGTCCGATCGAAAATAGACAGCGATTGATCGGGAGGGAAGACTACGAAACAAACAAAATATTTTGGATCAAGAATACTGGATTGAAAATCGAATAGATGGTGTAAACGGTAACAATCGGAGCACACTACGGAGGGATGTGTGTTGTGCAGGAATACTTAATTTTATCGGCGCAATGAGGTCCCCGTTTAATGTAATCAAACGTTGTCACAGTTTTTTATTCTCCTGTATTAAAATCGTTAATTATTTGACAACGTCTGCAAATTCGTTTTCGCTGAAGTCTGTATCATCCAAACCATTGATGATTACATCTTTGATCATTGATTTGTAGGAACTAGCTACGTGTATAGATCTGCGCGTTTCTTCCGTTTCTTGTCAATACAGTTGCACCACAAAATCAACACCTCACATATTACAAGGGTGGATCAAGGATGTTTGAAAGGGGCATAATTCCATTAAATGGATGATATCGATTTTTTCACGGTTTTATGAAAGAAAAAATCATATAATCGTAAATATCATAATACAGTTATTTGTTTTGCCGATCGAATTGATCCTCTACGCCCATCTCCCTCTGGATCCGCCGATGAATATTCCAATTGAGGTTACCCAAATACCTGCAAACACAGAATTCTCTTTAGTCCTTTGAAAAGAGACTGAAATAATGTGGTTCCAAAATATACATCTCAATTGTTTGAAATTAGGATGGGACTATCCCTGTCAAAGTGTGCACAGTCAAAGTTTCCCCATGATGTTTTTATATGTCTTGTGTCTAAGTTAGAATGACTTTAAAGTATTTACACCAATATCTAATACCAATTTATTAAACTTTGGATAGGTGCTATAAGAACATATCTTACCGGTTTTTTTTAACAAAAATTTTAATTTAAATTTAAAATGTCCTACTAGGTTTGTTTTAATATCGAGGTGATGCACAAATGTTAACGTTACGATTCACGTCGTCTTCGGATATCTTATGGACGTGCAAATATTAACAAACGGTCAAATTTACCACAATGTTTGTCTATATAAACAAAACCTATTTTTGGCACATGTATTTCCCCATTACATAGCAAAATATGTGTGAAAATATTTCAACTTATCATTATTTGTAGAAAGAAAGATTGTTTTCGACTCTAAATCTCTATGAACGTTCGTTATATTTTAAATAGTATATATAACTATTTAAACTTGCACATACATAAACAAAATCATCTTTAAGTTAAAATTTTGTATTACATGTACTTCATCAATTTCCATTATGTATTTAGAAATATACTGTTCATTTCAGGTGTGTACCAGGCATGAGTTAATGCAAAATTGTAATTGTAACGGTAATGTATTAAATTTTTCCAAGTGAAGGCATATAATGTATAATTCAGAATTTTTTGCATTATGTGTAATTGTATTTAATGCATTACTTTTGCAAAAAGTTATGTAATTTCATGCATTACATTGCATTACGTGGCATTACTTTTTTCACATACTATTTATCTTTAACAGATTGTTTGATACTAACCAAAATCAAAATTTCTTGATTGACTACGATTATAATCATTTGCATATTGATTTTCAATTTCACATTCATTTTTCACACTTTACATAAAGCACTTTTATTTGGGAATTTGAAGATTAAGCCTTGCCCCAAGAAGAACTTGAAAACATGAAGTGGTATAAATACTAGAATGACCAAATTATAATTCTAAATGATTAACACAACACTGGAGATCATATTGAGGTCTTTGGCTTTTTTTTTTCTTTTTATTTCATACATTTTTCTGCTAAAAAAAATATTGTATATTAAAGTGTTTCTTTGTTGTCAATAGATCAATGGACACCTTGTTATAATTTGAAAATAACAAATAATTGAACGTTGTAAAAAAAAACCGAATTAGTTTATTTTAAAATTAATTTTTCTGACTCATAAATTAAGCTCGATGTTTATTATATTATTAGTCTAATGTAGGAAAGAAATTCTGAGTAAATATTTTGACTGTGATAAAAAAAAAACCAACAACAAACGATTGAATATTCGTAAAAAGTAAAATCACAAAAATACTGAACTCCGAGGAAAATTCAGAACGGAAATTCCCTAATCAAATAGCAAAATCAAATGATAAAACACATTAAACGAACGTGCAACAACTGTAATATGCCTGACTTGGTAAAAACATTTCTAAATGTAGAAAATGCTGGATTGAACCTGGTTTTGAAGCGTTAATACTCTCACTTGCATGACACGCGCATCAAATTCCATTATATTTACAACGATGCGTGAACAAAGCAGAAATAATAGGTAAAATTGTCAAAATATGCGTACAGCAGTCATCACTGTGTCACAATCTCAAAACAAACAAATATTTAACAAAGAAGCACAAAAATATCTATCAAGTTTAACAACCACATTCATTGCTTCGCGTGTTAGACGTCAGAAAATGTAAACTTCACACAGGAAGATATATATTGTTTTTTTTTAAAATAACTTTGTCGTTCAAAGAATTTAAAAAAAAATTATAATTTCACATGGGGAACGGTGGTATACAGGGTTAAAAATGTTTTTGCGAGAACTAATTTCAGAAAAAGACCAAGATTAAAAATTATCCAAAGTTCTTTAGAATTTTTAATAATCCACATATGGTTAATACCACTACGCGAGTAAAATAATTTTGTCGATAAAAGACAACGAAATAATAGGTCTCATGGCAAACGTATCAATCAAAATCAACAAGTCAAATATCGTATAAATTATACACTTGGTAATATCTAAAAACAATGGTAGGCATCAATTATTATGTAAACTGGGTAATATACCCATTGATAAATTAAACGATATTTTCAAGGAGTGTGACACCATCTCTTTTTTTCAGCCCACTGAATGAATATTCGCGTATAATTACAGCTTTTTGCCATCATAGGCTGTTCCCGCGTATCGACGAACATGAAGATCATAACGTCATTTTTTGAAAATTAAATATATTAGCAGAGATATTGATTTTATCAACTTATCTAGTATATTTAATGACTCTACCGTTCAAAACTTGATAACATAGAGCCGCCTATAATTTCATACACATAAAAAAAAAACAAGCAGAAGTTTAATTTTTAATTAACATCATAATAATACTCCCTTAACTTGAAGCTGTGAATCGTCGAAGTTTAGATATGTTCCATATGTCCATGTTATTACAGAGGACCTCAATATCGTAAGGGCACAGAGAGGTTAAAATCTTTTGAAAACAGGACCAAAATATCGTCCTCCATCTAAAATAGATTGGAAAGAGTGTCGTCAAGTCACCAAAGATGCTCTTTCCTCGTGTTGTAAAAAGTGGTGTAAACGGGGAAAATCTGATAAAAATCTCTTGATTCTCATTTAAATAAATGTATGTATGTGGTAGATAATAGAATATCACACTTTGAAAATAATTTAGAAGTAAATAATAGAGTACATAATACTCCTATTTCCAGAATAAGAAATAAACTTCAAAAACTTTCAAAGCGGTTTGTGTTTGTTCCGGCCGACAAAGCAGCCAACAATGTGGTGGTGGTATGCCGTAAATACTACACGGACGTTCTTAAGAATGATATTTTAAATTCATCTACATTCAAGTCCATGCGCTCCACAGAGAGTCATATAGTAAACAAACATATCATAACCACATCAAAGCTTCAAGCTTCTTCTGAACATTTAATGGTTCCTACTATGTATAAGGCTACCTAAACTACACCAAAAAACATTTAAATATCGTTTCATCTCGGCCTCTAGTAAGTGTTCTACAACTTATCTTTCAGTGCTTTTAACAAGTCCATTTAGTACTATGAGAGAGCTTATCTTAAACTATTGTAATAAAATATATCAACATAGTGGAATAAACTATTTTTGGATAGTTAAAAATTCTTTGGATGTTTTAGATAAATTACGTGCTTTTGATGGTCCTTTTGATTCTGTTGACAGTTTTGATTTTTCTACTCTTTACACTACACTTCCACACTATCTTATCAAACAAAAGTTTTCCTATTTAATAAAATGGTCGTTTGGTAAATCTGAATGCAAATATATTTGCATCAACTCATTTAAAGCCTTCTTCTCTAATGAGAAAGGTAAATATGCTAAATATACTTACTGGAGGTGTGATGAGATGATTGAAGCTGTTAATGTTCTCCTTGATAACATTTATGTACGTTTCGACAACAAAGTTTATCAACAGGTTGTAGGCATCCCTATGGGCATTAATTGCACCCCTTTATTAGCAGACTTGTCTTGTACTGTTACGAATCACAGTTTATGACTAAACTCAGTAAAGACCCGTTGAAATTGCATTTAATTGATAAATTCAACAACACTTACCGTTATCTTGATGATATTCTTCGTTAAATAATCAAGAAATTTCTCAATATACTGCTGAAACTTACCCCAAGGAACTTACTTTAAATCAATCAAATTTCAATGGTAATAACTGTCCTTTCCTGGATTTAGATATTTCGGATTTAAACGGGAAACTCCACACTAAAATTTACGACAAAAGGGAAATTTTTTCGTTGTCGATTGTTAATCTTCCATTTTTAGATGGTGATGTTCCTTTGGCACCATCTTACGGTGTTTATATTTCACAGCTCGTTCGCTATGCCCGTGTCTGTTGTGACGTTTTTGATTTTAACGAACGTAATCTATGTATTACTGGTAAATTATTAAACCAGGGATATCGTTACCATAAATTACTTAAAACCTTTACTAAATTTTTCCATATATATAAAGATTTGGTTTTGAAGTTTTGTTATTCCTGTAGAAAACTTATTTCAAACGAGATAGCACATCCTCATTTTTGCGGAAATGTTGTTAACCGTGCCCGGAAATTTAGAAATGATCCTGGTAAACTTATCGCTCCTTTGAATAAACTTATTCTAAAAGGTTACCTATTCAACACTGTAATACGATCATTGAATATTGTTTTTATTGGTATAAATATTGATGTTGTTATTAGTAAATTAAAAAGCAAACTCAATATTACTAGTATGTTATATACATATACGCATTCATGGATCTACAATCTGTCGATACATGTATCTTTGCATTGCACCAGGTCATGTTTTTCTCTGACTGTTTATGACGTCTTTACACTAAATCCATTGGATGTTGGATGTGTACGGAATCATAATTTAGTCTTAGATGCATGATTTTTTTTATTAGTTGGTAGTGGCTTTGAACTAGCTGTCAGTTAACTGCGAGTACTCTCAGATCTGCTCCTAGCGGCTTTTTGTTGTTGGGATGTACAAGTACCCGGCCAC
Organism: Mytilus edulis; assembly: GCA_019925275.1. Lineage (NCBI taxonomy): Eukaryota > Metazoa > Mollusca > Bivalvia > Mytilida > Mytilidae > Mytilus > Mytilus edulis. The sequence goes on from CM034350.1 coordinate 47,122,213, forward strand.
GTCCACTTGTATTTTTGTCCATCTGATGAGTTGAGCCTTTTTCAACTGATTTTTATAGTTCGTTCTTATGTTGTACTGTTATACCACTGTTGAAGATCCCGCTAACATGTGTAACCCCGCCACATTATGTATGTATGCGCCTGTCCCAAGTCAGGAACCTGTAAGTCAGTGGTTGTCGTTTGTTTATGTTTTACATAATTGTTTTTCGTTCTTTTTTTTACATTGAGGAAAGAACTATTTAGAACGGTTTTAAACAAAGGTTTAATTTATTTTCTTAGGAAATCTACAGTGATGTGTTCCCCTTCAAGAAAAAAAATATAATGTACATGATTTTTCAAATGGATGCATTCTGATGTAAAAAGAATCTTTCATTCATTTTCAAAATGTGTTGCATTCTGACAACGTATTTGGTGTGTTCATTTTGATATAGATAGATATAAAATTGTACACCTCTGCAAGTTATATCATTATTTAAAAAAAGATACATTGTATTTATGTAATTTAAAACTCTAAACATTACTAACACATATACAGAGTTCATCAATTTGAACCTCTTTATGACATTAAAATATTGAACCATTGCTCTAAATATCTTGGCGCCGGCTATTTAATAAGAAAATTTTAGCTTGTTTAGTAAATTGATTTTGGATGGTGTTTTTTTTTTTTAAGATATCCTGTTATAAAAGGATTTAAACATTATTTTATACCTACTGATATGTACCAATGGACATTAAGGTGCCGCATTTTTTTGTTATTTTAATAGTTATAGGGATAATCAAATTGGTCGAAAAAATAGGGGGTCCCGAACCATTTAAGCTCAAAATATTACTTTTATGTAAACAGGTATGTAAAAAAGAGCATTTTCCAATGAAATGATAAATAAAAAAGAGGTGTTTACATATTTTTATAGGAATATCCCACAAACTGTCTGTGACACTTGGTCCAAAAACTGTAATATAAAAAGCTGAAATATAGCTTCAAAGAATAAGAAAATAAAAAATATAGGCCTTAAAACCCAAAATGTTGGTGGGAAAATGTTGAAATTGGGTGTAATATTATTTTGAGCCTTTCACTAATACACATTATAACGATAATAGTTTTTTTAGTGACAAAAATACAATAATTTAACATTTTTAATCAATCAAAATATTTAAAAAAATAGTGAATTTGCGACACAAACTTTTCGTATGCATGGTAATTCATGCGTTAAATTATGCGCAGTGGAATAGTCCCGAGCCCTCTTAAGCAACCAACAATCAATCAATCGTACCTACTGTAACGTATGTAGTTTATCAACTTTTGATCTCATATGTAAAGATTTTTACTCATCATTTAAAATTTAATGTTTGTTTTTTATTATGACATAAGTATAATTTTGTACAAACATGATGATTTATTCAAAATTGAATATAATGATAATACATGCAGTTAAATAATTCAACAGATATATTACTAAAAATATTGGACAATACAGTAGCCCACACCAATCATTAATATTGACACATAAAATATACAAATATTAATCTGCTTTGTTCAGTTGTAAAATCAGAAATTGAGTACTGATATTACTGCACACAGAGGGTCGTTTTCTGGATACAATTTCTTATCGTCCTTCCCTACGCCTATATCACCCTGCTCTGTCGCTCAGTAATTCTCGTATCAAGACTTCAAAACGAGACCAGGCATTATCAGCGACGTCACAATGTGAGAGGAGAAGTTATCAGCGACGTCACAATGCGAGAGGAGACGTTATCAAGCTTGCGTTCGTCATGCGTAAAACTGTCTTAGGGAGAGGAAAAAAGACCATTAATAGAACGATAAACAGATAATCGGGTTTTCTACGTATAGATATCGTAAAATATCAGCCGCTCGACACAATGTGAAACTTTTTAGCTCGTTCGCTACGCTCACTCGCCAAAAAGGTTCACATTGTGGCTCGCGGCTGATATTTTACGATATCAATGTGTAGAAAACCCAATAATCTATACATAGCATCACACAATAAAAATGATATTCCCAGCTCTTTACACCATAATCATTATCAAGATTTAAACTTGTTTTTTACTTTAGTGATCAATACTATTCGTAACCATAATATACTGACAAAATGCTAGAGGGATATTAAAGGTTTAACATTAGCCACGAACTTTGTAACGAAATGAAAAATACATTAATGATTGTTTTTATCTAAATTACAAAGAAGCCACAATACACTTTATTTAGTTTAAAATTCCCTTTTTAATAACAGGCATCATTTCTGGCTTCATTCGTTATCAAACATTTGAGGGCAATAGTCAACTTCTTCCGACAATTTGATAGAAAAGATTTTTTTTTTAAATTGTAAAATATCAAAATGATATAAAAGTTTGAACCCGAATGATAAAACTACCAAAAACAAATAAACTGCAGATATTGACTCAAACCATATAATTGTTCTTTTATCAAATTTAAATATTTTCTCGTTTTTCGTGTGCATAAATATACTCCTGAATATAGTACTAGTTTTTAATAAAAACCGGGGAACTGATCCTCCCTCTTTTTCATTCTATCACAACTTCCAGCAATACAGATCTTTCGCTCTCATTTTCCTCAATACCAAAGTTAAACAAAACTTTATTTCCTATAAAAGATTCACCAAATCAACCAATAATAATAAATGATTCACAAAAAAACCATATACTGCAATATTATGATTTTTAAATGATTTACGTAATCAGAATAAAATCGACCTAATGTGTATTTCTTAACTTTAAAATATTTTCGTACAGTATTTATGCAGATTACACTGCTCTTATTACAGAAAGTGTTGATTGTTATTCACAAATTAGAGAACAATTAATTACTATTTGAATTCATAGAACTGAGAAATTACGTTGAATATCTTTCTTTTAACTTTTTTTTTCACATGTAGCCCGTAACAGAGTAGTGATCGAAGTCGCGTTTCTTTACCGTCAGAATAAGTTACGTTATCGACAAACTTATTTCAGAAGTGACATAATTTAATTTTCTTCATCGACAAAATATTTCATGTCCAACGTGTAAGTTTTCATTGTTTAAGTCGAAGTTTTTTTAACACAGTAAAACATTTTTTATAATCAACCTCTGTCATTGGCATTTTCATTTTAACGGTAAAGGATCAAATACGGGATCTCCGAAATTTCTATCATTTGTTACGAGGAAATCATTATTCAATCGAACATATGTCTTTGTTCATGACACATATTATGAAATACAAAGGAGTTGAAATGATCAAATACTTTCGAACTGACGGGAAAAAAATACATAATCTAGAATGTGTGTTCTGTCATAAACAATGCTTCGTCGTGCGAATCGACGAGATCGTGTTACATGTAACTGATCTTAGCTGTAGAAACAGTTGGTGCGACCTCGATAAAATCTTTATCAATTTAATATAAGCGATAAATATACATGACTACAATGATAATGAATTTATTGGAGTCACATCCACTGTTTCTACTGTAAACATGAACTCGTCGGTTAGTGCAATGAAGACACTTTTCAAGATTGAGATTGTTGGTTGATTCTTTACACCTTCGAGGTATTAAAATTATTTCAGTGTTTACTTAAAGTTAAAATTATTTTCAAATCTCTTCTGTTTAAAATTGTCGAAACTTCCGTTTAAGATTTCTGTGGTAATAGTTATCAAAGGTACCAGGCTTATAATTTAGTACGCCAGACGCGCGTTTTGTAAACTATCTATTCTATAGTTAGGACCATTTTATAATAAATACCCTTTTGTACAAGAATACTTTCTTTATAGAAGTATAGATCTGCTGGTTATAGATTTTTTTTTTATAACTTTCATTATTGTGACGACGCGCTATGAAATTCAGATTAATTTATAAATGAAGTTGTATATAAATTTTTGGTCATAAACACAAACTTTTAAACAGTTCGACGATTGCGTCAATGTTACAGTAGTCTGTTTACTGTAAGTTACTAAGCTTGGCCCGATTCATCTGTCATTTATGGAAACTAATTCACCACTTTCTGAGACAATCATTTTTATTTCACCATCAGACATGGAGCTACATTTGTAACTAAAGGAAAACTCTCAAATTAAAGAAATTTGACATGATATACTGAAACTTTCTTATAATCAATTAAACGACTGCTTTTCTTAGATATGTGATTTTTCATGGTCAAACTTTTTCATTGTTAACGGACATTTTGAGATTTTTTATTGTAAAAAAAATGGTGTTTTTCAAAGAAATCAACATTCAAAATTTAAAACTTCATGAACATGTACAGGAAGCTGAATTATTGCACATCTATGTACTACTTAGAATTTTACTTCGATCTGTTGCGTCCTTAAAATGTTCTGACCGTCCTAAGATTTAATGTACGGAAATGTTTCGGTAAATTAAATTCAAATCCGAATTGAATGTTTATGACACACAAAAAGAGAAACCAGAATCTCTTGATGACCACACGTATGTACACGTTGGGGCGATTTAGAGCTTTTCAGAAGGAGTGAGATTCCACCCTTGTTGAAAGCCTTGTGAAGACCTCTAGATTTTTAAATTCCCTCCGTTTTTCTCATGGATGGAGTGTGGTCTCTCTGTAAATTACCCAATATCTTTTCATTTTCCTATTTACCGAAGGTTCCATGTGAAAATTTCCATTGGATCAAATCTGTTAAACTAAATGTACAAAACAGGCTCAAGAAAAGGTGAAATTTCCTTTTCAAACCCGACATATTAAAAAAATTCTCAACAAAATTTTCCCGTTTAAACTGTACTAGAAAAAAGTTTGGCATGTGAAACGGACGAAGACATATTCTAACAGAAGTACAAATACCAGTCCTCCCTTTTGTGTATACATATGAGAAAACATTTCAAAGTTATTGATTGAATTCAAATCCATCACACATAAGGTACACATTGTAGTCCGAAAAAATAAAGGACTTCATTCCTATCAAACACCTTTTTAATTGTTTACCAGTATATTTTTTTAGTTTTGGGTAAAATTGTAAAGGAAATAATGCTATCAAGACGTCCTTCCATAAATCTTTTTTTTCTGTTCTGACTTTGAAGAAATGACTACTTTTCGCCCAATCGAAATGGTGCATGGACATATTTTGTTTCATATTATTAGAATTATTTTCAATATTATCGGTATTAAACTTGATTATCGACACATGAAAGTTTGTCAGCATTGTCAATCTTTATCTTTTTGACGTTAAAGTACCAATAGTTCGGTCACTACTCAATTAAGTTTGTCGATAACGTAGCTAATTTTGACGGTAAAGAAACATCAATTCGATCACTTCTCTGTTACGGGCTGATAGAGTTTAATAGCAGTGCATCATAAGTCTTTGAAGGATGGCTGATATGTAAATAATGTACTTAAATGTGTTGAATTATCATTTAATATCTGGTGGTACTATAAAATAATTAATATAGGTGTAGTAAATTGTTCAAATAAGGCTTTGGAAAATAGTGGAATTAATTACTTTTGGAGTGTCAAAAACTCTTTGGAAGTACTTGATAAATTGCATGCTTATATTGGTGATTTTGAATCTGTTCAAAGTTTTGATTTTTCTACCCTATATACCACTTTGCCTCACATTCGCATTAAGAAAAATTCACACACCTTATTAAATGGGCATTTAAAATGTCAGAATGCGAATACATATGTTCAAACTCTTTTAGATCATTTTTTAGTAGCAATACACAAAAGAACTATGTCAATTGGACATGCTTTGATACTATCTCTGCCCTTGAATTTTTAATAGATAACATTTTTGTTCGCTATGGAGATTCCGTATATCGTCAAGTTATCAGAATTCCGATGGGAACTAACTGTGCACTACTTATTGCGGACCTGTTTTTGTATTGCTATGAGTTACAATTTATGACTAAAATCAGCAAAGACCCATCGAAACAACATCTGATATAAAAATTTAATAATACTTTTAGATATTTGGATGATATATTGGCACTCAATAATGACGACTATAGTATGTATACTGAAGGAATTTATACTGTTGAACTTGCTTTGAAAAAAGCTAATACTAACAATGACCACTACCTTTTCCTCGATCTTGATATCTATATCATTAATGGAAAGGTTAATACTAAAATTTATGATAAAAGAGATGATTTTTTATTTCCTATCCTCAATTATCCATTTTTAGATGGGTATGTTCCCTGGTCACCATCTTACGGTGTTTATTTTTCTCAACTTGTACGATTCGCTCGTGTATGTAACAACGTTTTAGATTTTAACGAGATACATTTATGTGTATTACTGAAAAATAATAACACCAGGGTTTTCGATATCACAAACTAGTCAAAACATTTACTAAATTTTATCATCGATACAATCATTCGTAAATATAACTCAACATGCAGACTTCTTATACGTTCAGGTATTTCACATCCAATCTTTTATGGTAATATTCTTTACAAAACACACAAATGTCAGTTTTCACCTCAGAAGCTAACAAAACCTTTAAACAGACTTATTAAGAAGGGATATAGTTACAATACTAAAGATTGCATATTTTGGCTTTAATATTGATTCACTTATAGGGTCTTTGCATCGGAGTTAAACACATTTATTTAAAAAACAGTTGTTGGCATGACACAGGTTATGTTCTTCTCAAATATTTTATGACGATATAATACTAAACCCCTAACGGGAGGGATTGTGCCTGATACTCATATGATGAAGACATAATCTTTCAATCAGTTTAACTGAGGTCTTGAGCTGGCATGTCAGTAACTGCTAGTAGTCTGTTGTTATTTATGTATTATTGGGGTGGGGCTCGTTATTGTAATTTTGTTTTTTCTTTTGTTACCTCTTCTGACATCGGACGCGGACTTCTCTTGCACTGAATTTTACTGTGCGTATTGTTATGCGTTTAATTTTCTACATTGGCTAGAGGTAAAGGGGGAGGGTTGAGATCTAAAAACATGTTTAATCTTAATCCCGCCGCATTTTTGCGCCTGTCCCAAGTCAGGAGCCTCTGGCCTTTGTTTGTCTTGTATGATTTTTAATTTTAGTTCCTTGTGTATAATTTGAAGTTTAGTATGACGTCCATTATCACTGAACTAGTATATATATTGGTTTAGGGGTCAGCTGAAGAACGCCTCCGGGTGCGGGAGTTTCTCGCTACATTGAAGACCTATTGGTGACCTTCTGCTATTGTCTGTTCTATGGTCGGGATGTTGTCTCTTTGACCCATTCCCCATTTCCATTTTCAATTTTATAAGAACAAATTTACAGGTCTTACAATATTGGGCTGATGTTTAGACGAATTATATGTACAGATTGTATTGTCAGCCTTGTGTAAACATTACTGCTGGTGATCTGATGGACAACATTTGTTGTAGAGTTGTCACTGGTTCAGACGTACTTATATATATTTAAAGCCAAAAGCCTTAAAGACTTGCTGGTGAGAGCTGATTTATCCTCTAAAGCAGGCTCTTCATCTGTGGGCTCTTGTTAGGGCTGTGGAAACAAACGATGTCTGACTTGCAAACAAATACTGGATACCCAGACTTTGAACAGTCACTCATCTGGTACATAATACACCATGTTTTGAAATGTTAATTGCAAGACTACAAATATTGTGTATCTCCTACAATGTAAATGTGGTAAACAGTATGTTGACGAGTCAGAACAGCCGTTTCACAAACGAATGAACGGTCATCGTAGTGACTATCAATGCAAGCCAGACCTCCCTCTCCGTCGACATTTGAGATCCCCTAGCCACACTAAGGCAGATCTCAATCGACTGACCATTACAATCAATGGTCTAGGGAGGATAGACTCACTGGGGAAAGATTTTGGATAAGAAAATTAAAATTTTTGGCACCAAATGGGATAAATGAAAAGATTCGACTTCGCGTAGTTCTTTACATTTGGGTTATATTACTTATTACTACAGTCTCTGTTTCTATTTCTTTACCTTACTCATCTCTAAAATAAATTTGTTGAATATACCATTTTAAATTGCTTGGTTGTATTAATTGTTTGAGGGATGTAAAAGTACCAATGCCACGTTCAACTAGTTAACCTTAGTGAATTTTTTTTTAGTATATTTTAACGGCCTTTTGTTTAGGATGTTTAAATACGCAGCCTCTGTTGAAACTACTCCACCATTGTCAAATTTGAAATATTTACAAACTAAGATCGTTCGGTGATTTATTTTTGGAATTTTTAATGACGCAATTGTTCTTGTAACATCATTACTATCGTCACCGTTTAAATTTTAGAATTGTGCTAGTTCATATCGCACAATATTATTTTATATGAAGCATATATTTGCAGTCTGTTGTAATTAGTCATATAACCTATGTCATGTTTAACAATCTTTTAGAATGATGCTAACGTCTTAACGGTTGTTCGGTTTAACTTTTTTATTGTATAAATTTAACTTTTGTTATAATTTAATAAAAGTACACTGATATGATTCATTTAACATCACAATCGTACTGATGAAGGATATCTGTTATCCGAAATATTTATAAATAATTACATTTATAGTTTCTTTTCTTTTGTTATTGGTGTTGTTTTGTACACTTTTTAGTCATTTATATATATAAATATATATAAATAAACGAGTCTAAATTAAAACCAACGTTCAAACCTATGATTGCGTTGTATAAAACCCTTTTTTTATATACTTGTGCATATAAAACAAATTTCGTTGTAGGGGGGTCTAAATACAGCACAAACAACATATTCCAAAACACCAAAAAAGTGAAAAAGTATATTTTAACAAAACGCATTTGACTAACAGGTCGACCAACTGATGTTCTTAAACCCTGCTGACTGCCATTGACGGTAGAAAAACAAATTGGTCACAAGATGGAACAAAATGAAAACAAAAAAACTATGTCAATTGGACATGCTTTGATACTATATATGCCCTTGAATTTTTACTAGATAACATTTTTGTTCGCTTTGGGGATTCCGTATATCGTCAGATTATCGGAATTCCAATGGGGACTAACTGTGCACCACTTATTGCGGACCTGTTTTTGTATTGCTATGAGTTACAATTTATGACAAAAATAAGCAAAGACCCATCGAAACAACATCTTATAAACAAATTTAATAATACTTTTAGATATTTGGATGATATTTTGGCTCTCAATAATGACGACTTCAGTATGTATATTAAAGAAATTTATCCTGTTGAACTTACTTTAAATAAAGCTAATACTAACAATGACCACTGCCCTTTCCTCGATCTTGATATCTATATCACTAACGGGAAGCTGAGTACTAAAATGTATGATAAAAGAGATGATTTTTCATTTCCTATCGTTAATTATCCATTTTTAGATGGTGACGTTCCCTTGTCACCATCTTACGGTGTTTATATATCTCAACTTGTACGATTCCCTCGTGTATGTAACAATGTTTTAGATTTTAACGAGAGAAATTTATGTATTACTGAAAAATTATTACACCAGGGTTTTCGATATCACAAACTAGTCAAAACATTTACTAAATTTTATCATCGGTATAAGGACATCATTCGTAAATATAGCTCAACATGCAGACTTCTTATACGTTCAGGTATTTCACATCCAATTTTTTATGGAAATATTCTTTATAAAGCACAAAGGTGTCAGTATTCACCTCAAAAACTAACAAAACCTTTGAATAGACTTATTAAGAAGGGATATAGTTACGAGACTGTTGTCAGGTCATTAAAGATTGCATATTTTGGCGTTAATATTGATTCACTTATAGGGTCTTTGCATCGGAACTAAACACATTTATTCAAAAACCAGTTGTTGGCATGACACGGGTTATGTTCTTCTCATATATGTTATGATGGTATGATACTAAACCCCTAACGGGAAGGATTGTGCCTGATGTTCATATGATGAAATCATAATCTTTCAGTCAGTTTTATTGAAGTCTGGAGCTGGCATGTCAGTTAACTGCTAGTAGTCTGTTGTTATTTATGTATTATTGTCATTTTGTTTATTTTCTTTGGTTACATCTTCTGACATCAGACTCGGACTTCTCTTGAACTTAATTTTAATGTGCGTATTGTAATGCGTTTACTTTTCTACATTGGCTAGAGGTATAGGGGGAGGGCTGAGATCTCACAAACATGTTTAACCCCGCCGCATTTTTGCGCCTGTCCCAAGTCAGGAGCCTCTGGTCTTTGTTAGTCTTGTATTATTTTAATTTTAGTTTCTTGTGTACAATTTGGAAATTAGTATGGCGTTCATTATCACTGAACTAGTATATATTTGTTTAGGGGCCGGTTGAAGGACGCCTCCGGGTGCGGGAATTTCTCGCTACATTGAAGACCTGTTGGTGACCTTCTGCTGTTGTTTTTTTCTATGGTCGGGTTGTTGTCTCTTTGGCACATTCCCCATTTCCATTCTCAATTTTACTTAATATTAATTTAATACTAAACAGAAAACAATAATCTTGCAGCAAAGATGTTAAACTACAAACATGAGGTGCACAATTTAGTTCACCATATCCGCATTTCGACAATTAATGTCTCTTCAGAAATGTTAGGGATCAAAACGGTATTTGGAAGGCCATATATAATTTACCCCAATTAAGGATAGACTCTTGAATTTTAAAAGAATCGAGATAGGATGAACAAAATATATAAACCGGAGGGAAAATATAATACAAGCTTAAATGTAAAAGTATAAACAAGTCTAAATTGAAAAAGTATAAACAAGTCTAAATTGAAAACAACGTTCAAACCTGTGATTGCGTTGGATAAAAACCGCAATTTTTATTTGTTTTCATGTAAAACAAATTTCGTTGTAGAGGAGTCTAAATACAGCAAAAATAACATTTTCCAACAGACTAAAAGAGTAAAAAAGTATATTTTAACAAAACGCATTTGACTAGCAGGTCGAACAACTGATTATCTTAAACCCTGCTGACTGCCATTGGCGATTGCCAAACAAATTGGTCACAAGATGTAACAAAATGGATCTTGATATTTATTTGTCTACTAAACAAAAAACAATAAACTTGCAGCAAAGATGTTAAACCACAAACATGAGGTGCAAAATTTAGTTCACCATATCAAGATTTCGACAATTAATGTCTCTTCAGTGATGTTAGGGATCAAAATTGTATTTGGAACGTCATATAATTTACCTAAATTTAGGATAGACTCTTGAATTTTAAAAGAGTCGAGATAGGATGAACGAATTATATAAACCGGAGGGAAAATATAATACATGCCCAAACGAAAAATATAAACCGGAGGGAAAATATAATACATGCCCAAACGAAAAATATAAACAAGTCTAATTTGAAAGCAACGTTCAAACTTATGATTGCGTTGGATAAAAACCTTCGGTTTATTGTGTTCTTACCCCAGGCAGACAACCCTAGCCGTATTTGGCACAACTTTTTGGAAGTTTTGGTCCTCATAATTCTTTAACTTTGTACTTTTTTAGCTTTCGAACTTTTTCAATCAGATAGTCAATTGTTTTTCTTGTGTGGACGAAACGCGCGTACTACATTTTAAACCTGGCACCTTTTGTTAGCTATTATTCGTGCGTTTCTCTCTCTTATATGTTGTCCCATTTATTTGTATTGTAGTCCTATCAAGCAATGTTGTCATTTTAATGTTATATTTAACATTGCCATAAAAGCGGGATGTTTGGCATGCCACAAAACCAGGTTCAACCCACCATTTTTTTTAATTAAAATTTCCTGTACCAAGTCAGGAACATGGCCATTGTTACATTATAGCTCGTTTCTGTGTGTGTTACATTTTAATTATGTGTTTTTGTTGTGTCGTAGTTCTCTTATATTTGATGTGTTTCCCTCAGTTTTAGTTCGTAACCCGGATTTGGTTTTTTTTCTCAATCGATTTATAAATTTCGAACAGCGGTATACTTCTGTTGCCTTTATTATACGTGTGCATGTAAAACAAATTTCGTTGTAGAGGGGTCTTAATACAGCTCAAACAAGATTTTCCAAAAGACCAAAGGAGTGAAAAAGTATATTTTTAGAAAAAGCATTTGACTAGCAGGTCGAACAACTGATGTCCTTAACCTATATAACCAGTCTAAAAGGGTACAACATCACCAATAAATAACAACAAATGAAACAAATGAAACTATAAATATTTTGTATAACAGATATCCTTCATATTCCCAATAAACAGCACTGACGGATCTAAGCTGGTATATCTATGATGAGTTTTTTTTATATATAATTCAAATTTGACAATTGAAGAGTAATTAAAACAGAGGCTGCGTATTTTAACATCACAAATAAATAGCAGTTTGATAATGATTAGAAAAGTAATAAGTGTTGACTAATGTTCAATAATTGAAACGTGACTGCGTACTTGTACATTCCTATCAAATGAATAGAACACTGTAATTTAACCTAGTATAATTAAAAAAAATCATAAAAACTGTTAATGTCCAATAAGGAAGTCGGAGTTACTAGAAATAAAGGAAACAAGTTATGGCAGGAAAATGAGTGATGGTAGGGAAAATGAGTGACTATGTTTTTGCATTTATACCCTCTGCATAAACTGTCCTTAGCTTTCTTATCCAAAATCTTACCCGAGCAAGTCTAGTTCCCAATTCACTTATAATCCGGGTGGTCACATTATCACCGGTGACCTCAACATTGTCAATAACACTTCTTTGCGAAATGTGTTATCCGAAGATCCGACATATCGTGAGCCTAAATCCATCAATTGATAATGCAATTTCAAAATACTGATGGATTCAGTCGAGGATTATGCCAGGCAATGGGCTAAACGCGAGAATGAAGACGTAGATACTCTTTCTGAATGAATTAAGGCTGTGAGGTCGTTGGTGCAAATCAGAATTAAGAAACCGAATGGGTCAATCAATACCCATGCTACGTCAATATTCAAAGACCCAAATGTTGCAAAGAGGGACGAAAGATACCAGAGGGACAGTCAAACTCATAGATTAAAAAAAACTGACAACGCCATGGCTAAAAATAAAAAGACAAATAATAGTACAGAAGACACAACATAGAAAACTAAAGACTAAGCAACACGAACCCCGCCAAAAACTGGGGGTGATATCAGCAAAACACTTGTCCTACCTCCTTGACAAATATGTTGTAGTCCCCACAGATAAAGCCCCAAACAACATCATTTTTGTGTGTAAAACTCATAACATAAACTGCTCGATGAATGAATTATAGGTATTGACAATTCACATGGAAAATCAGCATATATCCTCACGACACTTACCAAAGAGGAAATTCTGGATAATCATAGGTCTGTTCTATGTTCTTTTGGAATTTCAACCAAAGATGAAGAACTGGATCTTCGATCACTGTATTGGATACCTAAACTACATAAGTGTCCTTACAACTAACGGTATATTGCTGGGTTTTCCAAGTGCTCCACGAAACCTCTTTTTAATTATTAACATCTATTTTATCAGCAATCAAAGCCGAGCTTCAAAGTTATTATGAAACTGCCTATTCTAGAGGTGGCGTGAATCAAATGTAGATACTAAAAAATTCCAAAGATCTTTTTAGAGAACTTACAATCTAAGACTCTTTCATCTTGCAATAGTATTAAAACATTTGACTTTTCTTCACTTTACACAAGTATGTTCCATTCCAAACTAAAAGACAAATTGAAAGAGTTGGTATTGCTTTGTTTCATAAAATTGAATTGTCAACGTAGATACTAGTATCTTGTCTCAGGGAGGGATACATCCTACTTTATAAAGGATCACTCGGATTTGAACAAATTTTTTTTCTGAAACTGACATTATCAAGATGCTTGATTTCTTGATTGACAACATATTTGTTAAGTTTGGAGGATGTGTTTTTCAACAGACTGTCGGCATTCCAATGGAAACAAGTGTGTCCCTCTTCTTGCCGACTTGTTTCTTTATTATTATGAGGCTGACGTTATACAGGAACTTCTTAGGAAGAAAGATAAGAAATTAGCAATACCCTTTAACATTACTTTCCCCTATAAAGATGATGTTCTCTCATTAAATAATATAGCCGAATTTGGCACAACTTTTGGGAATTTTGGGTCCTCAATGCTCTTTAACTGTGTACTTGTTTGGCTTTTAACTATTTTGATCACGTCACTAATGAGTCTTATTGTAGACGAAACGCGCGACTAGTGTATTAAATTATAATCCTGATACCTTTGATAACTAAATATCCCATTCAATTATTAAAAGTGTGCATCATACCTTGACTTACATTTAGAAATTGACAATGGGAGTTGGTTGAAAACAAAACTTAATGACAAAAAGAGATTATTTCAGCTTCCCAATTGTGAACTTTCCATTTCTATGTAGCAACATTCTATCAGTGCCAGAATGTTGCTACACAGAAATGCATTTACTATCATGATTTCCTTGATAGAGGGTTGCTGCTCACAAGGAAGATATTAAACCAAGATTTCCAAGTTGAAATCAACCCTTCGTAAATTTTATGGATGCCATCACGAGTTGGTTGACCGTTATGGAGTAACCGTTTCACAGATGATATCGGATATGTTCCTTACGTTGTAATTACAATCCCCTTCCCTTTTCATGGATGTCACATACAGAATTAGACTATTTACCGGGTGTGTAATAACATGAGCAATACCTCGGGCGCCACATGTGGAGCAGAATCTTCTTATCCTAACGGAGCACCTAAGTTCATCCCCAGGTTTTGGTTGAGTTTGTTGTGCTTATTCTTTAGTTTTCTATGTTGTTTCTTGTTTACTATTATTTGTCTTTTTGTGTTTTTCATTTTTAGCCATGGTTTTGTCTGTTTATTTTTTTTTATCTCTGGTATCTTTCTTCCCTCTTTTAAGAAGCTTCGCATTTTATGAATGTTTTCTGAAATTTTTAGTCAATCTTAATTATTTTAACTGATTATAAGCTGGACTTCAGACTGTATATTGGACCTAACAATAATTTTGTTTTATTCTGTTTTTGTTTTGTTGTTAGTTAGTTAGGTTTCGTTATGTCTTTATGACGTAAAATAACTTTACAATTATTCATTTTAATCAATCATTGATGTATAACTATTAATGATGAGTCGACACTAATGTATGATTTTAAATATAGTATAGACTTAATGTAAGCCATTGATATGAAAAGTCCCAGTAATGTTCTATAAATATATCTTCGTTCTTTAAACGCTATACATTCCGACACGTAAATAACTAGAACGTCTATCGTTACACAAAAATAAAGTCTACGAAATATTCAATGAAATTGCACAAAGGTTGTTAACTCCAATTGATATTGTAATTGCCTATATTTGTTTTACCCTTAATGGAAAGTTATTTAGAATATTAACGATTCTAACTGATATAATACAGAATTTAAAGATACTTCAACTATTATACATTTTAGTCTAGTTTTTATGTTGTGTTTTTGAACTGTTGTTTGTCCTTATGTATTTTTTGCCATGGCATTGTCAGTATGTTTTCGACTTTTCTTGCGTGCGAAGCGCTTTTCTGGATTTACCTTCATCAGGAAGGCTCAAAGTCAAATATTTGAAATCCGAAGATGTATAAGTACCGAAAATCGTTGAAGAGCTATATGTCAAAAATACCTAAAATAAATAGCCAAATTCATCTAAAGCCAACTTTGCCTGAGGGAGTTGAAACCTTAGTTTCATAATAATTTCAAAATTTATAAACGGACAATTTTAGTAAAGTTTGTTAAATCATGTCAATAACATTCCTTTGTTTTTTTAGTATCTCTTTTATATTTGAGATTGAAATGATATATACAGATGAAGACACACTGTCGAAATATCGGTCCACAAGTTTACGGAGCAAACATTATTTAGGTTGTATCTTTATAAAAGTAATAAAGTTTTTAGCGATATATTTGGAATCTGCTTGACGTTATTCTCTTTGATATACTTTCATTTTGAAAAAAAAATTAAAATAACAAAAAAAAAACGAACTCCGAGAAACAAAATCAAAAATGGAAAGTCCCTCATCATCAAATGGCAAAATCGAAAGCCAAAACATATCAAACGAATATATAACAACTGTCATATTCCTGATTTGATACTGGCGAAGAAAATGTTGAATTAAATCTGGTTTTATAGCAAGCTAAACCTCACACTTGTATGAGTGTCGCATAAAAATTACATTGTATTTGTTGAATAGACAACAATGTGTGAACAAAACAAAAAGACGTAATCAGTAATATTATCAAAATTAGGGGTACCTCAGTCAACATTGTGTTGTAACCTGAATCACATAAAAAAACGAACAAAAAGGCTTACCGAAGATTGCAATCTGGTATTATTTCACGTTTGATAAAATGTAAAAAAAAGTATATCAAATGTAGTAAGTATCTAAAATTTGGAAAGATTTTTTTTCCGATTTCCTCGAGGACATCACCAACCCAGTAGTTAGTCTTTTTTGTTTTGACATGACATATGAATACGTTCACATCTATTTATTTCATATCAATTAAAAGATTATTTATTTCATACACTGAGGTTTGTTTACCCCAGGTTTCCTTATTCATATGTCACACCGCTTTTTCGGAACTTTCGGTTGTAATGCTGAACTTCGTACTTGATTTGGTCTTCCATGATTTTTTTTATTCGAACACCATTGATAAGTCTTCAAGTTATGTAGACGAAACGCGAGTTCGTACTTAACTATAAATCTATTTTTACAACCAATGGGTCGATGAACCTGCTAGTTCACATTTCTTCCACGCGAATATTATCATTCAAGAAGTCAGTTCTTCTGTGAAGACATGAAGTATCATTGATGTGTTAATTTTCTGTAAATTCACTGTCCATTTAACACTGGTTTATTAAAGAAAATAAGGTTTCTATCACAAGTAGAGACTTGCTTTAAATGCTCTTTTACTTCATTTTTGATTTTGCCTTTCAAATGCTTTGATTCAAGCGCAATCATGAACATTATTAAAATCAAACTCGCGTCTTGCCTACCAAATTATAAGCGTTGTATCTTTGGTCCATTTTACAATCACTGAACCGACTCGACTTCATTACTGGTAGAAGTTTCGTCTTCGATGTTAGCATCAGTTGAGAAGCCTGCGTCTTTGTGTTGACATGAAATAACATAAATATTTTTATCAAATGTTGAAAGGTTGATATTTACATGTAATTCTGAATGGTCCTCGACATCTGAATTGATTTGGCCTTCCAAATCGTTCGATTCGGGCGCCACTGGTGAGCCTCCTGTAGACGAAATTTGCTTCTTGCATACCCAATTATTAACCTGTCATCTTTGGGGATTTTTTTTATCAATGTGGTGTTAAAATAATGGTAAAAAGTGAAGGATGATATAGATGTTTTGTGTCAAAATAAACTACTTCAATAAAAATTTGTTTTAGATTAAATCCTTTGATAAAAAAGTTATTTTTTTGCTTTTTTGAGAATTACTTTGGTTTGAGATTAAACTCATCATAGATACCAGGATTACATTTTGTATTTACAGAATCACACCCACTATAATGTACTTATTTCCTTTATTGCAAGATACAGGATAGTCAGTACGATGACGTATCAGAGTAAACCCATTATGTGTCACTACCGAACCCTTAATTAAAAACTCAAAATGTTGAGGAAAAGTGTTTGCCATAAATTGGTAGAGCATTTTAAGAGAGAATGGAAGTATTGAATGTGATGCTTAAAATAATTTTCACCTAGATTTTTTCTCTGTTCTTTTAAATATAGACTCGCCTCATGCGTTTACACATATCTATATATAAAACAGAAATTTTAATGTCTATTTATAGATCAGTTTCATAGCAACTATGTTTAGATATAATCTTATTTTAACCAATACTTTTCCAGATACAATTTATCCTAAATACAAGTAAGTACGTTTTGTTTTATACTATTTCTGTTAAAAACGTTTTCAAATTGTTTTTGAACAGTTAAAACCGGAAAATTTTAAATTTAATGACAAATTCATATATTACAAATAGTGAACTGACACAAACTCATTAACAATCAATGGGTATAAGACCTTTTGCATATTTAAAAAATAATATTAACTAACATGGGGGAATGGAAGTTATGTACTAATATGTTATATTATTAATCTATGATTTGTATATTTTTGCACTGTAAACTTTTCTTTACTTCACAGAAAGAATGTATCGATGGTAAACAATACATGTACAATTTTATTTGTTAAAACAATAGGTTGGTTATTTTATTTACCGTTGAGTTGCTGTCTCACATTTAAAATCATAATTCAATTATACAAGGCTTGTAAATCTGAGTAAATTATAGAATACATTTAATAATACAATTATTAACATTATTTATTTCATTAAGCAGAACATATTTGTCTGCGGAAGAGGACGTCTTTGACCTACATCCTACATAGAAGTTGACTTTTTTTTTCAAATAAATCCTAATATATTTGGAAACTACTTGAGTCGGTAATTCGAAAATAAGCTATATGTTGGTTTTTTTCACAATAAATGTAAAAGAATTGGCACACAAATAAGATATTAAATTAAAAACGGATGAAAGAAAAAAAAAAACTTGGAAATTTCGAAGGAAAGGCCCAGGGAAAGAAAAACTTTTAAAATATCTAAATACCTCAACATGATTAACGAAATGTTGATTTGTAATCAATCACCGACTTATCGGATAAACATTACCCGGATAACATTTTGCTGATATCACTGATAGAATGTTTTAAGAGAAATATCACAAACCAGAAAATGATAAAGAAGTTATTATTAGACTGATGTAATCATACAATGTATAAATATAACCAATATTTTCCAAGAAAATGTATTTGTTTTTGTCATACTGTTGAATAAAGGATATAAACTTCATCTGGTAACGATAGATGCAGGTAGATAATGAAGATCATTTGAAATCATTTGTCATGTTCTTTTTATTATATGAATAATTTAATTTTGAAGGTAACACGTCTTATGATTGGCTGACAGTTTGTTGTTTATCAGCTTTAAATATTATAATTTTGTTGTAAGGAGTGCACGGCGTGCGGAAATATTTTTTAAGAAATAAATAAATGTGTTGTTCATAGTACGAGAACAGAAATGATCATGAATGTCGAAGTTTTGTTAATACATGTATATTATTTACCTTAACCTCTTAAAAATAACAGTTTTAAAGGGCTTCGAATAAGATTGATGCGATTTTGTTCGTAAGGAATATTTAAATGTGAGGACCAAATCTAAATGTCCATTTGATTAAAATTTAAGTTATAAATTTCATGCCATTGCCCTATAAAATTGAGATATTTTTTTTTTTTTTTCTAAATCAAGTGTCTCCACATAGCTTGTAATAAATGCATCTCTCTCAGATCAAAAGTCAGGACATTTGAATTATCGTTTTCATCTTAAAAGTTGTATTTCTCTTGCCTCGGTTCATAAGTGTACGGAACGTAAAGCTTGGTACATAACTATTGGCTATTAATTCAATCATATGCCCTTATCTTTATGATATTTACTTCCCAAAGCTCTATGTAGGTTGCATTTCTGTAAATATCGACAATGCAATGTACCATAGGAACTCCTTTTACGGCTAAAACTGTACCACTTTTACTATGAAGTTTTTAAAAAATTGTATCCTATAGAATGTAAAGTTCATATGCACTATTTTTTTTAAAGATCAAAATATAGAGGTGTGCGTCATATTTTGAGCGTTTATATGGCCCGAACTTCTAAGAGTTCAAACTAACACTTAAATTCTGTACTACCCCTACCTTGACTTAAGGTTTTCCACAGATTTCAATTTGACCGATATTAACATGTATATTTACTGGTAATATTCTCAAGTTATGTCTCTACGAGATGAAACATAGAGATCATATCAGGGAACCAGTACGTTAACAAAATAATTATCTGTGAATATTATATCTCCGCAAAAGATGCGTGGTTTGAGAAACAGATTTATTTACAAAGTGCAACCTATATAAGGATCAAATCAACTTGAATTCAACAAGGTTCAATATTTCTAGTATTTAGCGAATTCAGATGGCCTGAAGACAAAGTCTGACAGATATTGTTAAAAATGTATTAAAAAAAGAGGAAATAATTCCTGATTTTGATATCTTCAAATTACCATTTAAATATGAACAACATTAAGATGTTTATTAATGCTTATCAATATAAATTAGAAGATGAGGTATGAGTGCCAATAAAACAGCACTCCATTAAAGTCACAATGTATAAAACGTTTAATTATATATAGACCAAACGTACTATTCGTATAAAAATATGACGCTTTTCGACAAAAGAAGAATGATTATCGTGTGTGTATGCTCAGATGCGTGTTTCATATCCCCTCTATTAACAAATGACAAGCATGTTTAATATAAGTATTTTAAAACAGTGACAGCAAAATAATGTTTAATTCATTTTTTCTCAGCAACTACATTTATTTTTCAGGTATCAAATTTTCTATTTCAATTTGTTATGGAGGTCATAAATATTATATATTAGGTAAGTAAAAAAAAAAAAACACCACACATTACACACAAGTTCCTTCTTACCGTATTCGTACCAACTGTAGAATGGTGGATTTAACTACATTCTTAAAATGTGAACAAAAAGTAAAAATACAAAAATACTGAACTCCGAGGAAAATTTTAAACGGAAAGTCCCTCATCAAATGGCAAAATCAAATGATAAAACACATCAAACGAATGGACAACAACTGTCATATTCCTGACTTGCAAATTTCTACTTATAATTTTCAACTATAAACAGCAAAAATGACTTGCAACACAACATCTACAAATGGCATTAAATAACAACTGTACACAGCTAAACATATCAGCAGTACAATTACAAGATCTATATGACTAAACAATTAACAGATAGCAACTAGAAGTAGATGTTATTAAATGAAATGTTGTGACAAATTTTACAGTCTCTGGTAATTCCTCTTGAAAACGATAATGTTACGATAGACAAAAACGGCACTATCCATAAAAAACCCTTCAAAATCGCCAATATGAGCGACACCATCAACAAACTTAATACCAGTGATCGCATTAAAAGAAAGCTTTAAAAGATCGTTTGTATCAACAAAACATTATTTCAATAATTTAATTTCAGATTATCACTCGCTGCAATTGCTTTTGCAGTTATATCCTAGGCTGACCAATCTACTTCAATTTAACTTTGTAAGGTTGTGTGTTTGAATCTTGTTTTGAAGTTGGAATGTAAGATTTTTGGTACTGAAAGAGCTTTTTATCCATTACATTGCAACTGTAATATTCACGCACTCAAAATGCATTTGTCATATAAACCTTGACTTGTCCAGTTTCTGACCGCATGAAACCTTATTTGAACAAGGAATTATTTAAATCTGGAATAATTTTGAATTCTGGAAAAATGATGAGAAATTTATTATGAATAGGGTTAGCCATGTGGGTTAGTTAGTTCACACTGAAATGATAGTGAAAGTGAAATTAACCCTAGCCATGAGCGCATGTCTAACCCTATTTAGTATGGTTAGTTTTCATCATAAATTTCTCATGAATTTTCCAGAATTCAAAATTATTCCAGATTCAAATAATTCCTTGTTTTTTAGACATCGCTAATCCTTTGAGTTCCATGCATTTGTCGTGAATGAATGAAGGTTTGCGAAAAAATTTACGTCATACGCCTCAAATTAATAGAAATATTTGGCAAGGTCTTTAATTTGATGTCTGATCCTAAGCTTTGAATAGGTCAGTTATATATTTTATGAAAATTTAAAGTTATTATACTTTAGTCTATAGTAACATATCTACCAAACAAATTAAACTTTTCTCTTTAGTCAATTTCAATAGATGACATGTTATTATTCGTCCTATTACTTCTTTTGTG
This sequence comes from Mytilus edulis, assembly GCA_019925275.1. Lineage (NCBI taxonomy): Eukaryota > Metazoa > Mollusca > Bivalvia > Mytilida > Mytilidae > Mytilus > Mytilus edulis. The sequence continues at coordinate 47,144,022 of CM034350.1, forward strand.
AAAATTTTCTATGTTTCATCAGAAATTTATAACTTCTTCTCGTCTGTCTACCAATTTGATAGACAGTCTCAAAAAGAACTGTGGCGACTTAATCAATAAATTGAGTTCATTTACACATGGTTTAAAAAAAGATGACACACTAACTTACCTATATATGCACGAAACTATATAACCGGTCATTTCGAAAGTGAAGTTATATATTTTGAAACATCTAAAATTACTAGTGCCTATTTTAATCAATACAAACCTCATAGTAGTAACCTTTACCGATATCCTCATTTTTCAAACTTTTCAGACATGACAACTTTTTTTGATTCTAGCGTCATTGATGGATCTATTTTAGACAAATCGCGCGTCTGGCGCAAAACAAAACTTCAATCCTGGTATCTATGATGAGTTTATTTACAACCACTAACTAGGTCGATGCCACTGCTGGTAAAGTTTTTATTCCCCGAGGGTATCACCAGCCCAGTAGTCAGCACTTCAGGGTTGACATGGATTATCATTAATATGGTCATAATCATAAATTAACTGTTTACAAAACCTTGATTTTTTTAAATACAAAGGCTTTTCTACCTCTGATATAGATTGCCTTAACTGTATTTGGCAAACTTTAAGAAATTGTTGGTCCTCAATGCTCTTCAACCTCGTACTTTATTTTACCTTTTTTTAATCGAGCATCACTGATGTTTCTTTTTTAGACGAAACGCGCGTCTGGTGCCAAAATAAATTCAATCCTGGTATCTATGATGATTTTATTCAATGGCATTGTTAAAGATAACGGTCCTATCTTTAAACTTTCTTTTGCTTTTGCAGTTTATTTATGCAATTTCATACCGTTTAAATCATGAACATATAATGCCGGTATGTCTACTAAGTATCTTCTGTACAGATCAGAATGATTTAATTATCTTGTAAACTTATATCACAGCAATAATTGCAAATAATATTTTCTAGCACAAACACGTGTTGCATGATTATTTTAAATCTAAATCTCCTGATTGTAATGCGCAACGTCTTCATTCATATATATTTTGTCCGGATAGACATGTTATAGTAGGTATCGAAAAACTTGAAAATCAAACGTGTCAATAAACAACTTTACCTTAGGGTCCAAATGCGCTAAACCTTATAGTTTACCGATGTTAGGAACTGAAAGCTAGTTTGAAATACCAATCGATTCTGTTGACGCTCATATGTCAGATAATGAGGAAATCTGTGGTACTTTTCTCCGCACACGAAGTTGATGCGAAATAAATAGATTGATTTTTGAAGGGTTTATGAACTGCTATGCTTCATAATCTGCTAAGACCAATGTTACCAAACACATATCTAGACGCTATGACAAATGTGTTGTAGTTCCCACAGACAAACGCATAACATTACCATTTTTGTATATAAATCCCATTAAAGGTACAGCTCGAGATAGATGAGGATCACATAGAAACAAATACTACAACGATATTTACTAATCTGGAGGAATCATACCAACATTAAAATAAGGAGATATGGTACATATGATTACCAAGGAGACACCTAGCTACCAGAATTCAAAAACTAACGATAGACAGCTAGTTCACAAACAAACAAAAACATAACTTGATTATTTTTACGAGTACTGTAACATACCATGCAATATAGAAATGAGATGTGGTATGATTGATAATGAGACAACTGTCCGGTTGTCTGTCCAATTTCCTACTTGAGTAGGAACATATATTACATTGGTGGAAAAGTAATTAACAAAAACTAACTCTGTGGAAGGGCAATCCAGTCAATACGCACAAAAATACAAAAGTAAGCAATTAATAAAATCAAATGTATATGTATAAAAATTACGTGTCAGCGCATCATATATAAACTTCTGGTATTTATCTCTATATGCTTATCATGGACATGATCTAAAATGCGTTTGCATGGATATTCCACAAAAAGAAACAATTAATTTAACAACATGGAATCAATTCTTATTTTTATACATGATTTTAAGGTTTTTTTTATATTTATTACAGACTATTGTGATAGCAGAAGATGGAATATAACAGTAGATATAACGCATCCGTTGTATATCTTTGGGCGAATCATTATGGATTCGAAAGGTAATATAAGAATTCAAAATCAATATTCATATAGTCATTCTGCCGCAGTAGATTTCTATGCCCCCGCCGTAGCGGAGGGAGTATTAAGTTTTACCCTTGTCCGTCCGTCCGTCCGTCCGTACTAACGTACGTCCCACAATTGATTTCCGTTTTCTTACTTTAGATTGCCTAAACCAAATGTTATAAAACTTATACACAATGCTTATTACCACAAAACACAGATCAAGTCTGAATTTTGGTACCGTAACTTTAACTGTTCAAGAGTTATGCCCTTTTGCAAAAAGAAAAATTGTTCCTAAAACATAAATTATGTAAACTTTAAAATCTTTTTTGAAAATTGGAGTTATCTTTCTTTGTCCTAAATGGTAGTTGAATTTACTACAACCAATGCTTTATACAATGCAATATTCAATTTTGCTTCCACTGTTTAAATAAAGATATCTTTACCATTCAGTGCTGCCAAGGACTTTGATTACCATTCTAGGGTTATGCCCCTTTACAAATGGAAAAATTGCTGAGGTTTTTCATTTCCATTCCCTTACTTATATTTGTTTCAACTAAATTTAATGAAATGCATATTTAATGCTGTTTTCCACAAAGTCAGTTTAAGTTCAAATTTTGGCAGCGTCACTTTTACAGTTCTTGAGTTATGTCCCTTTATAACGTTATATGCTAGCGTAAGCATCATCGGAGTCCCTATAGACACATTCCCCATTTATTTTATTTTCAGCATAAAGCGTCAATAAAATTAAGAGCATATGCAAGGTAAAATCAAGGACAATTCACCTAATGAGTAGCTTCCTTTGTGTCATTTTGGTACCTGTTATACCTGTTTTAGTTGTAAAAGAATGGATTACAGTTCATTTTGCTCATGACAATCTTTATTATTTCGTTTGTGATCGACTGTTGGTTGTTCGTTTGTCTCTCTTTGGGTTTTGTTTGTCTTTGTTCAAATCTTTTTAGTTGATGATTTTGTTACCTTTTGTACATATGCAACAAGCATTTAAACCAATTCAACTGAGGTATGGTGAATAGCATAGTCACAACAAACTCGAAATATCCATAAGGAGAGAGCGTATTGTTAGAAGCCCAGGGTGTACACACTTTTCACTTTAATTGGATAAAAGAGAGGCGAAAGATATCGAAGAAAAATTCGCACTCATAAGTCGAACGTAAACTGACAACATCATGAATAAAAAAGAAAAGACAAATAACAGTACACAAAAAACAACATAGAAAACTTTAGAATGAGCAACATGAACCCCACAAAAAATGGTGATTATCTCATGTACTTCGAAACGATAAGCAGACCCTTCTCTACATGTGGATATCAACGTGTTGCTCAATATAGTACACACCCATTAATAAGTCTAATTCGGTAGGTCACATTCGAAAAGGGGACGGGATTGTAGTTACGACATTTTGAACATATTCGCTATAATCTGTTAAACGGATATTCCATAACGGTCAACCAACTCGTGATGGCGTCCGTAAAATTTACAAAGGGACGATTTTAACTTCACCTCTTGGAATTCTTGTGAGCAGCAACACTTTATCAAGGAACTCATGATAGGAAATACAAAACCTGGAATATCGTACCAACTGTGAGGTTTATACTCAGTAGGCAGGCGCTGCTGGAATGTTGCTTCAAAGAAATGGAAAGTTCATGACTAGGAAGCTGAAATCATCCCTTTTGTCGCAAAGTTTTGTTTTCAATCAAACCTCATTGTCAGTTTCTAGATGTCGGTTAAATATGAGACAGACTTAGCTGTTTCTGTTATTCTGTTATTTCCCTTATTTCAAGTTCGATGGGAAAGCTGCGTTCAACATAGTCATCTAATTTTGAATATTCAGTGAGAAAACATCATCTTTGTAGCGGAGCAAAGTTAAAGGATATTACTTATTTCTTTTTTTCCTGAGAAGTTCCTGTTTAAAGAAAGACTCATATGAATAAAGGAACAAGTCGACAAGACTTGATGAACACAGTTTATACTCACAAGAATGTCGATTGTTTGTTGAAAACACGTTCTACAAACGTTACAAATATTTTGTCAATCAAGAAATCAAGCATTTTGATAATGTCAGTTTTAGAGAATGTTTTGTTTGAATCAGAGTTATTTTTTTACAAAGTTTTAGCCTCTCTGAGACAAGATACTTATAAGTATTTACTTTGGCCATTCTTTTTTATAAAACAATCAACTCTTTCAATTTGTCTTTTAGTTTTGAATGGAGAATACTTGTGTAAAGTGTAGAAAAGGTATATGTTTTAATACTATTGCAAAATAAGTCTAAAATGTTTTAAAGTCATATGAAACGAGTTTCTTGAAATTTGAATGTTATCGAAATTATTGACCAATGCATGCATATTTACTAACTACATGTAAGTCTTGCATGCACGTTTTGTTTAAATTATATTTATTACACATCTAACGTATTATCGACAAATATTATTTCTTCAGTGGTTGTTGAAAGCAAGCTTATCAAATTTCGAGTGTGTGGTCAAAGTTTATTAGATCGTGATGTTGAAAGAGCCATGGCATTTGTTTTTATATTTTCAATGCGTTCTTATTTGTTACTTAAATTTTTCTTAAATTTTGTCTTTAAAGAGGCATTAGCTACGAGATATATATATATCTTTTCTAAAATATGATTTTTTTTGTTCAATCATTGATTCGATCAGCAAAATATTATTCTAAGACAGGTAAAATCGATCATTAACATATATTTTAACCGGATTTTCGAAGTAAAAATCGGCAATTGATGTTTCAATGTACGGTGGGCAGGCAGGTAGGGGGTGGAAAAGCGGGCGAGCGGCTGCCAAACAGTGTCCGTTCATTAACATGAAAATGCTTAGAAGATTTTTTTCAAATTTAGATATGTTTTGTCCTATGAAGGTCAAGTATAATTTTCATGATTTTAGCTTTTCTCGTTGTTCAGTTAAAGCCTTTTCCCAAGAATTCACTTTCTGTACAAAGGGAAATAACTCAATTTTTAAAAGCTTTTTGAAAGACATTGTATTAATGCTCAGTGAAATGTTTGATTTTTTTCTTTTCTTTGGTAAATTGTTTGAAGAATTTTGTGGTAGGTTTGTTTGTAATTCTGTATAAACTGATTTTCTGAAATATGAAGTGAACTCTTTTAATAATATAAAAATTAATTTTCATTTAAGTATATATTTCATTACATTACATTATGTAGATAAAGTTGATAAATAAGTTGCAGATCTATATTACTTTGTGACAAATGAAAGATAAAATATTTGAAACTATTAAATATGTTTTATTTAAATTTGAAAATAGATATACCTTGTGTAACATCATATATAATTTAAGAAAACAGTTTTAACCGTTTTTTAAGGAAATATCGGTATTGGTATGAGGATGTACGGCGGGCGGGCGGGTACGGGAGGGTGGGGTTACGGGCGGACCGGACGACGGCTGCCATACAGTGTAAGTTCAATAACATAAAAACGCTTTAAATATTTTTTTTTTCAAATTTAGATATGGTGTTTCCTGTGACCCTGTGGAGGTCAAGTTAGATTTTAGCTTTTCTCCTTATTGAGTTATCGCCCTTTTTAATATCCAAAAATGGTAATATTATGTGATTGAGTTATTTCTCTTTGAACAGAAATGGTAAATTATATATATCGATTTTGATTACATTTACATGACTAATTTTACCTGTTTATAGATTACAAAGCATCTGGTAAATGTCTTAAGATTGGATTGAAAGATTTATTACAAAAAATTCTGTTTCTTAAAAGTGTTGATAATTATAACCTATATGACTGCATAAATAAAGTTAGAAATTTACTGTTCATTATTAGACATTTTGGAGATAACTACAGATAAGTTTTATAGATTTTTGAAATGCCATTGTGTAAATGATAAATAAAATTTTGGATGTTTTTTTTTTTTTGGACCCAATTTTCAAGCATTTTTTTTTGGGTGGGATTGTTTGGGAAAAGGTTGGGGGGATGTGAAAAAAGGGGGAAGATTTTTTTTTGAGGGGTGTCAATTCGCAACAGCGAAGTGAATTGCACAAAAAGCATACATTCAAATCTTTTAACCAATTTTAAGTTCTCAATGGTTTTGTTATAAAGAAATGTTGTATTCTTTTGAGGTGATTAGCTGTCATTTTATTCTAAGAACTTGTGATAAATGCTGATCTTATTTTTATACGACCCCAAAATTTTTTTTGGGATCGTATAATGGTATGATGTCGTCGTTGTCTGCGTCGTCTGCGTACGTCGTCCGAAAACACATTGGTTTCCGGACAATAACTTTAAGTGAATGGATCTCCATGAAATTTTGCTAAGAAGGTTTAAAACCACAAAAGGAAAATCGATTTTGGGGATGATGGTCACAACCGTTTAGGAAATAGGGGCCCAAAAGTGGCAAAAAACAAGCATTTTCTAGTTTCAGGATAATAACTTGTGTATAAGTATATTTTCATTGCTCTGAAATTGTACCACAATGTTTAATACCACAAGTAGAAGGTTGTGATACATTCTAGTGTTTATGGGGCCAACAGTTTAGGAATTAAGGGCCAAAAACAAGCATGTTTCTAGTTTCCAGACAAAAACATGTGTGTAAGTGTATAGATCTCTCTGATATACCACAAGGTTCCGTATCAGAAAGGGCAGACTGGGATTGAGTTTGGGGTTAATTACCCAAAACATGTAGAAATTATTGGGCCAAAAAGGCCAAAACAAGCATTTTTATAGTTTCCAAACAAAAACTTTTGTTTAGGTATATGGATGTCTCTGAATTTGTACTCCAAGGTTCCGTAATACAAAGGAAAGACTGGGATTGATTTTTGGGGTTATTGTCCCAAGGGGGGTGGGGGTCAACAAATTGGGGGGGGGGGGTCCAATTTTTTAAGGGGATTTATATTTTTTTTCAAAAAATTTCAAATTTCGAATTTTTGAAAAGTTTCAAGAAGAATCTTCATTTGCACAGTAGTGCACAATACATTTGTAAGGTCTTTGACCACATTTATTTTGTGTCAGAAACCTATATTATGTCAAAATTTTATCACAATCCAAATTCAGACAGTATCAAGCTTGAATATTGTGTCCAAATTTGCCCCAACTGTTCAGGGTTCTACCTCTGCGGTCGTATCAGGCTGCGCTCAGCGAAGCATTTTATTATCACAAGGTTCCATACCAAAACAGGAAATGGGATTGAGTTTGGATATATCGTCGTAATCGTTTTGTTATTAGGGACAAAAAATGGCCCAACAAAAACAATGATTTTTTTGGTTAACAGACAATATCTTGAGTATAAGAGTATGGGTATGTATGAAATTTTACTGCAAGGTTCTAAACTTCAAAATGACGGTTGTGATTGATTTTGGGAGTGATTGCTTAAGGCGTTTAGGAATAAGGGTTAAAAAAATAGGGCTTTTTTTGTTTTCAATTGTGCCAATTATGTCAAGCCAAAAGGGGGATTAGGTTAATTTTAGAGGTAATTATCCTAAATTTTAGGGTTTCTTATCTCTTGACCAAATTTCAATGGGCTTATATTTAGAGTCTGAGATTCTTGGGGTTCTATAATATAATGTGTATTTAGATTTTGGATTTTGGACCTGTTATCAAATTGGTTCACATTGAGGTCAAAAGGGTGAAAATTAAACTTTTCGTTTGATTTCTTCAGAAATTAAAATTCTTATTTTTTGAGATGCTGAATCCAACTGTGTATTTAGATTTTGGATATAGGACCATTATAGGTAACTGATGACTTATTTCAAAATTTTCAATTCTTTGACCACATTTATTCTTTTCAGAAACCTATGACGCGTCAAATATTTAACCACAAGGCAAATTCAGAGCCGTATTACGTTTGACTGTAGAGTCCACATGCACTTGCCCCTCGACCTTTGCGGTCGTATCCAGCTGAGTCCCGCTAAATAGTTTATTCACATTATTGAAGGCCGTACGGTTGCATATAATTGCTAACATCCACTTCATTTGAACTTTGGTAAAACGTATTCGCTTTGGCAATCAAACCACATCTCTTAATTGGTCCCCTGCCAACGAAGTCGAATGGGACTTACTGTCTGTCTGTCGGCAAATCAGTTTTCGGCACATTTTTTTCTTCGTGCTTGGAGATATTGATTTGATATTTTGTATATTGTTTTATCATGACAAGGTACAGACCAGGTTCGAATTTTATTCCGGTATGATGATTTTGAGCAGAGTTATGGTCCTTGGTCTTCAAAATTAACTTAAATAATCAGTTTCAACACTTTTTGTCGTCATGCTTAGAGATGTTGATTTGAAAATTGGTATATATTTTCATCATGATAAGTTACAGATCGAGTTCGAATTTTGTTCTGGTCTTATGATTATTTTGCAGAATTACGGTCCTTGGACTTACAAAATTAACTTAAACAATCAGTGTTCAACACTTTATTTCGTCATGCTTATTAAATATATTGACTTGATATTTGTTATATAGTTTACACCTTGACATCTAAGAAATCAAGGACGAATTTTGTTCCAATACATTGATTTTTTTTAATCGGTACATGACTATGTATTGCCATGCAATACTCACAGATCTGAATGTTTGTTTTTATATAGAGTAAAACTAATTATAAAAGAAAACGAAGAAAAATTCAAATGAAAAAAATCAAATCAAATTAAATCAAATCAAAATCGAGCAAATCAAAGACACCACATGAGGCAAATCAAAATGAAATCAAATCAAATCATTTATATACGACCGCAAAGAAATTTTGCGTTTGTATATTGGTATCAAGTCGTCGTCGTCGTCGTCGTCACCGTCGTATACGAAAACACTTAGTTTCTGGACAATAACTTAGTTTAGGTGAATGGATCTCTATGAAATTTAAACACAACAATACAAAGGAATGTTTGGATTGATTTTGGGGGTTATGCTCCCAAAAGTTCAGGAACAAGGGCCCAAAAGGGGTCAAAATAAGTATTTTCTTGATTGCAGACAATAACTTGTGTGTAAGTGAATGGATCTTTCTGAAATTGAACCACAAGGTTCCATACCGAAAAAGGAAGGTTGGGATTTATTTTTGGGGTTATGGCCTAAACTGTTTAGAAATTAGGGGTCAACAAGGAGCCACAAACAATACTTTTCAAACAATTTGTATAAATTGCTTATGTCTTGACCAATTTCAACTGGGTTTTATTCTTAAATTCTTTGGGTTCTTTAATATGCTGAATCTAACCGTGTACTAAGTTTTTTGGAATTTGGTCCCCGTTTTTAATTTGGTCGACATGAGGGCCAAAGGGTTTGAATTATACTTTGTTTGATTTCAGCACACAGTCCCTGATTTAGATTTTCAATTTTGGGGCCCGTTTTCAAATTGGTCTACATTAAGGTCGAACGGGTCCAAAATTAAATTAGTTTGATTTTTATAAAAAAATGAATGCTAAAGGTTTATTGATATGCTCAATCTAAAAATGTATTTTGAATATATGGGGTTCTTTGATATGCTGAATCTAACCATGTATTTCGATTTTTGATTTGTTTTGTCCCCGTTATCAAATTGGTTCAAATTGAGTTCGAAAGGGTCTAAAATTTGTTTGAAATCATCGAAAATCAAATTATTGTGGTTCTTTGATATGCCGTATCTAACTGTGTTTTTAGATTTAAAATTTTTGGTCCCGTTTTCAAATTGGTCTACATTAAGGTCGAAAGAGTCCAAATTTAAATTGTGTTTGATTTTGACAAAATTGAATTCTTGTGGTTCTTCGATATGCTGAATCTAAACATGTATTTAGATTTTTAATTATGGGCCAAGTTTTTTTTTTAAGTTGGTCCAAATTGGGGGCCAAAATTTAACTTTGTTTGTTTTCAACAAAAATTGAATGTATGGGGTTCTTTGTTATTGATTTTTGGGCCGTGTTATAAAATTGGTCCACATTGAGGTCAAAAGGGTTCAAAATTAAACTTTGTTTGATTTCATAAAAAAATGAATTCTTGGGATTCATTGATATGCTGAATCAATCCATGTATTTAGATTTGGGATATTGGACCATATAGGTAAAAAAAATTAAGATCATTAGACCCCTTACAATCTGTGTCAGAAACCTATGCTGTGTCAAATATTTTATCACAATCCAAATTCAGAGATGTAATGTTGTGTCGATGAATGTTGTGTCGATACTTGCCCCAATTGTTCAGAGTTCGATCTCTTCTGTCGTATCAAGCTGTGCCCTGCGGAGCATTTTATTAATAACTTGATAAGCTTCCGATTCTGATGTGCCGACTTTTCGATTGTTTACATTTAGAATCTAAACAGATATTTTTCTTCCTTTGCCTTGAACGTTTTTGACGATCGGTCATTAGCCGCTATAATCGTTTCTTTCTATAAATAGTTTAAAAAAATCCGTTTTCTATTAATAACTTTGAGAGTGACGCCATTGATTGCAACGCTGTTCAAGTTGTGCTCATATGTGGCAATACGGACACAGATAATGCGTTACACACGTTGTTTAAGGTAAATAAGGTAGAATTTATTAGTGAAATCAAATATATCAAAGCAACAATAATACATAAGCTTCACAATGAAAGCTCGAAAAATTCAACTCAAGATGCAAACCGCCAAACGACCTTAACAATTTGAATAATTTGATGTCACAAGTGTATCACTTCATAGCGCTCATTTAGTACTAATTTTACACGAAAGGTTCCATCTTTGATGTCCATGATGTCAGCACATTTGTGCTTTTATGGTACTAGTTAAACAACATGAAAGCATAAAGGGGGACGATCGTTACGGAATGCGCACTACTATAAATCTAAATTTAGAACACAATATATATAATTAGCACAGATATACTCATATTTCCAAACCATAAGTCACCTAACTCTCAGTTATATTTAAGAATATATAAATTTTCATTGCGATTTAAACTTTTAAACTTCCTCTCATGGCCGATTTTAAAGAAAGTTTATTCTGATTGATTATGGGTTATGTAAAAATAGCATAGAGTAAAAACCAAGTGGATTTACCTGAAGTTATCAGACTTGATAGTATAATGATATAATTAAGAATTGAATGCTTCTTTTTGTAAATTTATTGGGGTGTAAAAGCGTTGACCGAAGTACATTTTGTATGAAGCGCGGAAGCGCTTCATTCTAAAAATGTGCGCACGGTCAACGCTTTTACAACCCTATAAAATTACAAAAAGAAACATTCAATACTTATAATTACATTTTTTAGCTATGATCATGAAAACACGAATTTTATATATTTTTTTATTTAATTCACCTGTGCACTTTATTGTTGGACCACGTGTTATCATGAAGGAAAAGTTGTATTGTGCAATGCAACTGCTTACGGAATAACATGTGATGTGCAGTTAGCCATTCAGAATAAAGTATTATATTAATGAAACATACATCTAATGTAATTATAACTTATTGAAAATCTGGTCATTATCTGATATATGGACTGCCAACAGCCATGACAGGACAGTTGTATAGACTAAGGCAGCAATAATGACTTAATTGAGCCCCTTTATTCCTATTTACAAGCTTTAGCAACCTGGTCGCCTTTAGGTTTCCCAATATTTTAAAGAAACATCAGATAAAAAAAAGAACTGTGCTTTGAAATACCCAGGAAATATATCAGTATGTATATGACTCAAATATATGTTCTACAATGAAATGCATCCTAATTAGTATGGCGTTCATTATCACTGAACTAGTACATATTTGTTTAGGGCCAGCTGAAGGACGCCTCCGGGCGCGGGAATTTCTCGCTACATTGAAGACCTGTTGGTGACCTTCTACTGTTGTTTTTTTCTATGGTTGGGTTGTTGTCTCTTTGGCACATTCCCCATTTCCATTCTCAATTTGATCCTAAACCTACAAATGTTTTAAAAAAAGGGATTTTTTTCCATCCCTTTTAACATGAAATTAGATTTGACATAATATTTTTTGGTGGTATGACCTGGGACTATTATACTTATAGTTAGTATAATAATCCAAGGTATTACACCTAACAATAGCAAAATTTATTTACATGTAGGTTAATTTTAAATTCAAAAAGTATATTTATGGTAACAGTCTTGGCATTTACAGGATCAAATTGATGATTCTTCCAATTTTTCTTAGGATTCTAAGGATTGTATTACTAAATTAACAAAAATGAATAGGACAGAATATATTTTTACAAGACATGGCCTGTAGGTCCTGTGCTTATTTTGAGGACTGGTAATTCAATTTTATATGGCCAAATATCACTTACAAGGCACCACAAATGTGTACATAATCATTGTATGTCTGTTTAATCTTCTACCCTGAACACTTTTTTATAAATTCTAACACTTTTTTTTATCTGATATCATTGAACTGGATTGAGCGCCTCTGACATTATCGAAATTGCACGTGACTGTCAACCGCTCTAATTGATTTCAATAAAAGTGTGTGTTTTTTTGTTGTCATTTCGGACATTTCTTAATGTGTTGAGACTTTTCCTGGAGCTGTCGTGGGATTGTTGATTAAACATCGATAAGTGAATATTGCAGTAACTGTTCTGTCTTATTTTTTTTCGTGAAGAATCAAGTTAATTCGTCAAAAACAGAACTTTTTAGCGGAGAAGTCTCTTTGTAAAGAATCATATTTTCGTATCTTATTTTAATTATGTAAACAGTTGTGTAAAGGAAAGTGTAGGCCGTATGGTCCACGTCTCACGATGATCATAATATTTTGTCAGCGTCTTACATCATCTGCAGCCATTGTTGACCTTGACTTTTGAATCAGCTTTTCCGAGCTATTTATATATTATAAATAGGTCACATTTCTAAACACAACAATAAGTAGCGTAAAAAGCAGGTCTTTTCCATATTTCTGCATAAAAATCACCTGATTTTTTAAAGAGAAATTGAATAGAAAGGGTCTCTTGTCAGTATTGATTTTCTAGAAGTCAGAATATAACATCTTTACCTTAACTTTCCTATCATTGGAATTTTGATGATTTAAATTATTTATAGTTGCATATGTTTTACACCATATACTTCATTGTACTTAAATTATTATCTTGAGACAGTAGAAATAATACATTCAGTGTATATATTTTTATCAAACAATCTGTCATAGTTTCAGGTAATGTAATTGTAAAAAAGTCACCACTATTGAATTTTGTGACATTGTATTTGAATTTTAAGTCAGATTTCACTGGAAGATTGTCATAAATTTTGTAATAAAGTACAATTAATACTTACACAGTATAAATAAAATGTTTTAATATTTTATAAACTTTTTTTTTTAGTAATGCCAAGTAGTTTGCACTTCTACAGACATACCAGAGCTTGTTCGAATTTCCATTACATACAGCCTATACAGAGGATCATAAAACTATTGTACATTATTATTGAAATCAAAGATCCAACACTGTAACTGCTTTTTGATCCAACAATTTTTTTGTGTTTTTTTTGGTTTTTTGTGTGTGTATAAATATAGTATAGCTGCGTTTTTGTTGCCTATGATATTGCTTTAACTTTGTGAATTAGCACCCTCCCCCATAATGAGTTCCATGTCATCCAGATCAATCATATCTACTCCAGCGGAAACACCAGAATTTGTTGAATTAGATCTCAGAAACAATAGTTGTCCTATTTGTAATAATGTGTTACGAGACTGTGTACAGTTGCCTTGCGGGCACAAGACTTGTGAATCCTGTATTGACCAGTTATTTAATAATTCTATTTCGGAAGGAACCTGTCCAGTGAAAGATGAAGACTGTTTTGCTTTTTCAAGGAGCGATGTAAGTTTGAATACCTATTACATGCACATTTTTATACATTACTGTATAATACATGACACATTAAATCAGTTAATGCACAACAAAAAAACACACACAAAAAGTAAGGAACTGCACTTTTATTGCTGTTCTTCATTTCAATGTCATGAATGTCACAGTGAGTTTTATTGTTCTAATTTAACAAGTTAAATTTTTTTTTCCATGGATACACTCAATATAATAAAAAAAAGTCTAAAAGGATATAACAGATACATGTTTATTAGTACTTAAATCATCCTATCATATACATGTACAATAATTATACATTTGTAGGTTTGAGACACTGTTGGTTGCAAACAACTTGTTATACCTGAATAAACTAAAATATCTTTGACACTAACATGTACAGATTTAATGACTGGTATACATTTGTATATATGAAGTGTCAAATCCATTCTACAAGCTAGCTCTCCATGTAATGTACACATCATTACTTGTCTGGATGACTATATATTGAGATTGATCTAATTTCAAACAGCATCTACAAATGTATTATACAGCATACATGTATATCAGATTGATAAATGTATCATACAAAATATATCAGAAAGATAAAAAGTTTGTTGTGCAATGGTTATTTTAGAATTATTTACCATTGTTTGTAGGTTGTTCCAGATTATGGCACCAGAAGAGAAATTCTAAAATCCAAAGTCTATTGTCCATACAAAACAAATGGATGTGCCACTACAATAGAGTGGCAAAAATTACAGGTAATGCCATATTACATATAGATGGTATATAGGTTTCTTTTATGTTTAGAAAACATGAATGGACATTTTTGTATATCTGTGAACAAAAAGACATACAGGGCAATGGTATATATCAATTAGACAGTAACCCAACAACACAATTCCATAAGACATCTGACATTTGCCTGCAGGGCACCAAAAGTCTTCCACGACAGACAAATGTCTATTCAAAATGTCAAGCTCTTAAACATCCAGAGAAAAAAAATAACAGAGAAATCAAAGATCAAAGATGTAGTTTTTTTTAAATTTCAACCTTTTATTCTGAATTAGTCGATTAACTGATTTGTTTTATTTTTCAAATACATTGTAGTTGGTTAAATATCTGAACTATTTAAGGTTCTTTAACACCATATAGACTTCCAAAAAAGGTTTCATAAAACAGGTAATAAATCTAAGCAGACCATAAAATATACCAATTTTGATGTGCATATATGGATAAAATAATTCATGGATTTGTAATCATTATAATTGTTGGCAGGCCTTTTAAAGAGAAGAAAAATATTTTTGAGATATTTTCTGACTTATGAAGTCATGTTTATATTTAAACATGAAATAGTTCCTGTATAGATAAAAAGTAAAGGAAGTATATATTCATTATAAACTTATTTTTTTCAAACTATTTTTGAATTCAGTATTAAATAAAGATAATTGCTGGCTCTTATTAAATTGATATTTATATGATGATATCTTATAATATATTTCTTAAAATAAACATACTCCAGAAGTGCAGTAGCCAGTTGGTCAGGAATTTTCCTGTAAAATTTACAACTAAAATTTTCATGTTAGATTAATAATTAAAATTTGTTTTACTGTAAATTTATAATAAACAGACATAATTCTTCTCTATCATTTTCAGTTTTGATAACACAGAAGTGGGAATTTTGAAGTTCTGATTTGAAAAAAAAAGAAATATTTGCCATTTTCCACTAACATTTGAGATAATTACAAAAAATCTTGGATATAATTGGCTCAAGAATTTTTATTTGAATTAAGGGGAACTTAATATTTCCTTCTGTTTAATTCAATCTAGTAGTGTTATAGCCTTTCTTTGTAATCTTTTATTGTTTAGCACATACTACAGTCAGTTAAACTATATTGAAATATATCTAAATACTAAATACAGATTCACTAGTGTTTTATATAATGACTTAAAAATATTGTTGAAATTTACAATTTAAGTAAAGTAAAATTTTGCAAATTTATTTCAACAGAAGAATGAATGATGCATCTTGTAAATTATCAAGTAATTTTCAAAGATTAAATTTTCAAAACAAATATATAATGTTTCAATATAAAAACAGAAGAAATCTACAGGTCAATATATGATCATCAACAATAGACCAATGTATATACAGTGTGTAAGTTCTAAATCACATAGAACCCAAAAATTTGTAAATAAAATTAAACATACACCATTTAAGATATTCAATCTTGTCACTCAACACCAACTTGAAATTCCACAAAAGACATATATCTATAAACTATATGTTATGAATAAAGACACTGACTAAGTTTCTGATTTCTAAAAGGAACATGATACTGAATGTCTTAGCTGTTTACCCCTTCTACAAAAGTGCCCCTCCCAAAGACAGTACATGTACTATAGAATGGATAGCCACTGAAAGCAAGCCTATACATGCTTATATTGAAATTATGTTGTCTGACACTCTTATATCAAGGCTGTATTTCATACTTAAGTATGAATAGTACAAAATGACACGATCTAATGCAATGCCTATAAAGTCACTGTCTGTAAAAATATTAAATTTTAATGACCTACTAGAAACATAAATAAAGCAAATCTGTATGTATTATTCAAAAAATACATTGTATAATGTTAAATGTTCAAAGGCAATTTTTAATTACAGAACCATAAAGAAAGCTGTGAACATAAACCTAGAGAATGTCCAAACAGAAATGACGGTTGTCAAGAAACTTTATCATTTAAAGATTTAACAGATCATATCACCAACCATTGTCTGTACTCTCTGGTGTCATGTCCAGATTGTCAAACACCTGTCATGAGAAAAGACCTTCAGGTACAAATTACTTGTAAAGCAGAATTACCTAATGGATCTGTTCTGTGGCTTAGAAAATTATTTTTTTTACTTTCTGAAAAATAGATTCAGATCAAAAGTTTGATTTATAACATGAAACTCTAAAAGAAAAATAAATCTACAATTTCAAATTAATAAATACGAATTATGTCTCAAAAAGCTATTTTCACAGATTTTTTTTTAATATTTTACATATATTTTTTTAAAGAATCACCAAGATGATTGCACAAGATATCCGATCACCTGTAAATTCCATTGTGATGTAGGAGAGCTTCCACGAGAGGAGGTAAGAACAGTCTAAAATAAGGTTGATTAAAAAATTGCACTATTGACGTTCTCATGAAAATAGTACACTTAATCTTTTTATACGACCGCAAATTTTGAAAAAATTTTCGTCGTATATTGCTATCACGTTGGCGTCTGCGTCGTCGTCGTCGTCGTCGTCGTCGTCGTCGTCGTCCGGCGTCCGAATACTTTTAGTTTTCGCACTCTAACTTTAGTAAAAGTGAATAGAAATCTATGAAATTTTAACACAAGGTTTATGACCATAAAAGGAAGGTTGGTATTGATTTTGGGAGTTTTGGTCCCAACATTTTAGGAATAAGGGGCCAAAAAGGGCCCAAATAAGCATTTTCTTGGTTTTCGCACCATAACTTTAGTTTAAGTTAATAGAAATCTATGAAATTTTGACACAAGGTTTATGACCACAAAAGAAAGATTGGGATTGATTTTGGGAGTTTTGGTTTCAATAGTTTAGGAATAAGGGGCCAATAAAGGGCCCAAATAAGCATTTTTCTTGGTTTTTGCACAATAACCTTAGGTTAAGTAAATGGAAATCTATGAAATTTAAACACAATGTTTATGACCACAAAAGGAAGGTTGGTATTTATTTTGGGAGTTTAGGACCCAACAGATTAGGAATTAGGGGCCAAAAAGGGACCCAAATAAGCATTTTTCTTGGTTTTCGCACTATAATGTTAGTATAAGTAAATACAAATCTATGAAATTTAAACACAAGGCTTATGACCATAAAAGGAAGGTTGGTATTGATTTTGGGAGTTTTGGTCCCAACAGTTTAGGAAAAAGGGGCCCAAAGGGTCCAAAATTAAACTTTGTTTGATTTCATCAAAATTGAATAATTGGGGTTCTTTGATATGCCGAATCTAACTGTATATGTAGATTCTCAACTTTTGGTCCCGTTTTCAAATTGGTCTACATTAAGGTCCAAAGGGTCCAAAATTAAACTTAGTTTGATTTTGACAAAAAATGAATCGGTTGGGTTCTTTGATATGTTGAATCTAAAAATGTACTTAGATTCTTGATTATTGAAGTTTTTTTGGTCCAGTTTTCAAATTGGTCTACATTAAGGTCCAAAGGGTCCAAAATTAAACTTTGTTTGATTTCATCAAAAATTGAATCCTTGGGGTTCTTTGATATGCCAAATCTAACTGTGTATGTAGATTCTTCATTTTTGGTCCTGTTTTCAAATTTCAAATTCTACATTAAAGTCCAAAGGGTCCAAAATTAAACTAAGTTTGATTTTAACAAAAATTGAATTCTTGGGCCTCTTTGATATGCTGAATCTAAACATGTACTTAGATTTTTGATTATGGGCCCAGTTTTCAAGTTGGTCCAAATCAGGATCTAAAATTATTATATTAAGTATTGTGCAATAGCAAGTCTTTTCAATTGCACAGTATTGTGCAATGGCAAGAAATATCTAATTGCACAATATTGTGAAATAGCAAATTTTTTTTTAATTAGAGTTATCTGTCTTTGTCCAGAATAGTAAGCAAGAAATATCCTATTTGTGCAATAGCAAGAATTTTTTTTTAATTGGAGTTATCTTTCTTTGTCCAGAATCAACTTAAATCTTTGTTATATACAATATACAATGTATATACACTTTTTACTACCAACTGATAAATTTAAATAATCTTTACCATTCAGTGATAACAAGCAGTTTTTTTACATCTTAATATTTTATGATGTATTTAAATGAGTAGTTATTGTTGCAAACTCCATTAGAAATTTGAATTGATATCAGTTTTGAAAAAGGGAAACGGGGATGTGAAAAAAAAGGGGGGGGTTAAATTTTTCTCATTTCAGATTTCATAAATAAAAAGAAAATTTCTTCAAACATTTTTTTGAGAGGATTATACGACCGCAAATTTTGAAAAAATTTTCGTCGTATATTGCTATCACATTGGCGTCTGCGTCGTCGTCGTCGTCGTCGTCGTCGTCGTCGTCGTCGTCGTCGTCCGGCGTCCGAATACTTTTAGTTTTCGCACTCTAACTTTAGTAAAAGTGAATAGAAATCTATGAAATTTTAACACAAGGTTTATGACCATAAAAGGAAGGTTGGTATTGATTTTGGGAGTTTTGGTCCCAACATTTTAGGAATAAGGGGCCAAAAAGGGCCCAAATAAGCATTTTCTTGGTTTTCGCACCATAACTTTAGTTTAAGTTAATAGAAATCTATGAAATTTTGACACAAGGTTTATGACCACAAAAGAAAGATTGGGATTGATTTTGGGAGTTTTGGTTTCAATAGTTTAGGAATAAGGGGCCAATAAAGGGCCCAAATAAGCATTTTTCTTGGTTTTTGCACAATAACCTTAGGTTAAGTAAATGGAAATCTATGAAATTTAAACACAATGTTTATGACCACAAAAGGAAGGTTGGTATTTATTTTGGGAGTTTAGGACCCAACAGATTAGGAATTAGGGGCCAAAAAGGGACCCAAATAAGCATTTTTCTTGGTTTTCGCACTATAATGTTAGTATAAGTAAATACAAATCTATGAAATTTAAACACAAGGCTTATGACCATAAAAGGAAGGTTGGTATTGATTTTGGGAGTTTTGGTCCCAACAGTTTAGGAAAAAGGGGCCCAAAGGGTCCAAAATTAAACTTTGTTTGATTTCATCAAAATTGAATAATTGGGGTTCTTTGATATGCCGAATCTAACTGTATATGTAGATTCTCAACTTTTGGTCCCGTTTTCAAATTGGTCTACATTAAGGTCCAAAGGGTCCAAAATTAAACTTAGTTTGATTTTGACAAAAAATGAATCGTTTGGGTTCTTTGATATGTTGAATCTAAAAATGTACTTAGATTCTTGATTATTGAAGTTTTTTTGGTCCAGTTTTCAAATTGGTCTACATTAAGGTCCAAAGGGTCCAAAATTAAACTTTGTTTGATTTCATCAAAAATTGAATCCTTGGGGTTCTTTGATATGCCAAATCTAACTGTGTATGTAGATTCTTCATTTTTGGTCCTGTTTTCAAATTTCAAATTCTACATTAAAGTCCAAAGGGTCCAAAATTAAACTAAGTTTGATTTTAACAAAAATTGAATTCTTGGGCCTCTTTGATATGCTGAATCTAAACATGTACTTAGATTTTTGATTATGGGCCCAGTTTTCAAGTTGGTCCAAATCAGGATCTAAAATTATTATATTAAGTATTGTGCAATAGCAAGTCTTTTCAATTGCACAGTATTGTGCAATGGCAAGAAATATCTAATTGCACAATATTGTGAAATAGCAAATTTTTTTTTAATTAGAGTTATCTGTCTTTGTCCAGAATAGTAAGCAAGAAATATCCTAGTTGTGCAATAGCAAGAATTTTTTTTAATTGGAGTTATCTTTCTTTGTCCAGAATCAACTTAAATCTTTGTTATATACAATATACAATGTATATACACTTTTTACTACCAACTGATAAATTTAAATAATCTTTACCATTCAGTGATAACAAGCAGTTTTTTTACATCTTAATATTTTATGATGTATTTAAATGAGTAGTTATTGTTGCAAACTCCATTAGAAATTTGAATTGATATCAGTTTTGAAAAAGGGAAACGGGGATGTGAAAAAAAAGGGGGGGGGTTAAATTTTTCTCATTTCAGATTTCATAAATAAAAAGAAAATTTCTTCAAACATTTTTTTGAGAGGATTAATATTCAACAGCATAGTGATTTGCTCAAAGGCAAAAAAACCCTTTTAAGTTCATTAGACCACATTCATTCTGTGTCAGAAACCTATGCTGTGTCAACTATTTAATTTTAGATTTAAAAAGTTTGAAGAAGAAATCTTTAATTGATTTGTAAAATCTTGGCATTTGTTTTGTGTAAAAAAAAACCATGTAATGTCAAAAATTTGATCACAATCCAAATTCAGAGCTGTATCATGCTTGAATGTTTTGTCCATACTTGCCCCAACTGTTCAGGGTTCGACCTCTGCGGTCGTATAAAGCTGTGCCCTGCGGAGCACCTGGTTACGTAATCAAACCAAATGACATTTTAAAAAAGAGGGGTCCATGAACTAGTTTTCAAGTTAAATGAGTTTGAATGATAAAAATCAGTCGATAACTGAATCTTTTCCTGATAAGTCATAGTTTGACGTCACGAAAATAACAATTTATATTAACTGTATCGTATGCCCTTAATTATCATATAGGCTTGTCAAATATTTTTATATTTTTCAAATGACAGAGTTAAAATAACACGTTGAGAAACAGATTTTATTTCCATATTGAGTTGACAGCATTTTATGACACCAAAGTCTCATTGCACAAAAAACATCACTAGTTTTCAGTACAATTATACATTAGACAACTACCTGGTGACTACTGTTTATCAGGAAACAGGAATAAATCTATTTTCCAATTCCACTTTAACAATTATCACTATTCATGTACACTATTTCAACTTGAATTCCAGAAAGTAACAATAAGAGCCATATTGATTGTCTCTTAAATTTCTAGACACCCATTTTCATTTGAAATAAAATATTGATTATTGAATTATATCACACAAAACTCCTTTAGGGTTGTGAGTTTGCTGAAGAAT
>CM034350.1:47165669-47575425 GCA_019925275.1 Mytilus edulis
GCATGAATCAAGGTAAAAGTACCCGACAATGAGTGCAGTCTTTCGAGCAACACCTGAGAAGAGAAGATAATTATTACCTACCACCAGAGACACTCATCCTCTGGTGTTAGTTGGGCTTCTGTTTTCTATATAGTATTTTGAAGGGTCTTTGAAGACTGTTGCTTATGATTTCGTCTTTTTACGTTTTTATTATGTATTTTTTTTTTTTCGATTTCTGAATTTAGATTTTCCAGTGGGAAACTTCCTCTCCTTTTCTGGAATAAAGTGTCAAGTTGGGTATATGTTTCCGTGTATATACAGGTGCTGCTGAGGTTTACTGCGCAGAAATAGTAAGGGCAACATAAGAAAATTCAGATTTTAGTTAAGTTCTCATTGTAAATTTTATATATAACTTCTTGATAATACAATCAAGGATTCTACCAATAACTGTCGTTTACGAAAGGTGTAAAGGATTACAAATCGACTGTTTAATAATACATGTCTCTTCAGTGATGCTCGAGGCTAAAATATTTGAAAATTAAAGAGCTGATAAAACCAAGTGTAACTTACAATAAAAATAAATTACTTCGTATTTTTCAATTGAAAAAGATTTCATAATGGGTTTTCAAATGTACTTTCTATTAAAAAAAATTCATTCATGGCTAATCTATCGAATCATGCGTCAGATTTTTTTTAATCTTTTAATCTTGTTCTTTATTCTAATTTTTATTGATTGAAATATATTTTCAATGAATTTATTTGGTCCACATGCATTATTCATGCTTAAACTAGATTCCCATATATTTACTATAAACAAATCAAATAGTTTATTCCGTCATTAGATTTTTTAAATCATATGTATAAACCCACCATACGTATAACGCTGTTCAATACTTTTAGACGTAAAGAAGAACAGACTGGTATTTAAATGTCGTACATTAACCTAAACACTTATGTTTTCAAATTGTTTTACTCATCGAGGCGACCTATTTCGTAATATACGTCACTGTCGTATTAAATGATTCATATGAGAATGGTGTTACATAAAAAGTGCATGACCAAAAGGGAAATGCTGAAGGGTACGTCAAGTTCAACTTATAGGTAATTGATAATGGCATTGGTTTTATTAAGAATAGTAACCTTTTAAATGAAGGAAATGGATATTTAAACTTCAAGTAGAAACTTGACCAGGGTATCACCAGTCCACTAGCCAGTACTTCGGTACTAGGATGACAATTTTGATTTCATTGGCTCATAAAATTTATATTAGTGTTTTGGTTTTCAAACATGCATTTATAACCTTTAAGTCAGGGACAGATTATACTTATAACAGATCATCGTGACTCTGACTACACAAAATAATTTTTTTTAAATAAAATTATAAAGATGTGCCTGATATTCATATGATGAAGACATAATCTTTCAATCAGTTTAATTGAGGTCTTGAGCTGGTATGTCAGTTAACTGCTAGTAGTCTGTTGTTATTTATGTATCATTGTCATTTTATTTATTTTCTTTTGTTACATCTTCTGACATCGGACTCGGACTTCTCTTGAACTGAATATTAATGTGCGTATTGTTATGCGTTTACTTTTCTACATTGGCAAGAGGTATAGGGGGTGGGTTGAGATCTCATAAACATGTTTAACCCCGCCGCAATTTTGCGCCAATCCCAAGTCAAAAGCCTTTGGCCTTTGTAAGTCTTGTATGATTTTTAATTTTAGTTTCTTGTGCATAATTCGGAGTTTAGTATGACGTCCATTATCACTGTACTAGTATACACATGTTTTAAGGGGCCATCTGAAAGACGCCTCCGGATGCGAGAGTTTCTCGCTACATTGAAGACCCATTGGTGGCCGTTGGCTGTTGTCTACTCTATGGTCGGGTTGTTGTCGCTTTGACACATTCCCCATTTCCTTTCTCAATTTTATTGATTTTTCTTAGATATTACATGCTATATTTGCTGTATATTTTTGTTCTAATAAACAGAAAAAAAGGTCACATACAACCACATATATGCTTCATCTGTCGTTCACACAATACCAATCTCCATTCCTTCCTGATTTGTTGATACAAATAAAAGTTGAAAGTGTAGTAATCGTGTGATAGTGGTTTATGCCACAGGGTAGTGAAATGCGTCAAGTGTGGTTGCAATTCAATGATTTGTTAACTACCACTGGCTAGCATACTTGCTGTGTGAAAAGGAAGCCGAGTGTGTAAGTCTTTTCTGTCAGTACATAGCCTCTACGCTACCAAGACTCCTGCAGTGCCTCCCCGCGACAGTACACGTAAGCTGGGATCTAGTACCTAGGGCTAAACTGCAGGAGATCTCGGAGCAGCAAGGGCCCTAGAGATGCCGTGTGTATGCCCACCGGTGTGTGGACATACCCTAGCACTCGACCTTGTCCTAGCTATGGGAAAATAGGCGATTAGATGAGAGTCGTAGCCCATTAAGGCAATTCATCTAGGAGATGGTAAACTTCGAAAACAAACCTGGATATAATGCATTCATTAGCTCAGGACAGCAGCCCTTCTAAAGGATAGAAACCTTGAATACAAATTTCTTGGCCCTCCAGGTTGAAGTGTTGGGCATGGGGTTAACTCCCCAATCCTGTAAAAACTATTACAGTTACAGAAACCACAACAAATGAAATTAGATTACCCTCTGTTCAACAGTTCAACAGGGACTCAAACCACAGCGGAATGACTTCTCCTAGTGAAAGCCCTATTGTGGAAACTAGGAAATGAATATGAGTCTTTCAGGGCCTAAAGCGCAAATACATATAGGAGCCTGGAATGTTCAAACCATGTATGAAACATCAAAGACTGCACAGGTCATCAGGGAAATGTGTGTGAGCGAATGTCGTTGGATTGGTTCAGGAAAGATAAGGACAAATAGTGGAAACATCATCCTACACTCTGGAAACACTGACAGACATATTAATGGTGTAGCAATAATTATATGCAAAGAAAAGGCAAGATCACTTCTAGAATGGGAACCAATCAGTGAAAGATTAGTTACAGCAAAATTTAACTTCGACTACTGTAAACTTTCTATCATACAGTGTTATGCACAAACAAATGATGCCAAAGATGATACCAAGGATGATTTTAATGAACAGCTGCAGACTGCTATTTCTAAAGTACCTCAACACGACATGCTGGTAATCATGGGAGATCTTAATGCAAACGTAGGATCCGACAACACTGATGCTGAAAATGTCATGGGCAGGCATGGTTGCGGGGTAAAAAATAAGAATGGTGAACGTGCTATCGATCTTTGCCTTTGCAATAAACTGGTGATAGGATGGGCCATATTTCCACATAAAAACATCCATAAACTAACATGGAAATCACCTGATGGAATATCAGTTAACCAGATTGACCACATATTGGTGAACAACAAGTGGCGTAGATCATTAAGAGATGTACGAGTACTCAGGGGTGCAGATGTAAACAGTGATCACTATCTATTGAAAGCTACAAATCAAATTAAAATTAAGAAAGGCTCCTACTAAAATTAGAACAGAAAGAGAATAGACAAAGCAAGGTTGAAGTCACCATATGTCAAGAAAGCTGTTAAGAATTGAAAAATCGGTTTAGTATGCTAGATAACTTTGATAATTGGGAAGGTAGTGTACAAGAGAAGTTGGATAACATCAAAGATATTTATGTAAAGACGGCAGAAAAGACAGTTGGTCACAAGACAAAAAAGAATAGATTAGTTAACATCTTGAACCTGGCAAAAAATTGAAGAGAAAAAGACTAAAACAAAAATCAGTAAATGCAAAATCCAAAGGTTACAAGATCAACTATAAGTAACATACAGAGCAAAAGACAAAAAGGTTAAAAGAAGTGCTAGAAAAGATAAACATATCTGGAGGACCTAGTAAAAGAAGCAGAAAAGGCAGCCATTCTGGGAGAGTTGAGTACAGTTTACAAATCCACCAAACAACTCTGTGGAACATTTAATGCATAGACAGCACATGTAAACGACAAAAATGGCAAAGCATTGAAAACGGAAAGGGAATAAGCAGAAAGGTGGGTCCAACATTTCAAAGAGGTATTAAACTGCCCTCAGCCTGATATCTTAGCTACCCCTGAACCATTAGAAGATGATTTAAACATCAATACAGAAACACCAACTATAGAAGAAGTAAGAAATGCCATCAAATCATTGAAGACAGGGACATCATCGAGCAATGCATTGAATGGCTCACACCACTTTTCATTAATTTCATCGACTTCAAAAAGGCAGTATGCACAGAGAAACTCTTTGGAAAATTGTAAAATCATATGGAATTCCGCCTAAAATTTTGATTCTTAATAATGCTTTCTAGAACAGCTTTGAATGCAGCGTCATCATTGATAGCTCTATCTCGGACTCATTTGAAGTTAAATCTGTTGTAAGACAGGGATGTATTATGTCACCAATCCTATTTTTATTGGCCATTGACTGGAAACAAAGAAATACAACATCAGAGAAGAAAAGGGGTATACAGTGGACCATGTTTAACCAGCTAGAAGACCTTGATTTTGCTTATGAAATTGCCATATTATCAAAAACAAGTGAACACCTCCAAGAGAAGACCAACATACTTAACAACTATGCAAAGCAAACTGGTCTGAAGGTCTATACCAAGAAGACCAATGTAATGTCAATAAACACTAGAAATAAAACACCAACAACAATCAATGATCTGCCAGTGGACAGTGTTGAAAATTTCACTTACCTTGGAAGAGTCATAAGCAAAGATAATGGGACAGGGAAGGATATAAAGGCAAGACTATCTAAGGTACGTGCAACATTTGCAAGACTTCATACAATCTGGAAGTCCAACCAGTACAGTTTAAGGACCAAACTGCGAATTTACAACAGCAATGTAAAATCTGTCCTACTGGTTGGTTTAGAAACTTGGCGAGTTTTAGTTAGTCACTAGTGACCTTCAAAAAGTAGATGCTTTCTATACTAACTGCCGAAGAAAGATCAACAGAATATTCTGGCCAAATAAGATCAGCAACAAGAGCCTTTGTAATGCTAAGAGCTAACAGAAGAAATTAAGCAACGAAGATTTAGATGGTTAGGCCATGTACTGAAATGCCACAACACCGCACACCAAAAACAGCTCTATATTGGACACAACCAGGAAAAAAGAAACCAGGGAGACATAGAATCACCTGGCGAAGATCTGTTACAGTAGAACTAGATGCAAGGGGCTACACCTGAGGCCAAGCCCAGTACATGGCTAAGGACAGAGAGGACTGGAGGCAGTTTGTTGTAGCCTTATATCTCACTGGGGATGAAGAGGATAAGTAAGTAAGTAAGTGTAGTAATCGTAAATAATGCAGCATTCCAATGAACAAAAAAAAATAATTCTAGATTCCAAGATGCACGCACGGATAGATGTCCATACAGATTTAAATCTTGAACTCGTCCATATTCTGTGAATTAAATAAACAATAACAATAAAGATTTCTCAACATCACCAAATTCTTCTAATAACGAAAACCTTTTAATGGCACTTTCAATAGAATTACAATGCTTATCCCAAACAGTGTCGCTAGTGAAGACGAAATCGCGTAGATTTAGGGAGCCTTTGTTTATAAGGTTTGTGTTTAAATCGTTAGTTTGCTGATAAATGCATTTTGTTCTGTTATCATTTTGTTATCTCGGTACTTCTTCCCTTATAAGACTTTCGTTTTCTATTTTGTGTTTTTGTATTCTATTGGTAATCTTTTGGTAATTTTTCGAATTTTGCCATGGTATTGTCAGTATATAATCGACTTATGAATATTCCTTTGGTATCTTCCACCTCTCTGTTATCAGGTATGAAATGGTTGGAAGAAGGTAAGTTAGACTCCCGTATATAGTGACGTGTTCTCGCACGTCTAATTTACATAGTTATTTCCCTTTTCTCAAATTAAACTAAAAAATGTATTAAAAAAAAAATAAAAAATAGGCATCAAACGATTTGTTTGGGGAGTAATTAAGGAGCATTTAAATAGTGTGTCATACCATTACATCAAGAAACAATTAACTATCCATATATATGTGTGTGTGTATTTGACATTAAACAGAAGACAGACAATGGCATTTTGGAGTCATTAATATATCTTAACATTTTTATTTTATCTTTATCTTATACATATTAGTTCCTAAGCAATAATAGGTTCTATATTAGATTATAAAACAAGTAATTGTTTGACTAACAGACAGCCTCAAAAAATTGTTTGCGAGTCAGCAAAAAAGGGGAGATCAGATCGACTCTATTCTGCATGAACCCATTACTATGAATCGTCCATTAAAGGGATTTTTAAGTGCTTAAAGGCAGCACATATCTTAAAGTTACCAGATTATTATTTTGTGAAGACATTAAAAAAACGTTTAAAATTGTATAGACGTAATTCATTTCTCCAAATAAATTTTCAACTTTGTGATTTTCGGTGCAGGAAATGCTTACCTTTCCGGAGCACTTGATTTCACTCCTGGTTTTTAGTGGAGTTCGTGTTGTTTCTTATTTATTATTTATAACTGTTGATGTAAATGTCTTTTGGTTTTATGATTCTTTGTTTACTCCTTGGTTTTGATTGTTTTGTCTTTCTTCGATAATTTTTGGTTTTCAAAGACAACGTAAACTTTATTTGGTCAGCCGGGAAATTGTCAGGGCCAAGAAATTATATTTCGTCGATAACGCTTACTCAGAAATTGTGTCTATGCTATTATTTCAATAGATGCTAAAACAAGTACATACTTATAACTACAATTCCAACCAACACAAAAATGTACAACAAAGGTACAAAAAACAAATTAACAAAACAAACTATCATAAATAACTTAAACTGTCCTAAATTCTTTTATAGAAACAAAGATATTTTATGGTGCCTGTAGAAAAATATTACTTTCGGGATATTACATTATGATTTTAAGATGAACCCGTTAACTCAGATACAACCCATGCACGGCTGGTAATCTACACACGCAGAACATTTGGTTCTGCAATGAAAACCGTGAGAGGATTTTCCGGTTGTGCTTGAGTGGAGTAATTGTCACCGCTTCAAAAGGTATGTACATTTTTAAATCTCAATTTTCTTCTTCAACTGATCAAAATATTGAAAATCAGAGAATGCTATGCTGTGGTGAATACTTTAACGAAGAGATACATGTATCATTCACTGTTGTACGTAGAGTTGAACTCTTACAAAATCAGTTGCCCCACGAGAAATTGCTTAAAAAAGTGACATTTCAATTTTGAAATGGTTCTATTTACAAACTTACAAGTTCACATTTAGGTTTTTTTCGAGCAAAGGGTATGAATGTTGTTTTTGGCGGCATGTACGCTGTCCGGTGTTCATAGACGTCTTAATAATTCCCAAAACTACATTTTTTCATTAAGTCATGCGTGAGGGGATCGGTTCTGATTGAGGACATCGTGAATGCGTGAGGGGAAGGACAATAATTTTTTTTTATCTTTGGCTTTGTGACTTTTGTTGACTCAAGAAATGTGATTAATACTGATTAAAAAGCACGGATTCGTCCTTATACTTTAATAGATGTAAACTGATCACTGATTCAATGAAATCAAACTATTAATTGTTTGTTCAATTTCAGAAAATGCCATTGTTCAAAGGAAAGAGGAAAAGGGGACTAAAATTGACTCTCTACAAATAGCCATGGAGATACAAGTTTTCCCCGCCCTCGAAGCGAACTTAACCCTCTGGGAGTAGTTCTGTCGTCAAATATACGTCACTTAGATCACCACATATATTTAAGAAAAGTATATCGCCGATCAAACTTCAACACCTATATATATTAGACGTAATCTGTTCACCCAAAATCACGAAATTTTCGAAACAAAAAAGGCAGATATACAGAATTTATTTTTCACGAGCATCGATAAAAGCCAAGATAATCTCGAGGAAGACCATAAGGAAGAGCATGTATTATACAACGAAGAAGTCATAGAAGAAGACCACGTAGTAGAACCACGAGAAAGACCACATGGAAGACCTTGAGGAAGAATATAAAGTTTTTTAAAGTGCTTTAGATAAACTCTCAGACGTAGGGAAAAGGGAAAGATTTTTGATTTTTTTCATTAGTACAGAGTGGACGTTTTCCTTTAAACAACATTGCATTCGACCTGTTTTTGGACATTGTTGAGTGGTTTGAAAAGGACGAATGAAGACGAATGAGATACTCCTCAACATCTCTGCAGTATTTTTGGTTATCGTTGACAACATTTTTTGTTTTTATTCTTCGTGAAGCATATTATTAAACCTAGGTTCCCACAATTTATTTCATAATTCAATCTCATAAATTTTTCTAAGAACACATAATAATTATAATGTGTTTTTTAATGAACAATGTAGCCTAACTTAGGTAAGTTTCAACGACTCATAGCTTGAATATAAAGATATAATTTATACTTCCCCTCACGCAGTCACGATGTCCTCAATCAGAACCGATCCCCTCGCGCATGACTTAATGAAAAAATGTAGTTTTTGGAATTATTAAGACGTCTATGAACACCGGACAGCGTTCACGCCGCCGAAAACAACATTCATACCAATTGCCCTAAAAAAAACTAAATTTGAACTTGTAGGTCTGTAAATAGAACCATTTCAAAATTGAAATGTCACTTTTTTAAGCAATTTCTCGTGGGGCAACTGATTTTGTCGGAGTTCAACTCTACCTTCAACAGTAAATGATACATGTATCTCTTCGTGAAAGTATTCACCACAGCAAAGCATTCTCTGATTTTCAATATTTTGATCAGTTGAATAAGAAAATTGAGATTTAAAAATGTACATAGCTTTTGAAGCGGTGACAATTACTCCACTCAAGCACAACCGGAAAATCCTCTCACGGTTTTCATTGCAGAACCAAATGTTCTGCGTGTGTAGATTACCAGCCGTGTTATCGTTCCATTTAATAAACTTTTTCTAATGTTCATAAGTTTATCTTTGTTTAAATTTTTGAGCCAATTGCGTTGTATGTCCGTGATGTATGTTTGCACATTTGTGGTTGCTAGATCCAAATGATTGTCACTTTAACCGATTATGTTGTTTGGTTTACTCAAACAATGTTATTAATATAACGAAAATATTAACGTATGTGCTGTTGATTTGGAGGTCTAGAAAGTTATTAAATAAAATTTAACCCCGATTTTATTTGCATGTTCCAAGTCAGGAATACTAAGTATGAGACTTGTTTTCGACTCGTTCCGTTGGTTGGTAATGTTTAATTTTTGTAATTTTCATTGACTTGCTTTAAATTTGCCATTGAGTTCAATATTTTTGTTGATTAGTTATAAATCAGGAATATTTATAAAAAGTAAAATCACAAAAATACTGAACTCCAAGGAAAATTCAAAAAGGAAAGTCCCCAATTAAATGGCAAAATCAAAAGTTCAAACACATCAAACGAATGGATAACAACTGTCATATTCCTGACTTGGTACAGGCATTTTCTTATGTAGAAAATGGTGGATTGAACCTGGTTTTATAGCTAGCTAAACCTTTCACTTGTATGACAGTTGCATCAAATTCCATTATATTGTCACCGATGCGTGAACAAAACAAACAGACACACTAGGTATAAAAACAACAAATGTAACGAACAAGCACAAAAAGGCATACATCAAATTTAACATCCTCATTTTGCTTATATTATACGATTTTATTTATCTATGTAAAATGCACCCATAAAGGATGAAAGGTTTTAAGTACTGGTGTTACATTGCGCGTTTAAAATTCGCACAGGTAGACATAAGATAATTTTAAAGTATGACGGGATACATACATACAATCACGTAAAATAGATATAACAAAACACAGACTTAACAGTAAAAGTAATAATAATAAATAGAATAATAGTGTGGTTCAAAGCATGACGGGAGACATAAGTATAGAGTCACGTCAAATGTATATCACAAAAAACAGACTTAACAGTAAAAGTAATATTAATAAATAAAATAATTTTGTCATTCAAAGTATGACAAGATACATAGGAAAAGAGTCACATCATAAAATAATTTTGTCGTTCAAAGTATGATGGGATACATAAGCACAGAGTTACGTCAAATGGATATCTAAAAAACCGACTTAACAGTCAAAGTAATATTAATAAAGAGAAATAAAAGAATAATATAACACGTTATTAAGATGATAAACAACGTCAGTACGCAACATCTATACCTCAAGACCATCGTATATTATTTGTGAAGTTGATACGGAATATTTATCAACAAGTTATTGGTACCTTCCCGATGAACTTTTTTTAGAAAAAGGACGAGACGTTCTTTGACATACCCCTGGTTCATCAACTTTCTGCTCAGACACCAGTGACGTTTTACAAAATCTGAGTAGGAGCAGCAAGCTCTTGAATACCGAATAAGTTGGGAAATGTATATTCCATATGCAGGTGAAGTTGGTATATTGCTACTAAGGTGGGGGAAATTGATAATTTCAAAATCAAAATCGTCTCGTTTGTCATAGATTCTGGTACTGAGATGACTGTGTATGTCAAATTCGAGGTATAAGTCTGAAAACGAGGCGGAGGAAGCCATGTCTGTTGTCTCTTTAATTTCTAGTTCTGGTGGTATATTAATGGAATCCAATCAGAAAAGTTCGGATTGTTAATGGAAAGAACATCATCAATATATCTGAATGTGAAATTAAATAACCTGGCTTCTTTTATCTTCTTGTTTTTGACAAGTGTCTGAAGGAACTCCGATTCATATGAAAATAAGAAGAGGTCAGCAAGGAGAGGCGCGCAGTTCGTTCCCATAGGAATGCCGACAATTTGTTGAAAAAGTCTACCTGCAAATTCAACAAATATTTTTATAAATTTCAATCATTTTCTTTACCTTAATACTTTCTTATTATTCGAGTTAGCACGTACTCAAGTAGCCTCACTTGAAGGGCTTGCAGAATATCGCTAAAACAAATGCTGTTTTGAATTCAGTAACATTTCATAGACACAAGAGTGTTTCAAATATTAGGAAAAAATAAAATCACAAGAATTCAAAACGGAAAATCCCTCATTAAATGGTAAAATCAAAAGCTCAAACACATCAAACGAGTTGACAACAATTGTCGTATTCTTGACATGGTACAGTATTTTTTTAAATTAAAAAATGGTGGATTGGTCATGGTTTTATAGCTAGCTAAACCTCTCACTTGTATGACAGTCGTATACAATTCTGTTATGTTTACAACGATGTGTTAACAAACCAAAATCGTTAAATGTCAAAAATTGGGGTACAGCAGTCAACATCATGGTGTTATCATCTTAATCAATATATTCAAAGTGCTTAAGCACTGAAGGGTAAAGACTGTTTTGGTTGGCCATATCAGGAAGTGAAAGTCCTAAGTGAAAAATATATATTTTCCGAAAGTAGCAAATAGCGAAATTCAAAACTTGAAAAACTTGTCTTATTTTGAGGTTGCCAACTTTGTAGAATGCGTAGATCGCGTATGTTGTTTATTTATTAAAAGAACTCATTAATCTCAATGTTTTTGTAACTGGTTTTATTTTCCAAACTTGAAAATATTTCTCATATTATTTGTTTACAGACAGCTTATTAAGTTGATGATATATTTTTGCGAAGAAAACTAATATCCTATCATATTTGTATATTCCTCGTAAATAATCACTGTGTCTTCTAAAAGTCGTTTATGTTTTAAAAAAAATAATTGTCTGTTGCTGACTGATATCATGATTATACCTTGAAATGTACAATAATAGGAGGAATGATAAAAACAATTGTTTTGCCCCTGAAATTTGCTCATCAAAGTGTTGTAATATCTGAATAATAAATGATCCAATTGATATAATGTGGAAAGATTAGTGGAGAAAGATCTCAGGTGTTGTAACAATGAAGTCTTGGACATATCGAAATTGAATAAATTTTTAATATGAGACTAGGTCTTAGCAAACCCGATATTGTACACCCATTAGCATTATTGTGTATTACATCTTACGGAAAAGAATGTGTGTTTATGATAACCTTTGGTTCATCTCAAAATATAACTGGGAGTATCTCCAATTGAGACTTAGTTTTGCATTTTTGCAGTCAAGTTTGAATCCCTTAAGGAAACTTGAAAAACTAAATTTTAAAATAAAAATATTGATGTCCGATAGACTCATTTGAACAGTTACTGTGCTATTTGAGCTGTCAAATTGAATTGACTTTCGTCTGTAGTTCTTTTCTGATTTTGATTTCACCAGGAAAACTCAAAGCCGAATATTTGAAACCCTACGATGCAGAAGGAAAAAAATAAGAGCTTTAAAACCAAACAGGATCTAAAAACAACAGCCAAATTCATCTGAGGTCAACTTTGCTTGAGGAAGTTGGAACTATGATCTCTTGGTAAATCCACGTTAAGCGTTCTCTGCTACGGCATTGTAAGTTTCCCTCGACTTATGTTTCTTTTTTTCCTGAGAATGTCATCTCGGTATCCGCCGCCACTTTTTTTTATTTCACTCGAAGTTTCGTTGACAATTATGAGTAGAAAGTGTTAAGATCACTAAACAAAATATCATCTCACGGGAAACTCAATACACCTAAATGTAAACAAACCGCTTTACAATTGGTAGAGTAAGATAAAAGAAGATGTTTTAGTCAACAAGCGGTTATGTAAAGCAAAGTTATATCCGGGTGAAATTTGATCAGGTGGAAAGAATGTCACAGTAGTTGTTGTTATTTTTTTATCCGGAGAAAAATATTTCGCTAGAATATTTTTTCCTTTGTCGTGAAATTCTATCTGGGTAGTTAAACTATTAAAAAAACCTTAATCTTTACAAATACTATAAAATAATAATAGTGTATTTGAATATAAGCTTAATTGGTAGAAAAAATAAAAACAAATAAATGTATTATAATGGGAAATAATTTCACAGATTATAATTGACAATAATATCCTGAAATATTCAGGTAAATATCATTCTTTTCAAAAGACAATAATTATGACACATATTTAAGAAAACCACAATAACTTTCAAAGATCTTAATTGTAAAATAATATCATGATTAATTTAATTAGTATAAAATAAGGTAAGTGAAATACAGGTAAAAAAAAGAGGGACGTCACGAAAGATACCAGAGGGACAATCAAAGTAATAAATCGAAAATAAACTGACAACGCCATGGCTAAAAATGAAAAAGACAAACAGACAAACAATAGTACGCATGCCGCAACATAGAAAACTAAAGAAAAAAGCAACACGAACCCCACCAAAAACAAGGGGTGAATTCAGTTGCTGCGGAAGGGTAAGCAGATCCTGCTCCGCATGTGGCACCCGTCCTGTTGCTTATGTGATAACACATCCGGTAAATAGTCTAATTCAGTAGGTCACATTCATGAAAGGGAAGGGGATTGTAGTTACAACGTAAGGAACATGTCCGATATCATTTGTGAAACGGTAATTCCATAACGGTCAACCAACTCGTGATGGCGTCCGTAAAATTTACGAAGGGATGATTTCAACTTCACCATTGGAATTCTTGGTTTAATAGCTTCCTTGTGAGCAGCAACCCTCTATCAAGAAAATCATGATAGTAAATGCAAGCACGGGTATATCGTTTCAACTGGGACATATATATCCCGTATGCAGGTGCTGCCGGAATGTTGCTGCTTAGAAATGGAAACTTCACAATTGGAAAGCTGAAATCATCACTTTTGTCGTAAAGTTTTGTTTTCAACAGAACCTCATTGTCAATTTCTAGATGTAAGTCAACATATGATACCGGCTTATTTGTATATGTAGTATCCTTTATCTCTAGTTCGATGGGATAGATGTGCTCAAAATAGTCACCAAATTTTGAATTATTTAGTGAAAGAACATCATCTATATAGCGGAAAGTAGAGTTAAAGGATATTCTTACTTCTTATCTTTCTGCCTTAGAAGTTCCTGTATGAAGTCAGCCTCATACTAATAAAGAAACAAGTCGAAGAGAAGAGGGACACAATTTGCTCCCATTGGAATGCCGACAGTCTGTTGAAAAACACGTCCTCCAAACGTCACAAATATGTTGTCAATCAAGAAATCAAGCATCTTGGTAATATCAGTTTCAGAACAAAAATTTGAGATCCTTTACAAAGTAGGATTTATCCCTCCCTAATACAAGATACTTGTATCTACGTTGGTCATTATTTTTTATGAAACAAAGCAATACCAACTCTTTCAATTTGTCGTTTAGTTTGGAATGTGGCATACTTGTGTAAAGTGTAGAAAAGACAAATGTTTTAATACTATATCAAGATGAAAAAGAGTTAGATTGTATGTACTCTAAAAGATCTTTGGGATTCTTAAGTATCCACATTTGTTTCACGCCACCTCTAGAATATGCAGTTTCACAATAACTTTGAAGCCTGTCATCGATTGCTGATAAAATAGATTTTAATAATTTAGAAAGAGGTTTCGTGGAGCACTTGGAAAACCCAGCAATATACCGTTGTTTGTAAGGACACCTATGTAATATAGGTATCAAATACAGTGATGGAAGATCCAGTTCTTCATCTTTGGTTGAAATTCCAAAGGAACATAGAACAGACCTATGATTATCCAGGATTTCCTCTTTGGTAAGTGTCGTGAGGGTATATGTTGAGTGTCCAAGTGAATTGTTAATACCTAATTCGTTTATCAAGCAGTTCATGTAATGAGTTTTACACACAAAAACGATGTTGTTTAGGGCTTTATCTGCGGGGACAACAACATATTTGTCCTGGAGGTAGGATAAGTGTTTTGTAACATTTGGGTCCTTAAGTTGACGTAGCATGGGCATTGTAAGACCCATCTAGTTTCTTAATTCTGATTTGTATCAACGACCTCACTTCCTTAATCCATTCTGAAAGATTGTCTACGTCTTCCTTCTCGCGCTTAGCCCATTGCCTGGCATAATCCTCGACTAAATCCATCAAAATTTTAAAAGTTGTATTTTCAAGTGATGGATTTAGGCTCACGATATTTTGGGCCTTTTGGTAACACATTTCGAAGGGAAGTGTTATTAACAATGTTGATGTCACCTGTAATAACGTGGCCAGTCGGATTATATGTGAATTGGGAACTAGCACAAGTGCTATCAGGAGGTTTAGACTTGAAGTCGTCAATATTGAGATCCTGCAAAACCTGTTTGTAATTGAAAATTGTAGTTGCAATAGGTTTAGTATAGGTATAAGAAATATATTCAAATAAGGAGGTATTTTCGATTGAACTAATTTATTATTAAGGATATTGCCTAAGTTGACGCTATCGAGACCTTTGTTAGTGAGTTGTTTTCAGATATCAGTACAAACAAAAAAGTAAAGGTAGAAATATAGTTGCATTACTACTGTAAACAGTAAACAGTAATCAAAGAACCTGAGTATTATGACATTTTAAACTATATAAATACTCAAAAATACCGCATTGGAGCAAAAGAGGGACGAAAGATACCAAAGGGACAGTCAAACTCATAAATCTAAAACAAACTGACAACGCCATGGCTAAAAATGAAAAAGACAAACAAACAACAACACGAACCCCACCAAAAAACTAGGGGTGATCTCAGGTGCTCCGGAAGGGTAAGCAGATCCTGCTCCACATGCGGCACCCGTCGTGT
Organism: Mytilus edulis; assembly: GCA_019925275.1. Lineage (NCBI taxonomy): Eukaryota > Metazoa > Mollusca > Bivalvia > Mytilida > Mytilidae > Mytilus > Mytilus edulis. The sequence goes on from CM034350.1 coordinate 47,181,251, forward strand.
TGCTTATGTGATAACAAATCCGGTAAATAGTCTAATTCGGTAGGTCACATTCAGGAAAGGGAAGGGGATTGTAGTTACGACGTAAGGAACATATCCGATATCATTTGTGATACGGTTATTCCATAACGGTCAACCAACTCGTGATGGCGTCCGTAAAATTTACGAAGGGATGATTTCAACTTCACCATTTGGAACTCTTGGTTTAATAGCTTCCTTGCGAGCAGCAACCCTCTATCAAAAAAATCATGATAGGAAATGCAAGCACGGGAGTATCGTTGGAAGATATATACCCCGTATGCAGGGGCTGCTGGAATGTTGCTACTTAGAAATGGAAAGTTCACAATTGGAAAGCTGAAATCATCTCTTTTGTCGTAAAGTTTTGTTTTCAACCGACCCTCATTGTAAATTTCTGGATGTAAGTCAAGATATGAGGCCGACTTAACTGTATCTGTAGTATCCTTTATCTCTAGCTCGATTGGATAGATGCGTTCCACATAGTCACCAAATTTTGAATTATTTAGTGAAAGAACATCATCTATATAGCGAAAAGTAGAGTTAAAGGATAGTGCTAACTTCTTATCTTTCTTCCTAAGAGCAAGTGACAATTCAATCAAAAAATAAGAAACAATAGAGAGGTACAAAATACTATTCCCACAGCAGGATAGTATTTACCTGTGAAATATTTTCTGTCTTATAAAATCATGTTTTAAGTCAACTTTCTATATAAATGAATTTAAAATAAAAAAAATGGAAATCACTTTGTGATAGATTCAGGAAAATAATAAAAATATCTTAAAAATATAAATTGCTCATAATTACCTCCCTTTGAATGATAAATTATGCAAATTTGTTCTACCTTTGTAAAACATTTATAATTTTGGACAGGTCTATATTGATTGCGAGTTACTTACATAGTAGACAACGGGACTCTATATTACAAGGTTCTGTGAAATATTGAAGGAAAATATATACTGGTACATACTATTCGGATAAGACAGATAGATTTTCACTCCTCTGGAAAAATCTACCTGTGAAATAGAATGTCTGGAAAAAAAATACCGTAAGAAATTATCTCCAGGATAATATATCACAGAGAAAGAAATAAACCGTTACAGTATCATGTGTAATTCAATGTCAAAACTGGAAATCATCAGGGTTCAGAATACGTTTTATAAATGGAATACCACAACACAAATAAACACTTCTGAGGTTTAGGAATAGTTTTATTACGATATGAAAATAGTTGGTTACAAAAAGACTATGTAATGAAATATCAAATTATAAATACGTTCAAGAATAATAGCATGAGTACAATGATAAACTCAATAAATTTCCAATTAAAATAAATCAAACAAGTTCTGAATCTATGCTCGTATTTCATCATTTTAACAAAATATTATAATGTAATCTAATTGAATTAAACCGCTTGTGGATTTTACAAAATATTCAATCGTGAAATAATGTCTTTCAATATAATTACATGCAAAACTAGATTATACACGAAACAAACTAAACAAATTATGTTAAACAATACCAAAGCAATTAAAAATAAGCAGAAGCAAACAAAATAATAAGTATAGATAACAAAACATATAGAACCAACCTCAATGCTTACCTCACACTTAGATAAGAAGATCAAAACAAAAGTAATCCTTCATGGGATGGATTCAACAATACATTGTAACATCTGAATATAAAATAAGAATTATAACTAATGTGCCCAATATATGTACAATTACACAAATACACAGATTGTACATGAAAACCTACTTATGTCATTATGATGCTTAGTGATGAGTCTTATGTAGACGAAACGCGCGTCTGGCGTATTGAAATTATAATCCTGGTACCTTTGATAACTATTAGGCTACTTGTCGAAAGGTATACTCATGGACTGACTGATCACTAGAAGCATCTCCAGTCTAGTGGTAGTAGAACATATGATTTGATATATTTGCATACATGCATACATCATGCTATTTTGAAAAGTTTTGAATGCCGAAAAAGGTATTTAACAGATGAAACTCTTAAAGGCAAGTCAGCCAATGGAATTTTACAACCCCAAATATAACGGCCTTTGGTGAGACTGTCGTACAAAGTGAGAGGTTTATTGCTATAAAACCAGGTTTCTACATTGGAAAATGCCTGTACCAATTCAGGAATACGACAGTTGTTGTCCATTCGTTTTTGATGTGTTTTGTCATTTGATTTTGCCATGTGATTAGGGACTTTCCGATTTTATTTTCCTCGGAGTTCAGTATTTTTGTGATTTTACTTTTTTCAAAGGATTGTATTATCAATTTAACTTTGGTGTAAAGTTTTTTTTTTCTTTATTGAAAGAGATGAACTGAATTTTTTAGGCCTTAATATCAGCATTTCTGATGATTGTTTTCATTCCAAAATTGTGGGAAAACGGGTTTTCTTTCGATTCTTATCGATATTTATCTTTCCCTTATGTTGAGTTTTTTTTTTGTGTTATATAAATGGTTGTTTATATGTGTTTCCATTGATATATCGAATTTTACTTAAGCTTTAACTAGCTTTATATGGTGCTCTTTGATCGGCTTGTTGTCTCTTATATAAATACCCGTTCCGTTTCTCTATTCTAAATGCAGGCGTTACTGGAATGTTGCTACACAAAAATGAAAAGTTCACAATTTGAAGGCTGAAATTATTTCCAAAAAAGCATCAGACATGAGAGTAAAGTAACAAAAAGTGTCCTAACAGAACTGTCAACACTGTTTAAAGGAGCTGCAACCTGAACTTTGGCATAATTATATAAATATACAAACTGGAAATGAGCACTAAAAAATGTATGATTTGAAGTATGTCAATAAATGGTTATACCATTTGTCGACACGCATGGACCGACTGGTCACTAGTAGTATTTCCAGTCTAGTGGTAGTAAAACATATGATAATAAAACATCATCATTTGTTTCATAACTTGATTTGACTAGTCAACTATAGCAACTAATGTTGTATAACTTGTCGAGTTCAGTACAAATGGCAATTTTTTGCTTTTAAAAAAAATAATCTCTATATTTTTTTTTAAGATTTTTTTCTAATGTTTAAATTATCACCTTTACACAAATTTGCAACAAACTGTTGAATATTCTAAAGGTTTTTTGAATTGTGATGTGAACTTTGATTAAATTACAAAAATGTCACTGCAATGATATCAACACTTCATATTAATAAATGAATATTGATATTTGAAACGATTACGAGAAATTCGGCGGATATAGAATAAAAAGGCAACATTCGTATACCGTTGTTCGAACTGACTAAAAGAATAATGACGTGTCTTAACACGGAAATGCAGAAATAAAATTGAGAATGGAAATGGGTGAAGTATCAGAGAGACAACAACCCGACCAAAGAGCAGAAAACAGCAGACGGCCACCAAGGGGTTCTTCAACACAGCGAGAACATCCCTCACATCAGATGCGTGCTTTAGTTAGCCCCTTAACAAAAATATGTACTACTTAAATGATAATGGACGTCATACTAAACTCCAAAATATATAAATGAACTAAAATTAGAAATTATACAAGACTAACAAAGACCAGAGGCTCCTGAATTGGGACAGGCGAAAAATGCGGCGGGGTTAAATATGTTTTATGTGATATCAACCCTCCACTCTATACCTTTAGAAAATGTAGAAAAACAAACACACAGCAGTACGCACAGTAGAACTCAGTTTAAAAGAAGTCCGAGTCCGATGTCAGAATAGGGACAAAAGAAACTTCACAAAATGACAATGATACATAAATTAACAAAGAACAACTAGCAGTTACTGATATGCCAGCTCCAGACCTCAATTTAATTGATTGGAATATTATGTCTTCATCATATGAATATCAAGCAAAATCCCTCCCGTTAGGGGCTTAGAATCATACAATCATAAAAATATATGAGAGGAACATAACCTATTACAATACCGTAGCGTCTTTTTGTCGTCTTTAGTTTTTGGTTATGGCATTAACGTCTTGTATGAATTTTTCATTTATGAATGACCTTTTTTGACAAATATGAGTAGTCAGTGTAAAAATCACTGAACAAAATATCATTTCAGTTAGATACAGAAAACGGCTTTTAAGCTTGAACATCACTAGAATGATGTATGATCATGTATAAGAATGGTATATTATGATCGCATAATTCAGAAGATTGTTTTAGTGATTTTCTCTTGGATTTCTCATTTTTCAAACGTTCAAAGTCACAAACTGTCTATTTTAGACCTTGATATGAGAACTTCTGATGATAACCTTCATCCAAACATTTAAAAGAAAAAAGAAAATCACAAAATACTGAACTCTGAGGAAAATTCAAAGCGTATAGTCCCAAATCAAACGCCAAAATCAAAAGCTCAAACACATCAAACGAATAAATAACAACTGTCATATTCCTGATTTGGTACAAGCAAGTGGTAACTGGAAGATATATATTCTATATACAGACGCTGAAGGAATGTTGCTACAAAGAAATGAAAAGTTCACATGAGAAAGTACAGAAACTAAAAGTTACCTAACCGGTGTATGTTCTCTTTTTTTGTCGGATTAACACACATCCGATTCGTTTGGTATACGCGTGTCCCTAATGTCTCGATTTTTTCAATAATTATAACTGGTTGATATATATTCAATATGCAGGCGCTGAAGGAATATTGCTACACAGAAATGACAGTTCACAATTGGAAATCCTTTGCATCACAATATCAGACATTAGAACGTACAGAAACGAAAAGTTACCTAACTGTAAAAACCGCCTCAAGTAAACATGAATAAGTTGCACAGCTATGGCCCAATTCCATATATAGCAAATAACGTTTATTACTTGTCAAATGTCAGTGAAATAAACCATTTTTCACATTTTCGTAAGACAAAAGGTACCAGGATTATAATTTAAGACGCCAGACGCGCGTTTCGTCTATACAAGACTCATCAGTGATGCTTAGATAAAAAAAAATATAAATTCAAACAAGTACAAAGTGGAAGAGCATTGAGGACCCAAAACTCCAACAAGTTCTATCAAATACGATAAAGTACATTGCAGTATTGATTTTATTTTTTATAATATCACCAAAATACAATTTAGCAACAAACTGTTGACTAGCATACAAAAAATTATTACATAAATTGTAACTAAATCATACAGAAATACCATTGCAATGGTGTAAAAGCTTTATATTTATAAATAAACTGTTGATATATGAAATTGTTACGAGATATTAAAGGATCTAGAATGCCGGTACTTTATAATGTTCAAACATTGACGTAATGCAGAAAGTTTGATAAAGTACCGTTTTATCTCAAAATTTAGTATGTATTCTACTTTAATCTTATTTTGCTATTAATAAGTTCCATTACTTGAATTAAATAAATTATTATACACTTTTCTACTAAAGCGTATAAAATTAACGTGAAAAAAATCTTTGTTTTTTATAAGATAAGTTCCTAGTAGCTTTTGATGGTCGGTTAAACTCGATTGACAGCTATGAATTTTCCACACTCTACAATGTAATCTTAAATCAATCCTAATTCTATCTTATTTTTGAGATATAGTTTTAGTCATTCAAATGTGACGTCTTTTTTGTGCTGTTTCAGAATTTCAAATATGACTTAATTTTTGTGCCTTTTCACTACTTCGTATGTGACGTCACTTTTTCATTTTTGTCACTTTTTGCGTTGAGGCCTTGACTAAGTCGGTGTGTCTATTTTTTGTGTTGGTCTTTGTAATTTATCCGGGTTTTTTTTCTGTAATTAGTTTTAAATACTTCAGTTTTATCATGTTTATCTTTTATATTCATTTGATAAAATTTACTGTTTGCAATAGCATAAATTGTTCTAAATAATAAGGATGTTCTTATCCCAAGCAGAAAACCCTAGCCGTATTTGGCACAACCTTTTGGAACTTTTGATCATCAGTGCTGTACAACTTTGTACTTTTTTTGACTTTCGAACTTTTATATCTGGGCGTCACTGGTGAGTCTTGTGTGGACGAGGCGCGTTTCTGGCGTATTGAATTTTAAACCTGATGCCTTTTGTTAGCTATTATTCATGTGTTTCTTTGTCTAATATGTTCTATTTATTTGTATTGTAGTCCTGTATTATTATGTTGTCTTAATATTATATTTAACATTGCCATTAAAGTGCGAGGTTTGGCATGCCACAAAACCAGTTCAACCCACCATTTTTTTCTTTTAAAATGTCCTGTACCAAGTCAGGAATATGGCCATTGTTATATATTATAGTTCGTTTCTGTGTGTGTTACATGTTAACGTAGTTTTTCTGTTGTGTCTTTTGTTTTCTATCCCAAATTCATGTATTTGGTTTTGATGTTATATTTGTTATTTTCATCGGATTTTGTCTAATGCTTAGTCCGTTTCTGTGTGTGTTACATTTTAATGTTGTGTCGTTGTGCTCCTCTTATACTTAATGCGTTTCCTTCAGTTTTAGTTTGTTACCCCGATTTTGTTTTTTGTCAATAGATTTACGAGTTTTGAACAGCGGTATACAACTGTTGCCTATATTTATCTACAATACACTTCCACTAAATCATATCAAACAGACATTTTCTTTAATACTTAATATATTGGTCATTTTGAAATATCTGATTGCAAATGTATTTTCTACAACTAATTCTTAACTTTCTTCTGTTAAAAAAATAAAAGGTAAATATATTTTACATGAATATACAGGAACTGTGATGTCATGAGACGATTGAAGCTGTTAGTTCTCTTTGATAATATATATGCACGTATCGGTTCTAAACTCGAAAAGGTAAAATAACAAAAATATCGAACTCCAGGGAAACTTTAAAACGGAAATTCCCTTATAAAAATGGCAAAATCAAAACATCAAACTAATTGAAAACAGCATGAAAATTCGTGACTTGGTACTAGCATTTCCTTTGTAGAAAATTATGGTTTAAGCCTGGTTCTTTTAGAGCTAGTTTAAGCTCTCATTTGTATGACAGTCGCATAAAAAATCGATTGTATTGATAATTATTATTTAAAAATATCTAAAATAGGGGATACAACAGTTAACTTTATGTTTAATCGTAATCTAAATAAGACAAACAAAGATGTCAAAAAAGAAAAACAAAATGGGATATAGACACAGCACATAAGCAAAAATATGAAAGAAAAGAGTACAAAAATTACTTTACTTGCGGGATTTATAAGTACATTTGTACCGAGACGCCAAAATGATATTACCAAATATAGAGTTTTTTTCAATAAACAAAGAATTATTACGTCCATTGGTAAATGAGGTATCGACAGTTTGCTTCTAAAATGTAAAGGATTGGCACCATTGCAGACACATGCACTGAATTAAGTTCAAATTCTATGTAAAATGATGGGGTTTTTTTACACTCTGTTGCAAACATGTATAAAGGTGATATTTTATGAATATTAAGCGAAATAAACAAAATGTGAATTCTGAAGTGTCAAAAACAGTTTTTATTTTCTGGAAAACTTGGTCAAGGACAAATAACCACTTCGAAAAAAAACTTACAGTTGCATTCCATACACTAACCAGATGCTCCGCAGAGGTCGAACACTGAACAGTTGGGGCAAGTATGGACACAACATTCAATTTATTTTTGGCTTTTGAGCAATTTGCAATACTGTTGAATATTAATCCTCTCAAAAAAAGTATATTTGATTATTTTTTCTTTTTAATTTCTGAAATCGGAAATGAGAAAATTGAACCCCCAACCCATTTGTTTCACCTCCTCCTTTCCCTTATTCCAAAATTCAAATTTCTAATGGAGTTTGCAACAATAACTACTCATTTAAATACATCATAAAATATTGAAATATAAAAAGTGATACAGTCATGGTAAAAATTAATATTAATTGATAGTAACTTTTAAAAAATAAACGGGGAATGTGTCCAAAGGGACACAGATGATGCCCTCGCTAACATTTAACATTATAAAGAGACATAACTCAAGAACTGTAAAAATGAAGCTGTCAAAAATGAACTTAAACTGAGTTAAGAGCTGATAAGCATTATATACACATTTCATTAAATTAAGTTGAGACAAACTTAAGTTAAGAGAACAGAAACGAAAAAAAACTTCCATTTTTCCACTTGTAAAAGGGCATAACTTTGAATGGTAATCAAAGTGCTTGTAATCATTGAATGGTAAAGATTGCTTTAATTTATCAGTTGGTAGTAAAAGTGAATATTGCATTGCATATTGTATATAGCATTGATTTAGTTGATTCAACTACTATTCTTGACAAAGAAAGATTACTCCAATTTTCAAAGAAGATTTCATCCAGCCTTGGTTTTAGGTGATTCAACAACCATTCTGGACAAAGAAAGGTAACTCCAATTTATTGTCTTGAATAGTCGCTAAGTCATGAAAATAAGGCCAATAAAAATTTTCATATACAAAACTTCGTAATGATCTAAAGGTCTAGGTCTTCGATCTTCTAAATTATTAAGCTTTAAACAAACAGTTAAATACGTCGCCGATGCCGGATTGTACCTCCTAAGTATCGCATACTGCAAACTTCCATACAAGCAAGACACAAATCAGAATTATTTTTTCATGACTTTTTTAAAATAATAAGAATTTGAGAAGCTTATGTATTTATTTTTGTAAGCAGTTCATCCATGATGTAATCGTTTAAGATTTCAATCTCTTTTTCTATTGAATACCGATTGCATCATTATTACCATTTCACATACAGAATTATTTAATGATTTTTTTTTTAAATAAGCAACAACCTTGTATAGATTTTCACAAGAACAAAATCTCAATGTGAGAGCCTTTGCCTTGATGGTGTCAGCTTGTTATTAACGTAAGTTTCTAAAAGAGGGACGAAAGATACCAAAGGGACAGTCAAACTCATAAATATAAAACAAACTGACAACGCCATGGCTAAAAATGAAAAAGACAAACAGAAAAACAATAGTACACACGACACAACATAGAAAACTAAAGAATAAACAACAAGAACCCCACCAAAAACTAGGGGTGATCTCAGGTGCTCCGGAAGGGTAAGCAGATCCTGCTCCACATGTGGCACCCGTCGTGTTGCTTATGTGATTACAAATCCGGTAAATAGTCTAATTCGGTAGGTCATATTCATGGAAGGGAGGGGATTGTAGTTACGACGTAAGGAACATATCCGATATCTAAATATTCCTTTGGTATCATTCGTCTCTCTTTACACTTACAAACGAATAAAATCCAATCAAGGTCATTTCTGTTATAAAACGAAAGTTAGATGAAAACCTCAATGTACGTAGTAAGTGTAACCAGGTTTATTGTCCAATCAAATCAGCTTGTCAGGATATGCTTCAAAACCATGTGACACCGAAATCGGTTTCAAAAAAAATTGGACGTCTTTACAAATGGGCAAACGTGTGTAAGGGCGTTTGTGAAGTGACACGTTTAAAGAGGCTCAAGGATACAAAAATTTCATCAAAAAATGAAAAAACAAATCATCACAAATGTTATTTGTTACACTTTTAGTTGTTACTTTATGATATGGTACAAAATCAACCAAAAAAAACCAATTCGTTATGACCCCAGCTTTTAAAATATTTATATCATTCTTTAGTGAAAAAAATGCCATTTTTGCATTTAAATTGAAATATCTCTTTTTACTCATCCGGAACCTATATTATTTTTTTCAAATAAGCTGTTAAACTAAACTACATATATGTTGTAAAATTTAAGCGATCTCTGTAATTTAGTTCTTTTTTTATTTCGATAATACCTTTTTCTCTCCCATTAGTTCAACAGAAAAAAACTACCTCAACAAAAATGCATGCTTCTTTCGAAGCTGAGTGTAAGCTTAAATGAACGGTGGCCACATATTTTGATACAGTTTATTTATAGAAAAAAATAGCGAAATCCTATATTGAAAAAAAAAATGTATACCTGCGAGCCCCTTAAGCGTCAAAAGTCCTCTTAAGACATATTTTTCATTAAGTGACACCAGACACGTTATAGGGAATTAAACACGTTAAGGACATGTGTCTGGGTGTTGCAGTTATATATTAACCAGTTGTTGGTATCCTAATTCAAAATTGGAACTCTAAGCCTATCTGGTTTTCTTTTTCTGCCAAAATATTTGTAATGTCTTTAATGGTTTGTAGGAATGTCATACAAAGTTTGAAAATTTAAAAAAAACAAACATTTTCAATAATGACAAGAAAATTATTATCTACAAGAAATTAGGTGTTGAGAACATGTAATTTTAAGGGGCAATTCTTGTTTTACTGGGTATTCACTAAATCTGACTGATATATCGTTCAAATGATACCAAATATCGAAGTATTTCCAATGCCAGGGATATTCATAATCCATATTTGGCATTTTGTGAAAACTAATCTGATAAATGGCACTTCAAACGTCATGTAACGTTCGTTTTATCTGAACTTCTGTAATCAATTATCACATCATATTATTTTCTAACGTAGTCACGACTTACATAAATATATGTACTATTACTATAAATAGTTGATCACAACTGACTATGTATACCTCTACAATGATACAGTTTAACATTTAGAAATAACTATTGGTATATAAAACATTAACGAGACCTTTGATGAGGACAATTTTTGTTTAACCTTATATAATAATAGCGACATATTACATATGAGAAAAAACATGGATGTAGGGAGGAGAAAATAGATCGGAAGAAAATTTAAAAAAAAATAGCCAAGTAACTATTGTACCATTAACAAGTTTATTGTAACAGATTCAATTCGACAATAATAAACTGTCTTTTCAGTCCTGAGCAACGCCAAAATTCTAAACTAAGTAAACAATTAAGAAACCAAATAAAAAGAAAAAATATAGCCATAGCCAAGCAAGGAATAAGAGAAAAAATATTCCTTAATTTAAAATAGATTTTATAAAAAATTTAGGGCAAATAATAATAACATACTATCCGAATTTGAAGGCCAGTACAGACGTACTGGATACTGAAAAAAGTAAAATCACAGAAATACTGTACTCCGAGGAAAATTCAAAACGGGAAGTCCATAATTTAATAGCAAAACCAAAGGATAAAACACATCAAAAGAATGGACAACAACTGTCATATTCCTGACTTGGTACAGGCATTTTCAAATGTAGAAAATGGTGGATTAAACCTGGTTTTATAGCGCTAACCCTCTCACTTTGATGAGTCTCGTCAAATTCTATTATTTTTGCACAATGCGTGAACAAAAAAAGACATAATCGGTAAAATAGTCAAAATATGGTTACACCAGTCATCACTGTGTTACAATCTAAAGACAAACAAACATATACAAAAACACAAAAAGCATCTATTTAATTAATAAACACATTCCTTATGTCGCGTGTTGGGCGTCAGAAAATGCAAACATCACAAACAAGAAATTTTGACGTTCAAGGTCTATTCAAAACAATTAACAATCAAATAATTTCACATGGAGAATGGTGGTTTGAGGGTTATGATATCAAAAGTTATGTTAGAATTAATTACAGAAACCGACCGAACTGAGGATACCTTCGAAGACTTATGGTCCGTCAGCAGATGTATCCACTAAGTGGTAATAATAATATTAACAGATGTAGGTGTGCAATAAATGTCTCTTTTTCAATTTCAATTGATACGTAAACACAGCCGTGCATATTGTTCAGCTCCTTATTCGAGAGGTATGCTCTTAGTAGTTTGCGAGGAAATTAACAGATGTAACAAAATTTTACATTTTCAGTCTCTGTTTCCGATCCATTAACAATTTGTTCATTTAGTGCGATGAGTAATTTCTTCGCATGTTGTATGTGACTATATAATAGCCCCTCTCTGTCTGTCGAATTCAGAGTTTTCTTTTGCTTCGGCATTTTTTCATGAACGGCTTTTAACGGTTGTCCGATAATCCGTTCTAATTGATTGGAGCTTCGGTTACTCCATTAGTCAAGGCATCATACATGTGTGGGATGACGTCTTATCACCTGACTCTAACACAAACAGCTATTCATTTGACGTTTTACGTACTTAAACTAAGGTGACGTAGCCGATTTGATGCCAACCTTGGATACACATGTACTTCGAGACGTAGCCGGTCTTCTAGAAAATTGTCATCAAAGCCACCATCAATTGTTTAAATTTACAATGTTTTTGAGCCTCAATTATCAAAAGACATGACTCGGCGGTCTTGTATTTAAATATACCAGAATAGTCGTAGAATTGGTAAAAACACTGTAACCCGTTTCCTATTGTGACGAAACGTCGTTTAACTAGGGATGGTCACAGCCAGTTTTGCACGCATTGTAGGAGACGACTTCCTTGTCGATGCTCCTAGTATCGCTTCGTATGGAATATCTCATCATCGTTTATATATTTATAGTTGATTTCCGAGACTTCAAATTCGGTTGCAATAAATCAACAACAATGAACCACGTGGAAACTGAAAACTTTAGTTTCGCAAAAAAATATTGTACAGATGATTGATATTCAAAGATTATTTAACATTATTCTATATATACAGGTAACATATATTAACTCCTGTGGACAAATAAAAAGTCCTTCCTTTTTATTTATTTTTTTGGTTTAAAAATCAGAAATTTATTATTATTTAGTGGTGCACCATAAATTGTAACAAGAGAGTCGAATTCAAACTCATAAATTCAAAAATAGACTGGCAATGTTTTGGCTAGCCGCAAAACCAGGTTCTACCCACCATTTTTTCTTAAAATGTCCTGAACTAAAATGGCAGTTGTTATCTTATAGTTCGTTTCTCTGTGTGTTGCATTGTCGTTTGATTTTTTATTGCACTTCAGTGTTTCTGTTGTTTCTTTGTTTTTCTCTTATAGTTGATGTGTTTACCTCAGTTTTAGTTTGTAACCCTGATTTGTTTTTTCTCAATCGATTTATGACTTTCGAACAGCGGTATACCACTGTTGCCTTTATTTATGGCAAAAAATAAAACATAGATCTAAAGACAAACAGTGTATAAAACACGTAAAAAACTTAAATAAAGGCAACAGTAGTAGTAAGACTGAGCAAAAATAACCCCACCCAAATCCGGGGGTGATATCAGGTGCTCCAAAAGAGAGAAGCTTTATATATAAATATTGCTGTACTGCTACTTACAAAATACTGTATGAATTTTATCAAATTGATCTATTTATAATAGACTTTGCTTAAGAATTCGATGAGGTAACACATCAAAAGTTTTTTATTTAAACTAGATTATTATGGTTTTTCTGGAATTACAATAATTTGAATCTCTCTATTACTTTCAAAAAGTAAAATCGCAAAAATACCGAACTCCGAGAAAAATTCAAAACGTAAAGTCCCCAATCAACCGGAAATAAATCAAAAACTCAAACACATCGAACGTATGGAAAACAACTGTCATATTCCTGAATTGGTACAGGTATTTTCTCATGCATTAAATGGTGGCTTAAAACTAGTTTTATAGCTAGCTAAACCTATCACTTGCATTACAGTTGCATGAACTTCCATCATATTGACCAGAATGTGGGAATAAAACAAAGACATAATTGGTAAAAATGTCAAAATAGGCCGGGTTACAACAGTCAATATTGTGTTATAATCTTTATCCCTATAAAATCAAACAAATATGTAACAAAGAAACACAAAAAGGCATATAGACAAAGCACATAAGCAAAATGAAAGACAAGAATACAAATAATTTACCATAGCACAATAACACAATAAAGTACCGAGCCACGCCAAATTGATATATTCCTTAAATTATACTTAACAGACAAAGTAATATTCAAAAAGACACAGAAAGAATTTATAACACGTTATTGAGATGATAAACAACGGTCAGTACCCAGAATCTATATTTCAAGACCATTGTGTATTAATTGTAAAGTTGATACATAATATTCATCAACAAGGTCTTGGTAACTTCCGATGATTTTTTTTAGAAAAAGAACGAGCCTTTCTTTGACATACCCCTGGTTCGTCAACTTTCTGTTCAGACACTGGTGATCGAACTTTCTGTTTAGACACTGGTGACGTTTTACGAAGTTTGAGTAGCAGCTACAAATTCTGCAATACCGAATAAGTTGTGAAATGTATATGCCATATGCTGGGGAACATGCTATATTGCTACTAAGTTTGGGGAAATTGACATTTTCAAAATTAAAATCGTCTCGTTTGTTATAGCTTCTGGTACTGGATTCACCGTGTATGTCAAATTCGAGGTATAAGTCTAAAACTGAGGCAGAGGAAGCCGTGTCTGTTGTTTCTTCAATTTCTAGTTCTATAGGATATATCAATAGAACCAGACACAAGTTGGTTCCTTTTTCCTTTTTCTTTTTTCGATATTCAAATTTTGAAAAATATTACAAGTCCAAACTAAAAATTTGTTTTCCTTCAAAAAATTTTTTCCTCAGAATTTTTTTTTCCTCAAATTTTTTTTTCCTTAAATTTTTTTTTTCCTCAAATTTTTTTTTCCTCAAAATTTTTTTTTCCTCAAAATTATTTTTCCTCAAATTTTTTTTTTCTCAAATTTTTTTTCCTCAAAATTTTTTTTCCTCAAATTCTTTTTTCTTCAAAAAGTTTTTCAAATTTTTTTTTCGTTTCCTTATTCGGTTTCTTTTTCCTTATTCGGTTTTCATTTCCTTATACAGTTTCTATTTCCTTATTCGATTTCCATTTCCTTATTCGATTTTCATTTCCTTATTCGGTTTCTTTTTCCTTTTTTAACTTTTATTTCCTTTTTCAGTTTCTATTTCCTTATTCGGTTTCTATTTCCTAATTGGATTTTCATTTCCTTATTCGATTTCCATTTCCTTATTCGATTTCCATTTCCTTATTCGGTTTCTATTTCCTTATTGGGTTTCTATTTCCTTATTGGGTTTCTATTTCCTTATTGGATTTTCGTTTCCTTATTTGATTTCCATTTCCTTATTCGATTTCCATTTCCTAATTCGGTTTCTTTTTCCTTTTTCAATCTTCATTTCCTTTTTCGGTTTCGATTTCCTTATTCGGTTTCTATTTCCTTATTCAGGTTCCATTTCCTTAATGGATTTTCATTTCCTTATTGGATTTTCATTTCCTTATTCGGTTTCTTTTTCCTTATTCGGTTTCTATTTCCTTATTCAGTTTCCATTTCCTTATTGGATTTTCATTTCCTTATTGGATTTTCATTTCCTTATTCGGATTCCATTTCCTTTTTCGATATTCAAATTTTGAAAAATATTACAAGTCCAAACTGAATTTTTTTTTTCCTTCAAAATTTTTTTCCTCAAATTTTTTTTCCTCAAAATTTTTTTTTCCTCAAAATTTTTTTTCCTCAAAATTTTTTTTTTCCTCAAATTTTTTTTTCCTCAAAAAGTTTTTCAATTTTTTTTTTTCGTTTCCTTATTCGGTTTCTCTTTCCTTATTCGATTTTCATTTCCTTATACAGTTTCTATTTCCTTATTCGATTTCCATTTCCTTATTCGATTTTCATTTCCTTATTGGGTTTCTTTTTCCTTTTTCAATGTTCATTTCCTTTTTCGGTTTCTATTTCCTTATTCCGTTTCTATTTCCTTATTGGATTTTCATTTCCTTATTCGATTTCCATTTCCTTATTCAATTTCCATTTCCTTATTCGGTTTCTTTTTCCTTTTTCAATGTTCATTTCCTTTTTCGGTTTCTATTTCCTTATTGGGTTTCTGTTTTCTTATTGGGTTTCTATTTCCTTATTGGGTTTCTATTTCCTTATTGGATTTTCATTTCCTTATTGGATTTTCATTTCCTTATTCGGTTTCCATTTCCTTTTTCGATATTCAAATTTTGAAAAATATTACAAGTCCAAACTGAATTTTTTTTTTCCTTCAAAATTTTTTTCCTCAAATTTTTTTTTTCCTCAAAAAGTTTTTCAATTTTGTTTTTTTCGTTTCCTTATTCGGTTTCTTTTTCCTTATTCGATTTTCATTTCCTTATTCGGTGTCTATTTCTTTATTCGATTTCCATTTCCTGATTCGATTTTCATTTCCTTATTCAGTTTCTTTTTCCTTTTTCAATATTCATTTCCTTTTTCGGTTTCTATTTCCTTATTCGGTTTCTATTTCCTTATTCAGTTTCTATTTCCTTATTGGATTTTCATTTCCTTATTGGATTTTCATTTCCTTATTTGGTTTCTTTTTTCTTATTCGGTTTCTATTTCCTTATTCAGTTTCCATTTCCTTATTGGATTTTCATTTCCTTATTGGATTTTCATTTCCTTATTCGGTTTCTTTTTCCTTATTCGGTTTCTATTTCCTTATTCAGTTTCCATTTCCTTATTGGATTTTCATTTCCTTATTGGATTTTCATTTCCTTATTCGGATTCCATTTCCTTTTTCGATATTCAAATTTTGAAAAATATTACAAGTCCAAACTGAATTTTTTTTTTCCTTCAAATTTTTTCCTCAATTTTTTTTTCCCAAAATTTTTTTTTCCTCAAAATTTTTTTTCCTCAAAATTTTTTTTCCTCAAAATTTTTTTCCTCAAAAGTTTTTCAATTTTTTTTTTCGTTTCCTTATTCGGTTTCTCTTTCCTTATTCGATTTTCATTTCCTTATACAGTTTCTATTTCCTTATTCGATTTCCATTTCCTTATTCGATTTTCATTTCCTTATTGGTTTCTTTTTCCTTTTTCAATGTTCATTTCCTTTTTCGGTTTCTATTTCCTTATTCCGTTTCTATTTCCTTATTGGATTTTCATTTCCTTATCGATTTCCATTTCCTTATTCAATTTCCATTTCCTTATTCGGTTTCTTTTCCTTTTTCAATGTTCATTTCCTTTTTCGGTTTCTATTCCTTATTGGTTTCTGTTTTCTATTGGTTTCTATTTCCTTATTGGTTTCCTATTTCCTTATTGGATTTTCATTTCCTTATTGGATTTTCATTTCCTTATTCGGTTTCCATTTCCTTTTTCGATATTCAAATTTTGAAAAATATTACAAGTCCAAACTGAATTTTTTTTTTCCTTCAAAATTTTTTTCCTCAAATTTTTTTTTCCTCAAAAAGTTTTTCAAATTTTTTTTTTCGTTTCCTTATTCGGTTTCTTTTTCCTTATTCGATTTTTATTTCCTTATTCGGTGTCTATTTCTTATTCGATTTCCATTTCCTGATTCGATTTTCATTTCCTTATTCGGTTTCTTTTTCCTTTTTCAATATTCATTTCCTTTTTCGGTTTCTATTTCCTTATTCGGTTTCTATTTCCTTATTCAGTTTCTATTTCTTATTGGATTTTCATTTCCTTATTGGATTTTCATTTCCTTATTTGGTTTCTTTTTCTTATTCGGTTTCTATTTCCTTATTCAGTTTCCATTTCTTATTGATTTACATTTCTTATTGGATTTTCATTTCCTTATTCGGTTTCCATTTCCTTTTTCGATATTCAAATTTTGAAAAATTACAAGTCCAACTGAATTTTTTTTTTCTTCAAATTTTTTTCCTCAAATTTTTTTTTCCTCAAAAAGTTTTTCAAATTTTTTTTTTCGTTTCCTTATTCGGTTTCTTTTTCCTTATTCGATTTTCATTTCCTTATTCGGTGTCTATTTCCTTATTCGATTTCCATTTCCTGATTCGATTTTCATTTCCTTATTCGGTTTCTTTTTCCTTTTTCAATATTCATTTCCTTTTTCGGTTTCTATTTCCTTATTCGGTTTCTATTTCCTTATTGGATTTTCATTTGCTTATTCGATTTCCATTTCCTTATTGGATTTCTGTTTCCTTATTCGGTTTCTATTTCCATATTCGGTTTCTATTTCCTTAGGTAGCACTCCACAGTTAAAAAATAAAATTAAAAATGAGCCACAAAATGTTTTATCATCTCCTATTCCTGGATTTCTAATACATTAACCTAACTGTTTGTGTTGTACATGTGCATATGTATGTAATCAGTACCTTCCATAGATTTGATTTTCAAAAGTGAAAAGGGTGAAAATTAATTCCTTTTATGTGTATCCATGGCAACATTCTGCATTTATTTCCCATAAAATATTGCAAAAAGGGGGGTGAACATGTCACATTTCACCCAAAAATTTGGATCAAACTAGAATTTCAATGCCTTTGAGTGATACCTTTTCAGAAACTGTTTCCCTTAATCTTCCTAATGATCAAATAAAAAATGGGTGTCTTTCGCCTCATTTTTTCGTAAAATCCAATCACAAAGTTCGTGCGATAAAAAGTTGGAAAAAAAACATTGCAATAATTGCCGGACCAGTGTATGGTAGGGACATGCAAATACGGACTGTCATACAGAAAACAGCCTATATTACATACATTACATAACCTTGATGTTCATATAAACCCAATACAAAGATTATTTTAATACTCAGCTATCCAAAAATGAATTTTATTGCACACTAGCTCTCATATTTGAAAAATTCACAGGGGCCAAAATGCGAAACTACACATCTAACTGTGGAGTGCTACCTTATTCGGTTTCTATTTCCTTATTCGGTTTCTTTTTCCTTATTCGGTTTCTGTTTCCTTATTTGATTTCTTTTTCCTTATTAAATTTTCATTTCCTTATTCGGTTACTATTTCCTTATATTTTCAACTATCAAACATCAACACACACCAAACTGGATGTAATTGAAAGATATCTAGAGGTCAATATACAGGCTCGAACAAAAGACAAAAAAGGAAAAATATAGCGAGCTTTTTTGGGATGAAGATGTAGTAAAGACCGAACGTCAGTTTTAGTCGGATATACTTTAATGTTAGTCTTACATGTTGTTCTGGAACTCATTCCTCATTTATTCGTCAAGTGATCATCATTTTATATTGTTAACGTTTCATTGCGTACATCGCTTAATGTGCGCCAGTTTTAGGAGTTTTATACAGGACAGTGTAGGAATCCATGTTACTTTCCCCTTTCTCTGAATAACGAAAAGTGCTCAGCGGGTCATGTGCACAACTACAAGGAACATTCAGCGGACACGTTCTTCTTCTTCTTCCGGTAAGCGGCCACCGTCAACTGGTTGTCCAAAGGAACAATTCATGGCTAACCACAGCGTGAGTTACATTTAAAACATTACAAATTTTGTATTTACATCAGCCATGAACTGTTTTGATATCTTTTCTTATGTTATAAAGAAATTATGAACATTTTACCGTTCAAACTGTTCGTATCTGAGATGTATCAACTTAATTCCAGACAGAACCCGACGTGTGCAAGAATATTTATCTATTTATTATTATAAAGAACTTTAACGGCTTTATATATCTACGAACTGTTTATCCGTATATTTTATGGACTTAAATTATCATTGAACACATTGTAAAATTGTATTTATATTTTATTTTCAGTTTTTCATCTTTTGGATTGGTAGTAAAATAAAAGTCAGCTCCTGATTGTTTTATCCTTACATTAACCCAGTCATCTTGGTTACACTCACTGGTCCGGCCAGTACACATGTATAGATGTGTATATATATCATTGATTCAGTGGCGATGGCAAATAGACACTGATAAGTCTTAAATAAAATTTTATAGTTTTGAATGTTTCTTCATCAGTTGACTAAAAATAAGTGGAGGTATGTTCTTATTGCCGACAAGAGAGGCGCTCTACCTATATTAATTTGTGCATAAAGCGATTGAAAGTTGTTAGATACTGAATGCTTTTACCACAAATGCGCCTAAGTTTTAATCTGTGTATATATACTTAAAATACGATGATAAAATTCATGTCTTGTTCAGGATTTCTGTCAGATCCAACCATGTAGAAGTCATGTTTGTGAGCTATGGTTTTAGTCGATGATGTTCATGAAGGACCTGTAGTACAAAGTATATCACTGGATTGAGCTCTCTGTCTAAGTGTATCATTAAAGTGCTTTGCTTTGAGGTGAGTTCATTGCGGTGCAATTCATTTTTTGTGAAATAAAGATTTGACAGACAACTCTCATGTACAAGGATTTGTCAAAGTAGTATTCATTCTATGTACAATGTATGTAATCACTGTGCTTAAACGGCCGTGGGTAACTTAAGTTACCCACAGCCCAAGATGGCGGACTCTAAACTTGTTGAGATGATAGTTGATACGAAATCTACTTTTTGCAACGTTTTTCATGATCTATGTAAATATTGAGAAGACTTTTGAATCAAGAAATCACTTGCCATCACTACATATGCGTTAATTTTGACTTCATTTTAGCGCAAGGCCAACTTTTAAAAAAAGCATAAGATGTCCGTAACTTATAAATCAAAAATAATCAGACTGTCCGTAACTTTATTTTCGGATGTGGGTAACTTTGTTTTCAAAACTGTAAGATTAACAATTTCAACACTTAAAGGACAATAAACACTATCAAACCCTTTAATAATTACATAGATTTATACAATAACGATATGCTTAAAAAAGCAAACAAGAGTGTCACGGATTTTCCGTTAAATTAAAAAAAAAATATTCCTGGGATAAAACGGGATTTTACGGTACGGCGAAATTGATCTAACATTCTTCTAGCTTTAAAGATTGTTCACTGATGAGTCCTTGGTCGGTGTAGCCGCGGAAAAATTGATATCCTTTCCTTTAAATCATGATATTCTGAATTGTTAGTCTCTTCACTATATCTAGTGTGATGTGTTGTTGATTTCGAGAAAAAAAAATGCCAATATCTAGGAATAGATGGAAGGCTATATTGTTAAACAGGATTTAGTTTATTATAGCAATAAAAGTAGATTTAAAAGCTTCTAAAAGTTTCATTGACCTCAGGGATTCAATAAGATCGGGTATCAAATCATACATATCTTCTTTAGAGGTTTGGACTGATATATCTATGTATTTCTGCTAAGGATTGTCCTCCGAAATTGTTCTCCTAATGTCATTTGCATATGTTCACTATTAATTGATTGATCGATTTTTGGTTGCTTAACGTCCAGTGGCAAATATTTCATGCACATCCAGACGGTAACAAGTTCACAATAAATACTATAGGTAGGTCTTGAAATAATAGAAGCCATCTGGGATGAAGATCGGGGAAATATGGACTGCCACTGGAAATTAATGGTATATCGAATAGGGACAGAAATTTTGCCTAGCTACAGGCCACCTACGGACCCATCAAAGAAGTGTTGCAAGGGTTCTTAACGTGCCCTCCTTACACGAGGCATCGGATTTAACGTCCCAAATCTGACCGGACGTGACTGCTTAGTTGATACATCCCGCATAGCCAAACGGACGCCTCACTTCGGCAAGCGTTTTACTGCCGGTCGGGAGAAGACCAAGTGACCATATTTCTATTCCCCAGTCACCCTTTGGGGTGTTCACTATTAATGTAATTTCTACAGTTGGAAATGGTGAGATTTATAACCTGCATGTCATGATTTATCATCTAAAACTCAAGCAGTTAACAATCTATAAAGTCAGTAGAATGTATGATTATACATTAATTTTGCCGTACAATTTTACATAAGAAAATGCCTGTACCTAGTCAGGAAAATGGCAGTTGTTATCCATTCGGTTGAGTTTTGGATTTTTCCATTTGATAAGGGACTTTCCTTTTTGAATTTTCTTCAGAGTTTAGTATTTTTGTAATTTTAGTTTTTAATGCCTGTACCAAGGCAGGAATATGGCCGTTGTTTTCTATTCGTTTGGTGTGTTAAATTGAGCTTTTGGCTTTGCAATTCCATAAAGGACTTTCCGTTTGAATATTCCTAGGAGTTCGGTATTTTTGTTATTTATCATTTCTTTTTTTTATAATTACATCTACGAATAAAGATTCTTTGAAAATTACTGACATCATGCTAAAGTTACGGACAGCCCTATTGGTATAAGGAAAAAAGTTACGGACGAGCTGTTTTGAAGTTACGGACATCATAAGTGTTTTGGAAAATCGTG
This sequence comes from Mytilus edulis, assembly GCA_019925275.1. Taxonomy (NCBI): domain Eukaryota; kingdom Metazoa; phylum Mollusca; class Bivalvia; order Mytilida; family Mytilidae; genus Mytilus; species Mytilus edulis. Next base: position 47,203,055 of record CM034350.1, read on the forward strand.
CTGTAATCAATTATTTTGTAGTAATAAACCACGTTTTACATTGCAGAGTTTTCTTAAAAGATTTATATAACTTTTTAATTACTGAACATTTCTTTTGTATTCATTGTATTATTATCATATAGGAGCAAACTTCCTAACCGAAGCCAGGCGGCTCCATTTTGGGCTGTAGGTAACTTAAGTTACCCACGGCCGTTTAAGCACAGTGATTACATACATTGTACATAGAATGAATACTACTTTGACAAATCCTTGTACATGAGAGTTGTCTGTCAAATCTTTATTTCACAAAAAATGAATTGCACCGCAATGAACTCAGCTCAAAGCAAAGCACTTTAATGATACACTTAGACAGAGAGCTCAATCCAGTGATATACTTTGTACTACAGATCCTTCATGAACATCATCGACTAAAACCATATCTCACAAACATGACTTACTTCATGGTTGGATCTGACAGAAAACCTGAAAAAGACATGAATTTTATCATCGTATTTTAAGTATATATACACAGATTAAAACTGAGGCGCATTTGTGGTAAAAGCATTCAGTATCTAACAACTTTCAATCGCTTTATGCACAAATTAATATAGGTAGAGTGCCTCTCTTGTCGGCAATAAGAACATACCTCCACTTATTTTTAGTCAACTAATGAAGAAACATTCAAAACTATAAAATTTCATTCAAGACTTATCAGTGTCTATTTGCCATCGCCACTGAATCAATGATATATATACACATCTATACATGTGTACTGGCCGGACCAGTGAGTGTAACCAAGATGACTGGGTTAATGTAAGGATAAAACAATCAGGAGCTGACTTTTATTTTACTACCAATCCAAAAGATGAAAAACTGAAAATACAAATATAAATACAATTTTACAATGTGTTCAATGATAATTTAAGTCCATAAAATATACGGATAAACAGTTCGTAGATATATAAAGCCGTTAAAGTTCTTTATAACAATAAATAGATAAATATTCTTGCACACGTCGGGTTCTGTCTGGAATTAAGTTGTCTCATCGCAGATACGAACAGTTTGAACGGTAAAATGTTCATAATTTCTTTATAACATAAGAAAAGATATTAAAACAGTTCATGGCTGATGTAAATACAAAATTTGTAATGTTTTAAATGTAACTCACGCTGTGGTTAGCCATGAATTGTTCCTTTGGACAACGTGTCCGCTGAATGTTTCTTGTAGTTGTGCACATGACACGCTGAGCAGTTTTTGTTATTCAGAGAAAGGGGAAAGTATCATGGATTCCTACACTGTCCTGTATAAAACTCCTAAAACTGGCGCACATTAAGCGATGTACGCAATGGAACGTTAACAATATAAAATGATGATCACTTGACGAATAAATGAGGAATGAGTTCCAGAACAACATGTAAGACTAACATTAAAGTATATCCGACTAAAACTGACGTTCGGTCTTCACTACATCTTCATCCCAAAAAAGCTCGCTATATTTTTCCTTTTTTGTCTTTTGTTCGAGCCTGTATATTGACCTCTAGATATCTTTCAATTACATCCAGTTTGGTGTGTGTTGATGTTTGATAGTTGAAAATATAAGGAAATAGTAACCGAATAAGGAAATGAAAATTTAATAAGGAAAAAGAAATCAAATACGGAAACAGAAACCGAATAAGGAAAAAGAAACCGAATAAGGAAATAGAAACCGAATAAGGAAATAGAAACCGAATAAGGAAATAGAAACCGAATAAGGAAACAGAAATCGAATAAGGAAATGGAAATCGAATAAGGAAATGAAAATCCAATAAGGAAATAGAAACCGAATAAGGGAATAGAAACCGAAAAAGGAAATGAATATTGAAAAAGGAAAAAGAAATCGAATAAGGAAATGAAAATCGAATCAGGAAATGGAATTCGAATAAGGAAATAGACATCGAATAAGGAAATAGACATCGAATAAGGAAATGAAAATCGAGTCAGGAAAAAGAAACCGAATAAGGAAATGATAATCATAAAAGGAAAAAGAAAACGAATAAGGAAACGAAAAAAAATTTGAAAAACTTATTGAGGAAAAAAAAACTTTGAGGAAAAAAATTTTGAGGAAAAAAAAATTTTGAGGAAAAAGAAATTTTGAGGGAAAAAAAAATTTAAGAAAAAAAAATTTGAGGAAAAAAATTTTGAGGAAAAAAAATTTTGAGAAAAAAAAATTTGAGGAAAAAAAATTTCAGGAAAAAAAAATTTTGATGAAAAAAATTTTGAGGAAAAAAAAATTTTGAGGAAAAAAAAATTTGAGGAAAAAATATTTTGAAGGAAAAAAAAATTTCAGTTTGGACTTGTAATATTTTTCAAAATTTGAATATCGAAAAAGGAAATGGAAACCGAATAAGGAAATGAAAATCCAATAAGGAAATGAAAATCCAATTAGGAAATGGAAACTGAATAAGGAAATAGAAACAGAATAAGGAAAAAGAAACCGAATAAGGAAATGAAAATCCAATAAGGAAATGAAAATCCAATAAGGAAATGGAAACTGAATAAGGAAATAGAAACCGAATAAGGAAATAGAAACCGAAAAAGGAAATGAATATTGAAAAAGGAAAAAAGAAACCAAATAAGGAAATAGAAATCAAATAAGGAAATGGAAATCGAATAAGGAAATGAAAATCCAATAAGGAAATAGAAACCGAATAAGGAAATAGAAACCGAAAAAGGAAATAAACATTGAAAAAGGAAAAAGAAACCGAATAAGGAAATGAAAATCAAATAAGGAAATGGAAATCGAATAAGGAAATAGGAACTGTATAAGGAAATGAAATCGAATAAGGAAAAATAAACCGAATAAGGAAACGAAAAAAAAAATTGAAAAACTTTTTGAGGAAAAAAAATTTGAGGAAAAAAAAAATTTTGAGGAAAAAAAATTTTGATGAAAAAAAAATTTGAGGAAAAAAATTTTGAAGGAAAAAAAAAATTCAGTTTGGACTTGTAATATTTTTCAAAATTTGAATATCGAAAAAGGAAATGGAAACCCAATAAGGAAATGAAAATCCAATAAGGAAATGGAAACTGAATAAGGAAATAGAAACCGAATAAGGAAAAAGAAACCGAATAAGGAAATGAAAATCCAATAAGGAAATGAAAATCCAATAAGGAAATGGAAACTGAATAAGGAAATAGAAACCAAATAAGGAAATAGAAACCGAAAAAGGAAATGAATATTGAAAAAGGAAAAAGAAACCGAATAAGAAATGGAAATCGAATAAGGAAATGGAAATCGAATAAGGAAACGAAAATCCAAAAAGGAAATAGAAACCCAATAAGGAAATAGAAACCCAATAAGGAAATAGAAACCCAATAAGGAAATAGAAACCGAAAAAGGAAATGAACATTGAAAAAGGAAAAAGAAACCGAATAAGGAAATGGAAATTAAATAAGGAAATGGAAATCGAATAAGGAAACGAAAATCCAAAAAGGAAATAGAAACCCAATAAGGAAATAGAAACCCAATAAGGAAATAGAAACCCAATAAGGAAATAGAAACCGAAAAAGGAAATGAACATTGAAAAAGGAAAAAGAAACCAAATAAGGAAATGAAAATCGAATAAGGAAATGGAAATCGAATAAGGAAATAGAAACTGTATAAGGAAATGAAAATCGAATAAGGAAAAAGAAACCGAATAAGGAAACGAAAAAAAAATTTGAAAAACTTTAAGAGGAAAAAAAAAATTTGATGAAAAAAAAATTTGAGAAAAAAAAATTTTGAGGAAAAAAAAATTTTGAGGAAAAAAAATTTGGAGGAAAAAAAAAATTTGAGGAAAAAAAAATTTTGAGGAAAAAAAAATTTGAGGAAAAAAATTTTAAAGGAAAAAAAAAATTTCAGTTTGGACTTGTAATATTTTTCAAAATTTGAATATCGAAAAAAGAAATGGAAACCGAATAAGGAAATGAAAATCCAATAAGGAAATGAAAATCCAATCTGAATAAGGAAATAGAAACCGAATAAGGAAAAAGTAGCCGAATAAGGAAATGAAAATCCAATAAGGAAATGAAAATCCAATACGGAAATGGAAACTGAATAAGGAAATAGAAACCGAATAAGAAAATAGAAACCGAAAAAGGAAATGAATATTGAAAAAGGAAAAAGAAACCGAATTAGGAAATGGAAATCGAATAAGGAAACGAAAATCCAATAAGGAAATAGAAACCCAATAAGGAAATAGAAACCCAATAAGGAAATAGAAACCGAAAAAGGAAATGAACATTGAAAAAGGAAAAAGAAACTGAATAAGGAAATGAATAAGGAAATGGAAATCGAATAAGGAAAAGAAAATCCAATAAGGAAATAGAAACCGAAAAAGGAAATGAACATTGAAAAAGGAAAAAGAAACTGAATAAGGAAATGAATAAGGAAATGGAAATCGAATAAGGAAAAGAAAATCCAATAAGGAAATAGAAACCGAAAAAGGAAATGAACATTGAAAAAGGAAAAAGAAACCGAATAAGAAAATGAAAATCGAATAAGGAAATGGAAATCGAATAAGGAAATAGAAACTGTATAAGGAAATGAAAATCGAATAAAGAAAAAGAAACCGAATAAGGAAACGAAGAAAAATTTGATAAACTTTTTGATGAAAAAAAAAATTTGATGAAAAAAATTTTGAGGAAAAAAAAATTTTGAGGAAAAAAAATTTTGAGGAAAAAAAAAATTTGAGGAAAAAAAAATTTGAGGAAAAAAAAATTTTGAGGAAAAAAAATTTTGAGGAAAAAAAAATTTTGAGGAAAAAAAATTCTGAGGAAAAAAAATTTTGAAGGAAAATTTTTTTTTAGTTTGGACTTGTAATATTTTTTAAAATTTGAATATCGAAAAAGGAAAAAGGAAAAAGGAACCAACTTGTGTCTGGTAATGGGGTATCAATAGAACCCAATCAGAAAAGTTTTGATTGTTAATTTAAAGAACATCATCAATATATCAGAATGCAAAATTAAATAACCTGGCTTCTTTGATCTTCTTGTTTTTATAGGTTTCTGAAGGAACTCCGACTCATGAAAAATAAAACCGCTCTTAACAGTAGTCGTGGATGGTGTGTCATGACACAACCTCCCAGTCCCTTCAGGTGTGCTTCAATGTACCGTTCAAGGCCATGTCTTACTTTTGGTCTACATAAATGACCTTTCTGAAAACCTAAATCATTGCAAACTTAGATTATTTGCAGACCATAGTAGCATGTACTGGTCGATCAGTTCCCATAAGTGTCTCGAAAAAACTTCAGATTCATATTGATGCAGCGGCAACATGGAAACAGGACTGGTTGGCGGCTTTTCATTCCGATTACTGCATAGTCCTATCTGTAATGCAGAACAAATAACCTATTAAAATAATTATATACCACAATCATACATTAGAATAAGTGCCATCTGCTAAATATCTTGGTTTACACTCTAATCAATTCTGAGAAAAACATAACTAATGTAACATATAAAAGTAACAAAACGTAATCTCTAAACCATCAGCTTAGTCTGGGACCAACACACAAGTCAACAAACATAATGTCAAAATGAAATTGTCCAAAGGCGATCTGCTCGGTTTGTCTGCAATATGTTCAAAATGATAGAAGTAGTGTATCGGACCTGCTGAACACTGACTTGGCCAACATGATCAGTTCGTTGATTGCACACTAGACTTGTCTTATGTATAAGATCTCTCATCATCTTGTCGCAATTCCACCAAACTCCATCCTTATACCTGTAGATCCGAGAACCAGATAATTTCACCAATTCAATTTAAGACACATTTTATTTACATGTCAAGATATATAGAGGCACTCATTCTTTCCGTTTACAATAGTGCAATAGAGCATATTACCCAATTCATTTTTCATCAGTAGAGAGCTTTAGAGAACGACAAACTTCCTTTTCTCTTTAGTCTCATTTGAATATCAAATCTCTTGTACATTATGTTTAACCACTTCATTCGTTCATCCGCACTATATCAAACAATTTGTACAATATTTGCACTCAATTTCCTTATTTTTACCGTTTATTATTATTGGTAAATGGAAACAAATGTATGAGCAGTATTAAATCAACTTGAGTGATGGTATATTGTATACCTTAAAGAATAAGAAACAAATAGTTTTTCATATGAAATGAAAAAGGAAAAACTTCAAACTTATACTTTTCCTTTTTCTCCCGATTGAGAATAGATTGATGTTCATATTGTGACAGTATTTGAAAGATATCTATCCAGTGTCTCTGTGTGCTTCAATGTACAGTATGTACCTTTATTGACATTTCGTCAGCACTTCTGTGTTGACATGAATTGTCATTTGTATGGTCATAATTATAATTTAACTGTTAAATAAACTACGAATTTTCGAAATTCAAAAGATTTTCTATTCCAGTAATCGACTACCTTGGCTGTAATTTTCAAAACTATTCGGAACCAAATGGTTCCTCAATGCTCTTCCACTACGTACTTTATTTGACCTCTAACTTTTCTGTAGACAAAACAGCGTTTTACGTAGAAAATTTAATCATGGCATCTATGATGATTTTATTTACTTACTGAATACTTTCGCTCGAACCATTGTTGACCTTTTTGAAGTGAAGTGTCAACTTTTTCTCAATCTTCATGGATTGTCTGCGACTTCGAGATAGAGAAAAGAACTAAAACACTTGGCTTTGTTTTTGTCTTGCACTCGAATGCATTCTTCCAGAAATGGATGATGACAAGTATCCCAAATTGATTCTTTTAATTGTTGTTACCCTTTTGTTTGTGTCAGGGAACATGAATTGGTCCATTTTAACTAAGTTATTGAGAAAAACACTGTCTTCGTGTGGACAACAACAACGACTTTACCATACCATAATGCTACTGAAAATATTGATTTTGTTTACAATACTAGGTTTTATAATCACCTTGGTCTAGGCAGCTGCATGGACATCACCACCTTGTTAAAATAACTGTAACATATTACCTATATGCTCAAGTACTTGACAAAATGAACAAAGCACTCAATTAATTTCAACTTTGGTGTCCATTGTCAGAATGAGCCTACATGCTGTTTTTTTTAGAAAAAAAATTCTTTGAGAAGAAGGCATTTGTCCAGAAAATTTACACAATAAATAGAATGTCCAACCTACCTAGCATGTTGTTCTCGCAGATAAGCTACATAAGAGTAGTTTTGTAGAAGATTTTAAACATTCCTAATTCATAATGAAAAAAATGTGTAAAATTGGTTTCATGACAATATTTTTACGAACATTGCTAAATTTTGGTATATTTCTTGTAGTGCTTTCCCATGTTTCATTAATTGATTTCTACAAATCTAAGACAACAAAGTGAAATTGAAAAATGTTGGTATATTCCTTGTAGTACTTTCCCTGTTCCATTAATTGATCACTACAAATCTAAGAAAACAAGAATTTGTCCATAGTATATGGATGGGCCACCTGCTCTTTCATTTGTCATGTTCAGTGGACCATGAAATTGGGGTCAAAACAAGAATGTAGCTTCAAAATTAGAACCAGATGCTCCGCAGGGCGTAGCTTTATACGACCGCAGAGGTTGAACCCTGAACGGTTGGGGCAAGTATGGACACAACATTCAAGCTGGATTCAGCTCTAAATTTGGATTGTGATTAAATAGTTAACACAGCATAGGTTTCTGACACAGAATGAATGTGTTCTAATGAACTTAAAATTTTTGTTTTCTCTTAGAGCAATTCACTATGCTGTTGAATATTAATCCTCTCAAAAAAATGTTTGAAGAAATTTTCTTTTTTATTTATGAAATTTCAAATGAGAAAAATTGAACCCAATTTTTTTAATCACATCCCCCTTTCCCTTATTCCAAAACTAATCTCAATTAAAATTTCTAATGGAGTTTGCAACAATAACTACTCATTTAAATACATCATAAAATATTAAGATGTAAAAAAAACTGCTTGTTATCACTGAATGGTAAAGATTATTTTAATTTATCAGTTGGTAGTAAAAAGTGAATATACATTGTATATTGTATATAACAAAGATTTAAGTTGATTCTGGACAAAGAAAGATAACTCCAATTAAAAAAAAAATCTTGCTATTGCACAATATTTTGCAATTAGATATTTCTTGCTTACTATTCTGGACAAAGAAAGATAACTCTAATTAAAAAAAAATTTGCTATTTCACAATATTGTATAATTAGATATTTCTTGCCATTGCGCAATACTGTGCAATTGAAAAGACTTGCTATTGCACAATACTTAATATAATAATTTTAGATCCTGATTTGGACCAACTTGAAAACTGGGCCCATAATAAAAAATCTAAGTACATTTTTGGATTCAGCATATCAAAGAACCCCAAGATTTCAATTTTTGTTAAAATCAGACTTAAAATCAGACTAAGTTTAATTTTGGACCCTTTGGACTTTAGTGTAGACCAATTTGAAAACAGGACCAAAAATGAAGAATCTACATACACAGTTAGATTTGGTATATCAAAGAACCCCATTTATTCAATTTTTGATGAAATCAAACAAAGTTTAATTTTGGACCCCGATTTGGACCAACTTGAAAACTGGGCCAATAATCAAGAATCTAAGTACATTTTTAGATTCAGCATATCAAAGAACCTAACTGATTCATTTTTTGTCAAAATCAAACTAAGTTTAATTTTGGACCCTTTGGACCTTAATGTAGACCAATTTGAAAACGGGACCAAAATTTAAGAATCTACATACACAGTCATGACAGTTAGATTCGGCATATCAAAGAACCCCAATTATTCAATTTTGATGAAATCAAACAAAGTTTAATTTTGGACCCTTTGGGCCCCTTATTATGTTGGGACCAAAACTCCCAAAATCAATACCAACCTTCCTTTTATGGTCATAAACCTTGTGTTTAAATTTCATAGATTTCTATTTACTTATACTAACGTTATGGTGCGAAAACCAAGAAAAATGCTTATTTGGGTCCCTTTTTGGCCCCTAATTCCTAAACTGTTGGGACCTAAACTCCCAAAATCAATACCAACCTTCCTTTTGTAGTCATTAACATTGTGTTTAAATTTCATTGATTTCTATTTACTTAAACTAAAGTTATTGTGCGAAAACCAAGAATAATGCTTATTTGGGCCCTTTTTTGGCCCCTAATTCCTAAACTGTTGAAACCAAAACTCCCAAAATCAATCCCAACCGTTCTTTTGTGGTCATAAACCTTGTGTCAAAATTTCATAGATTTCTATTAACTTAAACTAAAGTTATAGTGCGAAAACCAAGAAAATGCTTATTTGGGCCCTTTTTGGCCCCTAATTCCTAAAATGTTGGGACCAAAACTCCCAAAATCAATACCAACCTTCCTTTTGTGGTCATAAACCTTGTGTTAAAATTTCATAGATTTCCATTCACTTTTACTAAAGTTAGAGTGCGAAAACTAAAAGTATTCGGACGCCGACGCTGACAACGACACCAACGTGATAGCAATATACGACGAAAAATTTTTCAAATTTTGCGGTCGTATAAAAATCGTATCATAGCTATAGGGAACATGTGTATTAAGTTTCAATTTGATTAGACTTCGACTTCACCTTGTACAATTAACCAAAAACTTTGACCTGAAGTGTAACAGACAAAAAGCATAATGCCCCTAAATGTGGCATAATTTTTTTTAAGAGACCTCCCACTTAAATAGTTTGGGTTTTAAAATACCCAGGAGGTTTCTAAATGATGGAGTATTCATCTAAACACTTTTAATCATTACCACAAAGTAAGGCAGTAGTAATAAGCCATTGGAACATTTGAGCAGTGTATGAGTATGTGTAGTTCATAATTTAGGATTTTATGAAAATAAAATTGAGAATGGAAGTGGAAAATGTGTCAAACAGACAACAACCTGACCAAAGAGCGGAAAACAGCCAAAGGCTACCAATGGGTCTTAAATACAGCTTGAAAATCCCGCACACTGAGGCTTGCTCCAGCTGGCCCCTAAACAAAATGTCTATTAGATATGAGGGTTTTTTTTTAAATGCTCTTTCTTTTTTTTATTTCAATTATTGATATACTTTGTTGTCTCCTTTACACAAACACACTGTTCAAAGTCATGTTTGCTTTCTAAAATACTGATACTAAAGAAAACAATATTTATTCTAACAATAATTATTTATATAATTGTACAATACACTGCAATAATAATGTTTATAATACACATAAATACAAAATGATAGGAATGAGCTCAAGATCTTTAACAAGAAAAGCTCCTCGTCATTACAATATGATTAGAATCATATTTAAAACAGTGTGGCTGTGGCTATTGATTGACAACCTAAATTATCCCATTGACTGGGACATATTAGGTGAACGTATGTCTGCATAGACCACTGCTCACTACTTACTTATTAAAGAATTTAAACCATCTATTTCAAAATACTTTACTATCATACACAAACCTCAACAAAGCCCAAATGAAAAGTAAGGAAACAATGAATATCACAGTGAATATCAAAGATTATTTATTTTAAATGTGTTTGATGATAATTTGTTCTCATTGACTTTTTTTCTTATACATCTGGTTACAGCTTTTTGCTACCTTTACTTTGGTGCATATTTATTGTATTTTTAACTATAAACTTTTCTCACAAATATTAAGTCTTACAAAATATTATGACTTTAAAATTAAAAAAATAAAATATTTACATTGAAAAGGGTTTATAATAAAAAAGATTATTTAAACATATTATTTTCATTTTATATAATCAAGTATTACTTTTATGCACATGACAATTATATTATATCATAAATTAGGTTTGTTTATTGTTCAATATATATGGTTTAAAATTAATCGAAGTATCCCCTGGAATAGTCTGAGAAATTACCTAAGTATGTGTTCCTACAGTTACATCTACCTACTGTTAATTCAAAATTTGAAGGTAAAACACATACCTTCGTGTCTGGCTTTTCCCCCTATTATTGTACTAGTAAATGTGGATATTTTCATATTTTTTTATTTTATTGATTTCAAATAAATAATCTTGTGTTTAATCATGTACATTGTACATGTACAATAATAAGTTGTGCCTATCACATCAAAATTGGTAAACTGTACAAACTTTTGAAGTATATTTTTCACATTTAACATGATAAAAAATAAGCAAAAGTGATCTCTTAAAGTTGTTTGCTACATTTAAGTGTTGCATTATTAATCCAGGTACAATTTTTAAATTTAAAAACTGCATAAACTTCTGAAAGTACAGTTATCTTTTTTATATATATATATAAAAAAATCTGGGATGGAAATGTATAAGGAAACAATTCTATACATATCAAATGGTGACATAAGTGTTGCATTATTAATCCAGGTACAATTTTTAAATTTAAAAACTGCATAAACTTCTGAAAGTACAGTTATCTTTTTTATATATATATATATAAAAAAATCTGGGATGGAAATGTATAAGGAAACAATTCTATACATATCAAATGGTGACATAAAATAATTCACAAACAGATAAATAAATATTATTACCGTATGTATTTATTAGACAGCAATGTTGTTACACTTTTCTATACCATAAAACATAAAAAGTTATTTTGCCACATATTGGGTTGACAATTGGTGACTTAAAACACTTTATAGTCAGGACCACTTTTAAGAGATTTTTCTACATTTTGCATTTTTATCTCAAAATATACAATGAAAGCCAATACCTATAAATATATGACAATACCTTATATTCAATAAAGGTCAGTAACTTATTTTTGACATACCGCTATAAAAACACATTTAAAGTGACACAGAACATTTGACATGTAATTTTTTTTAAATGCACATCTATCACAGCTTTGAAATACATCGCATGAATACAATTTTTAAATATGAATATTGGCAAAAAAAATTATGGAAATAACCCAAATTCCCAAAATTGAACCCTATTTTTCTCTGACTCATTTAGATCTAAAACAAATCTCAAAATCATGAAAATAATAAAAGAATGGAAAACTACCTAGTCTCCCAATAAAATGAGATTTATGTGATCTCATGTGAAAATATGAAAGAAATATGACCAAAATCTTGAACTGGATCTTATCTATTGTTTATATGATAAATGAAAACAAGTCTTACAGCTAGATTGTATTGAGTGTGTAGCAAATGGTAATATCTTAGGTTAACTTACTTCCCAGCTGAATTGTGAAGTCATCATTAGGTAAGGTATACAACCCTCCTTTCAAAGAAGTCTATTCCTACAGACAGATAGATAGGTTATCTGTCGGACTAGTCTACTCTTAAATGAGGGCAGTTTACCCAACCTAATACCGACTTCACGGCTCAGCTGGCAACCAAGCTAACCAAATATATTACCTTTGCCTACACACTTTAAGCAATCAGCTGTAACACTCCTATCCAATTTGATTCAGTTTATGCCTTTTCTAAAACGTAATGAATCTTGACTCTGATGAAATTGAAATGCAAGTGAAATACTAATGATTTAATATGCTAGAGATGTTATTTGCAATTTTTACTAAAAATCTTATTAAAACATGTAGAATTAATGAGCATGTGTTATTATATAATGGAACCAGTTATATAATCCAGTTACTGTCCTGAGCAGTTTATTTCAATCTATTTCTTGTTATTTGATGAACTTTTATTTGCAATTATGTATAATTTTGACTTACTTCTCTGCTGAGTGCAGAATTTTTAAAATGTATATTAAGTTTTTTGTTAAACTATAATGTTTTTTTACCAACGAAAAATTATTAAGAAAAGTAATAGGTACCTTTTTGGCTGGTGATATCCTAGATGGGATAAACTTCCACCAGCAACATATTTCCTTTTTGGGTCAAAACCTTAAAATATAGTTTTATTTTCAAGTTTTGGAAGGGAAATTCCGAATTGGCAATCATAGTGAATAAAGAGTCTAAAGCACCTTCCCTGAGCAAGGTTTCATCTAACAACCTCAGTGTTTATAGGCTAAAGACTAATGAAGATCACTGAAGTTGAACTACTTGTATCACTTTGCCTTAACGGTCCCTCCTTTTTATGCAGCACAACAAAAGGAAAATACATTAATTGTATATCCATAAAACAGAGTTATATAGATAGCTAATACAGTAATAGAGGTATGTATATAGCCAATAGTTCTGTTTCATTCAAATATATCCCTCACTAGTTAATGGTAAAGTATTTGTTATAACATGTATAACTGGTTATTAGACACTAAAATAGCTTGAGACATCCAAGAGTATATAAAATTAAAACTATCAATGAACAAGATATAATAACGAGAAGATGATTTGTGATTATATTGAGAAAGTAATTAGAAAATAAGTAAATTCCTAACTATATAACCGAAGAAAACATATTTACATGCTAAATATCTTCTTTGTTTTTTTATATCGAACATGTTGTAGAATATAATTTGCAAATGCAGGCATAAGGGAATTATATTAAAACAAGGGTTAATCTATATGGCACCGACAACTTCGTTGCAGGGCCATAAAAAAAATATTTATTTATTGCAGTTTACTCCTAGCTTGCATGGCTAAAATGAAAGTTATATATTGTTAAAAAAATATGATATAGAGTTCCAATGAAAAAAAAATGCATTTGACATGAAGTTAATAAAATGTATATAATACTGATAACTCCCTCCATAAATCAAAATGTCTACTCCAGAGAACCATGTACCAACACGCAGTTGCCATTTTTTTTTGTTACATCAATAACAAAACTTGCATTGTTCAGAAATCACACTGAGATCATATAATAGTTAGAACTACTTTTTACCACCAGAAAATCTAATATATATTGTCTTTATCAATCTTTGAACACAAAGATGTGATGGGTATAAAGTTTACAACTGAACTTTTAAACAAAATCATATATTATTTTTACTTTCATTACTTCATCTAGAAGGCTCAGGCATTCATTATAATTGGTTTGTCAAACAATATACAATGTATCTCAACTACACAGTAGCATGCACATCAATATCCTTCTTTTAGGATTCTCCAATCAATTAGATTTGCATTTACACTTATTGAATTATTTCAGATTTCAAACAGAATAAACAGTTAATAGTCATTCTTGACATTCAGGCTAAATAATCATCTTAGATGTTAATACAAGATTTGCAGGTTTAATGCCCTGTACATAAACCAGTATGGTTGTCGAAATCATTAGTCACTGAATTCATAATTTCTTGCAAAATGCAGTATTTTCTTGTTTCCAAGATGGTTGTTATAAATGTTTATATTTTAAGAATAATCATCACTATATATAACAACACATTGTTTTGAGCAAATTCCAATCTGTATTTCAGTCTTGGTGATAATGTTATCTTTCCAGATAACTCCTAGTTTCAAGTCTGCCACATCAAAACATCACACATCTGTACTTGTATGTATAATTATTCACAAAAAAATAAAGTTATGTGTTCTGATTCCCATTAAAAAGTTTTTTTTTACCAAGGAAATGTGACAACATACTTTTAAAATCTGACAAATACAAATGTATATTTTTTTGTCAATTTACATCCTTTGAAATATGTCTTTTTCTGAATCATTCTAAATTGTCTAACAAAAGTAGGAAAACTTAAGAAATGTATCTTAACTGAGTTATTTCCAATCTGAAATAAATGTTTCACAAGAATTCAATTCATAGTTAAATATCAAGATTTCTCTTTTTTTTTTTTGTAAAACCAAACATAATTTAAACTTCAAATAGTGTTAAATTTTTCTTAAAATTTCAGAGGTACAGCTTTACATGGAAACAAAAGAACAACATGATGATATATACATTCCTATAATACTAATATTTTAATAATATATGAGTATTTCCTCATGTTATACATGTACATCAAAAGAGATACTTTTTTTTCAGTCCTGATTCAACTCGATCAGTTTAGCTTTTATAAGGCAGATTTATGAACTATAAATCAATCTGAATTTGCTTACATAAAATTGAGAGTACAGAATTTAGCCTGTTTATAAACTATGAAAATCATTTTATTTAATTTTAAACAAAATGTGTTTTAACATTATCACACGTTTATTGCATTAGATGCACATTTCAACAGTAATAAAATGAACGGTACCAATTTTCTTGCACCAGATGCGCATTTCGACAACACATGTCTCTTCAGTGATGCTCGTGGCCAAAATATTTAAAATCCAAAGCTTATATAAAAGATGAAGAGCTTTAATCCAAAAGGTCCAAAAAGTATAGCCAAATCCGTGAAAGGAATCAGAGCTTTGCATGAGGGAGATACATTCCTTAATTTATAATAATTTCTCCTATTTTGTAACAGCAAATTTTAATAACACAAAAAATCCGTATTTTCATGCCAGTACCGAAGTACTGGCTACTGGGCTGGTGATACCCTCGGGGACTAATAGTCCACCAGCAGAGGCATCGACCCAGTGGTAGTAATAAAAATTAACGGTACCAATTTTCTTGCACCAGATGCGCATTTCGACAACACATGTCTCTTCAGTAGTAAGTGTCTCTTTAGTTATACTGAAGGCAATTTTAAAGTCCTATACTTAATACTAATGTTGAAGAGCTAGTAAAACAAACAAAAACTTAAAGAAAAGCCAAACATGGACAAGGAATCTAAGATATGAAAAGTTCATCTCTTATATAAATTCCAAACTTCAACTAAACTAGATTTAATAAGAAATAAACTATTTTTTTTTTTCTAAACTAGTGTTGTAATTGAAGCCATTAAACGGCATGTCTGCTTTTTCTTCTGTGATGTCCTCTTTATCTATTCTATTGCTTTTTAATATGCTTATTCAAGGTTTTAATTTTCAAATAGGCCACATATTTTTAAGCTTGGATTATGATTCCTTTTTTCAAACTGAGCATTTGGGAAAAAAAGTTTTCCACCATTGCAACAATATTTGTAGGCAGGTGCCCTTTCCTTGTAATGTGCAATCATTTTTTTTGGGAGAAAAAATACTTCTCATTAAAATATTGAGATGAAAAAGCTATATAATTATAAAACTTAACCTTGATTTATTGTGAATACAGTTTGTAAGCTTTATAATTATAAAACTTAACCTTGATTTATTGTTTGTAAGCTATATAATTATAAAACTTAACCTTGATTTATTGTGAATACAGTTTGTACTTTCAAAAAATAATTTGAAGATTCATTTACTATTTTCTGTGGATAAATATCATTAGTTCAGTATATCCATTTGGAAAGGTTCATTTTTTAACACATTTTTCACTTAAAAAAACTTTAAAAGACAGGCAAAGTTCAAACAATATATAAATAAAAACACCTTTTTTTATTAAGTTTTTGAGCACTGATGTATTGGAGATAATTCTAAGTGGTAAGTAATCAAAGTCAACATTTTCTTACTTGAAAATTGAAAAAATAATCATAAAGTACAAAAAAGTTTTTGATAGCAATATTCTCTTTATACTGCAAACTTTACTATGTAACTACAAAAAAGTAAAATATTACTTAAGCAATATACATTCAAATTTGATGGAATTTAGTAAAATAAATAACTTTTAGATTTTTATTTGTTACTTATGTTTCCTGTAAAAGCTGTCCAAATAATCCACCCCCCAAAAAGACAGAAAAAGAGCCTGCTGCACCATCCTGTCCAGTTTGTTTGACTATTTTTAGTTCATTCAAACTGGACAGGAAGATGTGGCAAGACTTGTCACCCTCCCCCATAATGAGTTCTTAATGGTGTGGCAGACCTGATATATCAACAGCAATTTTCAAAAATATTGTATCGTCTCTCAGGTATTTCCTTGTTTCTAATTTTGCATGAGAAACAAACATTGGGCATCCTACAGCAGTATTCATGTCTGTTGTTGGTCGCTGGAAACTAGAGCTTGACGTGTCTGGCCTAAAGCTATCGGATACTGGTGATGAGCCATCTTGCTGATCTAACAATCCCATTTGAATGTTTTGTTGAAAAGGCCAAGGCATAAGCGCATCATGCTCTCCCTTCATAACAACAAAGAAAAGCGATAAATGTGTTCCTTTTCCCATTCCGTCTCCATTTAAATATACTCTTCCACACATCTTATATCCAAATCGTCCGGTATAAAAAGGTTGACTAAATAAAGAATATGTGCGACCACTGACAGCATCGTTTTTTCTCTGCGAGCAAAATCCATTATTTTCCAAATAAGAATGCCATTATAGCTTGCAGTTTCTAAGATTTGAAATCGTAAATCTAATTCTGCTAAACGAATGTCCTGAATTGCTGCTTGTTTCTCCAAATTTGAAATTTGTTTTTTAAGTGCCTCTGCAAAATCGAAAGTAACAATTAAAATAGAAGCAAGTTAAAGATGTCAAAGAAAATGAAAAGAAAGGAATATTAATTAGATATTGTTATGAGCTGAATAATATTATGATCACAAATGAATGATAGGACTATATGCAACTCAAAACTATCATGTTTTTAATATGAAAAAAAATTTGTCTGAACCGCTATAAAACAATTTTTTATGCCCGCGTCACACTGTCCCGATTTTTACGCCGATGGCAACACGATAATGGAAATTGTCAAAATCGGGACTGATCGTATCCAGATCGGGCTATTCGTAGTGCCATCTTTAACCATCGTAGAACCATCGGCCACTTTTTCTAGCCTTCGGGGACAACTTCGGGAAGGGTTCTAAATTTTTTAACATGTTAAAAAATCCCCGAAGGTGCGTCCGATGTTGAGGGTTCGTATTGAGTTCGTATCACCATCCTCACCATCGTAATGTCACCGGGAATGCATCTTTGCACATCGTATTGGATTCGTGTTTCCATCGTTTCCATCGGGCAGTTTTGACATTACGATGTCTACACGAATGAATCACGAAGATACCCGAAGGTCTTACGATGGCAACACGACTTCGTGAAGTCCTCGTAATCCCGTCGTGTTGCCTTCGAATAAAAGTACGAAGGCGACAAGATGGAACTACGACGGCAATAAATCCAGCTAAATGTAAGTTCAAGTAATTTTCGCGCTAAAATACATTTGAAGTGCCATGCGCGATATGCACAGGTCATTCTAATACGACAGTTAAAAAGACTTTCACAAAACATGGAGCTCATATCCTATGATTCTATGAGAACAAGAAAGGCGAAAGCGTTGTTTCTATTAATTCAAATGGAACAAGAAGAGCAGCTATTACAGGCTCAGGATTTACTTTTACAAGTAAAATATTATTTTTTGTCAATTTTTCATATCAAGTAACGTAATGAAAATCATAAACGCGCCTCGTACACCAACACTGCAGGTACACGTATATAGGGAAACCAACTTTTTCTTCATTATTCTGATTTTTTATGTATCGCCTGATTTGTTGTCGCATGAATGTTTACTCCATAACCATTTTGTTTTTTATATGTCATATTTTGCCGCATTTGTTGCTTTCCCCACATCCTTCCTTTTGTCTATATTATTATGATATTCTCCTGGAAAGAGCTCTTTTTGAATAAAAGGGATCAACGAACCCATAACCTTACCTTTAAGATAGATCAGTAAACATGGGCATAATTATGGGTGATTATTCAGACTAGTGCACACATTTTACAGTTCAAACAAGGCAATGCCGAGCGTGGCATCCCCTCGTATGTAACATATTGGGGACAAATATGGACACTATATGTGTATATGACACATGCAGAAAATGGTAAATTGAATATGCATATTTGATACATAAACTCTTTTTAGAAATTAACCAAAGCATTCAGTAACTGGAAAAAACCCTTTAATATTGTCTTTAGAACCAGCAGGTAAAAAAAATTAGCAACCAATTTCCTGTGTATTATGCTATTTCAAGGAGAAAACACAAGTCCATCTGCATGACCTTGACCTTTGGCCTTGAACGTTAAAAATTTCAGATCATTACAAGGAGGAACAATATACCAAATGTGGTTAAAATCTTTTGAAGCATATTGGTTTTAGAGTGTCCACAAGGGTGATATTGCCTTGTATTACAACTGCCACTATGACCTTGACCTTTGAACTTTAAAGTCAATAGCGCTTAAGATATTCTTAACGAGTAACACCATACCAAGTTTTTGAGCATTTTGGTTCTAGAGTGTCCATAACAATTTTATCTACACGCAACTTAAATGTAGTAGGCGAGGAGATAATAAACTAAGTTTTATAAGAATTAGACAAAAAGATCGATTTCCCGCCATGCATGGCATACTTGTACAGAAACGATATGTTGTCGAAATTCTGTTCGTATCTTTTAGACATCGTATGGCCATCGCGCCATCATCGTAATCCATCGTGTAGCCTTCGTAATCCATCGTGTAGCCTTCGTGATCCATCGTGTAGGCTTCGGCTGAGATATGAAGCTTAAATACCCGTCTTCGGTTAACCTTCGTATGTCCATCTTTTGCTATCGTATATAATTTCGGCACCACCGTATAGACTTCGTTATTCATCGTACTTGCTTCGGTCACTTTTTGGTATTTTAACGAGATCGGGACCAACTTCGTACGAACTTACAATTTTCGCATTCGGGTGTCCATCGTATATAAAAATCGGCACAGTGTGACACGGGCATTAAGCATAACAATCATCAAATTTAAATAAATATTGAAACTCTCCTGAAATGAAACTGTTATCTGAACTAACAGAACATTAAGAATATTCTATAGTGATAATAAACAGGGCATCTATTTTCTATATCATTTCATACATTTGTCTATTGCAGTATAAAACCATTTTTTCTATAGACTTTCTCAAACCTTATATATGTTATTTTTGGTTTGATAGTGTTTAATTCTCTTTTTTCTAGTTGTGCATTTTGTGTTTTTGTGTCATAATATGGTTTTTAGTCCCTTTTACTATAATACCACAATATTTTGGCAAACATTGTAATTGGTACAAGCAACCAGTCTATCAACAACTGGTGAGTTATTTACAAATGTACAAATTTTGTAACACTGCCCAATTCGAAGAATTTGTTTAGATAGCAGAGATATTTATGTCATTCAGTGAACTGGTGTCAGATAAGTTACAGTCAATTTTTCAATGAGTGGTCAATCAGCTACCTAGACCACTGGACAGTTTTGAGAAAACTGAATAATATGTAAAAAAAAAAAAATACACAGACCACTGGACCATATGTACAGATAATGATCATCAAACATACTTCAACATTTACCAAATTACTTTATTATATTTTACAATAAATCTGAACATAATCAGGTACCTAGACAATTGGACTTCTCAGGTCACATTTACACATACTTTAACATTTACCAAATAACTTTATTTGAATAAATATCTGCATTCAACTAACTACCTAGACAATTGGACCATTCAGGTCACATTTTCACATACCCGGTACTTCAACATTTACCAAACTAAATGTCTGCATATAACTAACTACCTAGACAATTGGACCACTCAGGTTACATTTACACATACTTCAAGTTTTACCAAACTAAATGTGTGCATATAACTAACTACCTAGGCCATTGGACCGTTTAGGTCACATTTACACATACTTCAACATTTACCAAACTAAATGTGTGCATATAACTAACAACCTAGGCCATTGGACCACTCAGGTCACATTTACACATACTTCAACATTTACCAAACTAAATGTCTGCATATAACTAACAACCTAGGCCATGGGACCATTCAGGTCACATTTACACATACTTCAACATTTACCAAACTACCCATCCCTAGATTTTCCATGCAGTTCAACTTTTTCCATGATAAAATGATGGAAAATGATGGAAATTTTGTTTTTTTCCATGAGTTTCCATGGAATTTCATGGAAAAATAATTCATGTCAGATGGAAAACTTATATGTGTTACTTATTCCATCATTTTCCATGATAAGATGGAAAACTTTCCATGGAATTCCATGGAAAAAATACTTTTTGGATGGAAAATGGGATGGAAAGTAGACTAATAAAACTTTGTAGATGGAAAATATGATGGAAAGTGGACTTAGAATATTTTTGAGATGGAAAAGAGGATGGAATCTTGACTTAGAATATTTTTAACATGGAAAAATTATAGAATCTTAACTTAGAATATTTTTGAGATGGAAAGTCATGGAAAAAATGTACACAAATTACATACATTAATTCTTTATCATCAATTAGACAGTGAAACAAATGTAAAGTGCCATCTGGTTTTTATTGGTCTTTGTGTAGAAGACAGGAAATGATATGACCATACAGTGTGAGGCCAAATGTAGGGTAGAACATGGATTTATACATTTTTGTGCAATTATTATTACTTAAAACATAAAAACGGTAAATAAACAATAAATGGACAATCTTTTATTAAAATATATATAAAATATCCAAGATTTTGGTAAATAACAGTATTCAATTGTGACTCTTTTAAAAGAAATCAGATAACTCCTCATACATCCCCCAACACATTGAAAATTTGAACTTGCAATGGATATGCAGGCAACAAATAAAGATGTCTTCTCTCCTGAACAAAATGCAAAATTTATATTGGACTTAGATTAAATAGTTCCAAATAGTTCTTGACATCGAATAGTGCAGATTTATTCTCTGATGACTTGCATTGACTGTTGGATTTAGAGCATATTTTTTGGTAAGTACACTGAATTAGATTCTACCATTTTAATTGTGTGCAAGCTCCTTTAGTTCAACATAAAAACATCATGAAAACACCTATAGTAGATTTTTCACTTATAATTATAATGATTGGGTATTAAGACAAGACAAACTCAGTATATGGTGTATTATAATAACTAATAATCCACTAATGAAGTAATTTGGTTATAAAATTTAAGAATTAAGATCCGTTGAAATTGGTTGCCAATGAGAAATAGATCCATAAAAGGAAAAAAAAGTGTATCTTTACAGCAAACTGCAGATCAACACTAAGTTCTAAATAGATGGAAAATACCAATGAAGACATTTATATACAATAATTATGGAAAAAAATATATAGGACAAAGACTAAAGTTGTTAACCATTATTAATAATGTCATTATTTAAAGAATATATCTTTATTTATAACAGTAAATTTATTTTTAGGTATCATGAGGAAGAAATGAAACTCCAATAAAATGGTTAATGCTGTTCTACAAGATGGATCTACTGAAGCCTGGTGCTGACATAAGTGACATTTATAACCTTAATTTCTTGATATAAAGGCAGTGCAAACATATACCAGTATTGAAAGTTTTTCTTGTTTGTTGTATTTATATAATACATTAAATGAGTTTGAATTAAAGGTTAAAATGATGTTTGAGTCTTTTGCTTATTACTGACCATTGTAAGACTCAAAAGAGCTTACCAAACCGAAAAAAGCATGGCACCTAGTTTTTTTTATCTTCATTATTACAGATATTGTTAAACAGGGTATATTGTCAAAAGGTTAATTTGAGCAATTCATTTTAAAAGGAAATGATGGAAATATTTCCATGGAATTCCATGGAAAAAGAAATTCTATGTAATATATTTCCATGGAATTCCATGGAAAAACTTCATGGAAAATATTTTCCATGGAATTCCATGGAAAATGTTTCAGATGGAAATATTATTAATTCCTTTTTTTCTCTTTTTATTTTCCATGGATTTCCATGGAAAACAGGTTCCAATACTCCATGGAATTCCATGGAAAAATATTCCATGGAATTCCATGCAGTTTTCCATGATAGATGATGGAAAATCTAGGGATGGGAAAATGTCTGCATATAACTAACAACCTAGGCCATTGGACCACTCAGGTCACATTTACACATACTTCAGCATTTACCAAACTAAATGTCTGCATATAACTAACAACCTAGGCCATTGGACCATTCAGGTCACATTTACATATACTTCAGCATTTACCAAATAAGTATATTTAACAAAATATCGGGACACAATCAGCTACCAAGGGCATTGGACCATTTAGGTCACATTCATAGTCATACATATTTTACAGCTGGTATGCTTATGCTAGTAAGTTAATGGTTTGCTTGCTTGCTTTGTTTGTATTAAAGTTTGCTCAAGCATTGTTATAAAGATTGGCATCTGAAAAACAGAGTTAAACTTGAATACATTATATTCAAATTTGATTGGACATTATCAAATAATAAAATTTACCTATATACAAGTTTAAATCTGCCTTCTTATGTTGTTTGCAGATGTCAATCTTAATGACAATGCTTGAGCAAACTTCTACACAAACAAAGCAAGCAAACCAAACAAACCTTTAACTTGCTAGCATTAGGATAACAGTTGTAACATTTACCAAATAACTAAATTTGAAAAAATAAAGAACACTAGTAACTGTAAATGATTTTATTATCTAATTTTCAAGACAGCATAGATTGAAGTAGCATAAAACATGTTCTTGTATAGGTAGTTCCTAGACATACATTTAGTTGATCTTTTCTTTATTCATTATGAAATATGAGTGGAAGGCAAATAATCTCATATCAAAGTATATCTGTGTTGGTAGTTATTAGGTCAATAAATTGTTTGTACATAACAGTCATCAACAATCAAAATACCACATTTGGGTATAAGTAATCTAAGTCATAAATCATTGAGACTAGTTCACAAATCGTCAAACCAGAATAACATATGGTGTCATATGTCTATAATCAACTTCTCATAGTTTCTTGTAAACAAGCGGTGTGATAAATTATGCCTTGCAGAACAACAGACTAGAATTCTGTTCACATGGCTTTTTAGAATACCATTTTTAAAGTTAATGATAGGTACCAAAAAATACATTTGGATTTTGGTACTGAAATTCCAATTCATATGTGCATCTAGTTCCTTCAGCAAGCTGATATTAGTATCCAAATATGAATACCATTGACACATAACTCAAACATTCCAGTACAAGCTTTAACATGTAAGCATCAGTGTCTTTAAGTTCTAATTATATATTGTTATTTCATGTCACATGGTGACAATAAATGCATATGTATTTATCAATCTGCTGTGGAAAGCTATTAACAGATTGTTGTTTATAATTACCTGTGCTACTAGGATCTGTGTTACCCCGTCTTGTGTCTCCTCCACTTGTAAAACCTTGTCTATCAAAGTCTGATAGTTTTCTATTTAATTCTTCCTGATTATCTTTTAATGACCTTAATTCCCGTCCAAGGTTATCAGTCGTATGTTTGCTTGGAACATTTTTTAATAGTTCTTCCATCCCAAACACTTTTTCTACAGTTGAGACAACTCTCATCTAAAATTGATAAATAGTTGCAAAAATGTATAAATTTATACATAATTCTAATTCAAACTAAGCTAAAATGCCACTTCTAGATTTTTTGTATTATGACTAACTCACAAAATAACAAAATGAAACTTTGACATAATGATGTATTTCAATAAAACAAAAGATATAAGAATATATTTCTGAAGAAGTTAAGTCCACGACCTATGCATATGATATAAAAAATTGATCTTGTCTAACATGGCCAATTAGGAATACCTAAAAAAATTAGGGTTTTACCTGATAAAAATTAAATGGTTATAGTATTGATAAAATAGCAAAACAAGCAATAATCATATTTTTTTATTTAAAATAACCTAGTTGCGAATATTTATCCCTGTCATTTATATCCAAGTATCTTAGAAATATAAATTGTTGCTTTATTATTTGATTCTTACCTGAAAATCTACGTAATCCTTTTTCAAACCTTCATAATGTTGTACCAAAGTTCTATAATCATTTCTGGTGGCTATTATTTCTTCTTCCATATGTACTTTCTGGTCTTTCAGAACCTGTTAACATAACAAAGAAAATAGGATTATGTCTATTTTATAATTTCCAAAATGACCATATTTCTAAAAGAAAGCAATGTAACAAAACAAAAAAAAGTAGAATACAACATTCAATTAACTCTAATTGTTTCATCACTCAGTTAACAAGTCAACACTGAAAGACATACATGTACAATAATGTTTAGGGTGATTTACCATTAATTTTTTTTTTATAAGTTTTATTTGATCAATAGTGTAAAACAATTATCATGAAAACCTATGCTTTAATTTGTATTATAAAATTGTGTTTACAGAAGAAATTAAATGATTAACAATTGTTCAAACAACCTTTTAACACATGATTCAAAGTTAAACCCATATTTGAAATTGAAAAATACATTTTTTTTCAAACAAACTCAGGTATTATCATCATGGCTTTTCATAAACAAAACAGATATGAAATTATCTAACCTACAAGGGTATAAGTTGATACATTAAAACTAAGTTTTTCTTTTTTTTTTTAAATTGATTTTCTTGATTAAAAGAACATTATATATATCTTCCCATGACACCATTAATTTCTAAAAAGAGATGGACAAAAATCAGAATTTTCATTCACTGTGGTTTTATCCATAGTTGTATACCATGTATACATATCATATAAAAATAACCAATAATTTTACAAAAACAAAAAGTACCACCACCTCTGTATAAATTTTCTAACTTGATATGGATGGCCAACATTTTGATCATTTCACAAATGCATTTATAAGCAAAAAACATGTAAATGAATAAGCAATACTTAGATATATAGGTAAGGATAACAATGTATGCAATAAAAAAGATGATCAATGGATGAATAATTCAAATGCTTGAAAAATATTGTCAATATAAAAAATTCCAGCCTTCATACACTGTAACATCATCTGCCTTATTTCCAACAACGATTTTCTACAATTACATTACAGAAAAAATGAACTTCCATTACTGTTATCTCGAACTAGACATTTAACACTTTCCTTACAACACATACTGTAGCTTTAATTTTAACAATAGCTTTTCAGTGTTCTCCAAAAACAATCCAAATCATATCCTGAAATAGTGCAAGAATCCAATTTATTAGAATGGTTAATCAAATTATACGATTAACCTTAAAAAATATCTTTCTGAAAGGATGTCTGATAATTAAAATATAATGAATACAATAGGGGAAACACTGTTGAAAATTATTTATCAAACCAACTTTACAAACATCCAGTGTTTGAACTTGGTACATCTCTACATTTAAGCAGACCTCAGTCTACGTACCAAACATATAATGAAATCTAAAAGCAAATCATGACAAAGCAAACAGAACAATCTGTAAGCACAGATAAGATTAATGATTGTTATTCTTTTCAACCTTTTAGCAATTCCCATTTCTGCTTAAATTCCACTGCATATAAGTTGGCTTCCTTCCACCATTTTTCCTTTGTGCCATTTCTATTTTTCTAAAATTCCACTGCATATATATAAGTTGGCTTCCTTTCTCTTTTTTCCTTAGTGCAATTTCAATTTTTGCTTAAATTCCATTGCATTTAAGTTGGCTTCCTTTCTCCTTTTTTCTTTCATGTCATTTCTATTCCTGCTAAAATTCCATTGCAAATACTTGTTGACCTCCTTCCTCCTTTTTTCCTTCATGCCATTTCTATTCCTGTTTAAATGCCATTGCATATAAGTTGGCTTCCTTCCTCTCCTTTTCCTTTGAGCCATCTCTGAAACTGAATTATTTCTCAATTTTTCTTTTTATAAATGTTTCTATTTCTATTTTTTTATGCTACTTTGCATCTAACAATTCTTTCTATGTAGTCATTTTCTGTTAACTTAACTCACAAAAAACAATCTGCCCTTGGCAGCAGTTCACCAAGTGTTTCATCTTATTTAAGTTATTGTAAGGTGGTTGTCCACTAAATATTGGCAAACATCTTCTTTTTAAATTTTCCTGCTTTTTGATGCAAGTTCCTTCAGCCTGCGGCAAATCATCAGTTGGAAATCCTGTAAGAACGGTTGTGAATATCTGTTTCTAATATTGTCAAATATGATGTATTCTAGGTATTCTAAAACCAGAGTAGCAATTGTTATGTTCTGCAGATTAAAGGTACAGTGTGACCAAATTTTAAAAGCTGAGCAAAAGTTGCAATTTTGAAGCGGTCTCAATTCTCCATTGATAATTTGCATTCAAATACTGGTATGATATATCCTCCAAGAACTGTTGAATATCTCTTTCTAATATTGTCAAATATGATGTGTTCCAGTTATCCTAAAACCAGATAGCAATTACAGGGTTCTTCTTAAATACGATTGCTGAAGCTTTATTCTGTTGACTACATTTTTGATCATCCATCTGATACACAAATGTATGTTGTTTTCCTTAGATTCAACATCTGATTTTGGTATCTTTTTTTATACAGCTACTAAAGAAATCTACAACATTTGCTTCCTATTTTCCTCTCACCATTAGTATATATGCATCACTAGTTAGTTGGGTTTTTTTTTATGAAATTATCATTTCATTAGTACATTAATATAATTATCTCGAGAAATGTGCACTTTTCCTGTAGTATTTTTCTTGTTGAACGAATTTTGCTGAAGTTAAAATTCTAAGAAATTAATAAACATTCAACACTATATATGAAAACAATGATTATAATAAATCTGATGATAAACAAATGAATTAATTTTTTTTCACATTACGACATAAATTTGTTTGTAATAACATGCACACCATCCATCTTAACACAGTTCAACTTTCCTTGCATTCCCAAATTCATAAAATGCCATAAGCCTTGAAGTTCATACAAAACATATCATATGGTTCTTTGAAAAAAGTATAATAAAAATGTTTACATGTATTTGTGTTTGTTTATTTCCGGAAGAAGACAAAATGAAAGCTGAAATTTTGAATTTCCTGAAAGTTTGGTGATAAGGGAAAACTGCATTCTCTTATCTACCATGTCTTTTATGTTCATACTGGCTTCATCAATTGTCTCTTTAATTAAAATATATATATTCTAATCAGCCAAAAAGTATCCTTTTTTGTTGTAACAATAAAATGTCAGCATCAAAAGGAGAATATTTCATACTTCTTAAAATGCTACCTTAGTATACAAAGGTTCTCATTTGGAGCCTATGTTTCTACTGTCTATGTGTAAATCTTCTTTATTTTGTTTACAAATCAACAAATGTATCACATGATTTTATTCAAAACTGTGAAACATGAATAGAAAATTGAATCTGATGTCGTACTAGTAATACATACATTTGGTTTTATCCCTATTGAAATATAGTCAAGAAATCCCTAAATTCCTTTCTTACTTCTCTAATATTGTAAAATTAGGATTAGAAAGGAGCTCATCTTTAAAAATTGACTTTCTAAAAATGGTGCAAAAGGGATTGGATAAATATTATTTCAGTAAAGTATTCAAAGTAAACCAGTAAAAATTTACAATCCAGGTGATCAATGATGAACAATTACATCTTTAAATTGTGATTTACTACACCATTACATTAACAAGTACCCACAAGGAAAGATGTATCTGGCTACAGTTTACATAAAGTTCACTGGTCAATTATCTAAAACCAAGGCTCATTCTCCTTCAAACTGTAGAAGAAAGTGTCTTCCCTTTGAAGATATGATGCAAAACAATGGTGAGACTTAAGAGATAGATAATAAATTGTGTACATCGTCATATGCAATGGTGTGATAAGGGACAGAAATCATAGAACATCATAAACATTTGGCTACGACATTGCCTTCTATATCCCCCGATATACTTTTTTTTTACAAGAAGCCAAGTTATGTATTATTATATTTCGTTTACTTTATATAAATTATGTATTTACTTTTGCTTCTGTTTCAGGCATGATCAACTAACTAGAATGCAGCATTTATAAAGAATAAATATAAAAAGCAAGCTACATATGAAATGATGTTATAACATTCTGTTTTATTTCATTATAGATTATACATTTACAGATGAATTCAGTACCCCAAAATTTAAAGATTTGAGATCTATTAAGATATATATGTTTCTGACTTAACACTCAAATTATGTAAGGCAAACCAAAACACCTCATTTACTCAACTTGAACTACAATTATTACCAACATTTAATTTCCATTTGACAATAAAGTAAAAAAAAATTGTTGTATATATCTTGTTTATACTTTAGAATATTTGATCTAAACACTGCCTCAATTTTCTGATATGCTGCCTTGTTTACATCCTACTTATAATGTTCTGGCTATCTGTAAACTAAGACATTATTTGTAGTGTAAAGGAAGATTGGGGCCAATGGATTATTTTTTTTTTAAATGTTGAATATTGATAAGTAATTCTATAATTAGTTTTGAAAATGAAAATTACAAAATGTTTTTAGTTTCATGACCAAAGTTCACTTTTGGATGCAGCAGAAGCCAAGTTTATCATATAAAAGTGCCCATGTCATGCAAGTCTATCCCTATTATGAACCCTCATATCCAACCAGAAATGAAACAGCCTTGAAAACATTAAAACAGGAAAATGAGTTATCCCCAACTTCCCAAACTAACAAGAAATTCAGAAATGCAGATATTCATTATCTCAATAAACACCAGCTTACTGCCTTAATTTGCTGATGTTTACTTGTCAGTCACATGTTTGACTTTCTATAGATTTATCATTAGTTTGTTATTCTGGTTTGGTATGAAGGCAATTAACTTTTGGAAGAATTTATGTTTATAGGAAAATATAAGACAGTGCTTCTTTTTCATAGCTGTAAATTATTACCTGCATCTCTTGCTGTATATTGAAGTTTTGTTGTTCCATATTTTTGGCATAATCTTGATTTAAAGACAGATGATAAACAAGTGCTGATTTCTCATGGTCTTGAATTTCATTTTCTTTTCCCTGAAATTCAACATTAAAGGTGTAAAAAAAAATATACATGTATTATATTAAAAAAACTGAATGCTGAGAGAGAACTTTGACAATAAATGTGATTAACACAGATTTTGTACATATTTTCTTGATATTGACATAAAACAATATTACACAGCTTTTCTAAAAATAGTCAATGGTAGGTTAGCACATTTTAAGAAATTGCTTTGATAATTTTACATTAAAAATGACTACAGCAGGTCAACAATTATAAGTGTCTCAGACAACTAAACATATTATTTAAACATGATCTAATTATTCGGTTAACAAATGAATAAAAAAAAAAAAAAAATCAAATTAAAAAAATATCATTTTTTACAAAAATTCAGTCTTTACATAAATTCTATTTTTTTTTCAGAAAATTTTACCCTTTGCTTTGCAATTAATCAATTGAAAACAATATAAACTCATTTTTCTTACAATTTCAAGCTTTTCATGAAAGGAATAAAAAAGACACTTACCTCAAAATTACAGCCAGCACTAGCATATGGACACTTTGAAAGCTTCTTTGGACATGCATTTTCATGAACTTTCATCTATAATGATATATTGGAAATCAAAATTAGTAAAAATGTAGAAAACTCACAATGGTCCTAAGCATATCATGCATATAGCACTATGTCCTAATAGTCCAGGGAATCTGAGGTGAAAAATGGCTCAACCTCAAAGTAATTGCAACAGAAATATTTCATATCAATTTTGTTTCATTGGATACCTGTTAGTGACATATTAAAAATTGGCGTTTCACAGACCACGGGAAATTTGTGTTTTGGGGGTAAAATGGGGATTTTGATGTAAAAATCGCTAAAAACTGGAAAAAAAAATATTTTTTTTATTTTTTACTCAAAGTCCCTATTTTTTTCAAGAAACGTTTCAATCGTATGTATCATCTTGATAAAATCTTTAAAATGCATAGTCTTCAGTTTTTTTTTTTTTTTTAAAACGCTGATTTGAATAGAAAATCGCTGAAAACTGGAAAAATTGATTTTTTTTTTAAATTTTTACTCGAAGTCCCTATTTTTTACCTATTTTTTTCCGGAAACGTTGCAATCATATGTATTAACGTGGTGAAATCTTAAAAATGCATAGCCGTAAGTTTTTTTTTAAAAAACGCTGATTTTTTAATAGAAAATCGCTGAGACCTGGAAAATTTTTTAAACCTAAAATTTTTTTAAATAAAATTCATCTCGTATATTAACTTGAAGAATTTTAATCAATCAAAGAAAGAATAGACTTCAACAGAAAAATCGTATTCATTATTTTGACACATTAATGTAGTTTAAATTAAAAAAAACACAGTTACAGAAGAGGGAGACCAAAAACAATATTTCTGAATTCACATTGTCATAAAAGTAAATCTTATAAAAACAAAATTTCGTTCAAAGTTTTTACTTAAATATTATAGAGCCACATCACCAACCAATCATGTATATGTAAGAATTAAATGTCACCATTGTCTTCGTCTTCATGAATCTCAAGTACTTTACAGTTTGAATAGTTCAATCCCTTACATTCGCTACATGCTGAGCTACAGTCAAGACCGTTTTTTCTACAAGTGCATCTGCATGTATCGCAACCATATTTGCATTTACATCTGATCATGTGCAATAAATTATCTGGAGCTGGAGGCAAAATTGTTCTAATTGGACAAAGTGATGTACCTTGTAGAACCCATCCCCAGTCTGATGGACTAAACATATGGACAGAGTCATTTGTCCATTCTTGGATCTGATAATATGCACGCTTGCAGTGCTGAGACGCTGCTACTGAAGTAGGTGGCAAGGACTGAACATGTACGCAAGACAAAGAATTGGTAAGAACTTTATGGTTAAATTTTCTGTAGCGTAACTGGTCTAAGCTTTCTCCTGTCTCACCTTCATATAATATAACAAGAGCTGACTGTCCTGATTGTATAACATCATCTGACGTTGCATCTTGTTTTAAAAATACTGAAGCTAACTCTCTGAAAATGGCATTCTCACGCAACCGCTTTAGTCCTTCCTTCTGTCCTATACCGAAAAGTCTAGATGTCGTGTCACACCCTGTGATAGCATGAAAAAATGGTAACAAATAGACTATTTCATTTCCAAGCAACTCTTTAGTTTTTTTAATATCCCATACCTTAGACTTTCGAATTTTATCGGATTGAAAAACCAATGGTTTAGAATTTTCCTCTGCATGGAAAAGCAGTAGTATGAGAACATCAGTGTATTCACCAACGACAACAGTAGGGTAACAAGATGCATAGCGTACAGCAGTTGATGCAATAAGAACATCAGCATCAGCAGCAGCTTGAAGAGAAATAAATCCTTCATTATCCATTTTATTGCAAAGCATATTGATAAAGTTTTGCTTGTTTTCTCCATTAGCTAAGAAAATTTCCTTCTTTGATTTAAACGGTGTGCTATCTTTGAATGAGATGTGTGTACCAGTCATCCCTTTCGATCTCCGTTCATGTACATGATCTTTTGTCGTTCGGAACCATACCCATCAAAGACGATTATTGGAATGGGATATCTGTTATTAATATGGTCGATGTATGACTGACATATTTCTGCAAATGTCGCACTTTTTTTCCATGGAATTCGCTGTATCAGGGAACCACCGTCGATTACGTGGTGAACATCGGTACCAAGGTCATCTGAAAATACACAACTTCCCGTGTTCCATATTTCATCTGCCAATGTTGATTTCTGTGCCTGTCGCATCAACCCAGACGGTTCAAACAGAGCAGCTGGTACAGCGCTTAGCTGGTACTTGAAGACTTCAGATACATCTGGAAACATGGTATTAGCAGTAGTAACTAGTCGTTGAAACAGCAATTGTGGATCGACAGATATTTCTTCATTATCTACTTTGATGTTTAATTTTGAAGATAAGAGTTGTAACTTGGTTTTTCCTTTTGAATACAAACTCGTCGATATATTTACCTTCCATTGACGATATTATATTATGTCGTATGACCAGTGCATTGTCAGATGCACTGTTTCGATGTTCCGCGGTTTTTTATCGTTAGAAAATGGACTTCTTTCTCCAAGAAAGTCAATAAATGTTGTTGTGTCTTTGGTATCTCGTTCCATCCTTGGAATGCACATTTCTTTGTGCTTTTCGCTGGTTTCAAAATTTACACCAGTTACTTGTTGCAGGGCCTCATTCATCTGAATACACTGTGGCATAGACAAAATCCACAATGATCTCTGCACATCTGTCATCCCTCGACCTCTTGTGAGACCTCCAGTTGTTTTAATGCATCTCATCAGAACCTGCTCCATGACCAGATCCGATGATAAACCTGACCAGAACCGATCACTTCTTCTCATCACATGGAAGCCTGACATGAGAGCTTCGTTAATGACAGGACTTGTTCTTGATAACCCATGCATTTGCTGCAGGTATACATACGCTGATTTGAGATATAAGTTATGTCCTGCAGCAGCAAAGTATGGTAACATCTCTTTAATGGTTTGAAGATGAAGGGTCCAGTTTCCAGTTCTTTCAGCTTTGATGAAATTCCGCAGCAAGTCCACTATATCCATATATAAAAACCAAATCGAGCTGTCCTGT
Source organism: Mytilus edulis (assembly GCA_019925275.1). NCBI lineage: Eukaryota > Metazoa > Mollusca > Bivalvia > Mytilida > Mytilidae > Mytilus > Mytilus edulis. The sequence goes on from CM034350.1 coordinate 47,236,245, forward strand.
ATTCAATATGTGATTTTCTAAAAGTTGATATACTGTCGCGTATTTTTCTCAATACCTCATTCTGATCAAGGGTGTCTACTGGAACACGTCGTTCGAGGATTTCATCAAAAATATAACTCAATTTATTTAAATTCTGGATAAAAGTGTTTTCACTGTGAATTTCAGAGTCTTCAAGAAATGAAAGATGTTCTCCATTTTCAGTGTCATTATCTTTCAAGACAGTGGAAGATACCTGAAACTGTTCGCACAACAATAATGAGGTTAAAGCATTATAAATCAAGAAATGACCGCCTACTGCTCTTACAACTGCCTTTCCGGTAAACATATGCGTAACAGCGTTAGGTGCGTAGACAGTTTCCATGAGCTCTGCAAGTCCAGATCTGCTCATAATGTTACCAATCGATCCAAGGAAGCTCATTTCGAGATGAAAACCTCCTTATCTGAGCACTATCGATTTCAAGTCGCTGTTCTTTGGTTCGTTGTCAATAATTGTAAGTACTTTCCAATAAAGCGGTTGATCAAATGTAAGCATGGGATTAGCTCTGTACTTAAACGCTTCATTACATACGAACTTCATGGTCGAAAAGATACATGAAAGGTTTCCTGCTCAAGGTCTATCATAGGCAAAAATACAATTGTCGATTTACCAGGGTATGCTCCATCTTGCACTAAAATACACATTGCTGACCACCCAATCCTTTTCTTTGGCCAAAGAGTACTACAGAGAAGACTGATGTTATCAGGTAACGCATCCGACTGTTGCGCTGCAAGTGATTCAAATTTTAAACTAAGTTTTGATGTTCGGTCAAAGTTGTATTGATGGAGATCAATTTTCCCTATTTGTTTTATATCGTCTAGCGAAACATTTAATCTCTGCACAATAGTTTTGTGGTTATATCCAGGTGTGATGCCTGCTATTATCCCCATTCCATGGAATGTCCCATGACCGTCAAGTGTTCTGATGTTATGGTCCACATTATCTGCCACGTGTTGAATACATTGTCCTTCAAGGTCTTGAGGAGAATCATTACCCTGAAGAGCAGAATTCACGCCGTGTTTTTGAACTTCCTTATAAGATGATGAAAAGCCAAGTTGGTATAAGGTATCGAGGAGGAATTTTGAACCAAAATGGTGATGCATTTGAACTCCTAGACCTAGCTGTAAAGGGGCAATCAGAGATCTTGGTTTTGTCGCTTGCATGATAGACTGGCCAATGGCTGCCACTTTAAGATCGCAATCTTTTTCAGAAAATATTCCACCAAGTAACTGTTTAAGACTGTCAGGTAAGTATGCGATGTTTTCCTAATAAGATGCTATTGTAGCTGGTGATGGATACACCGACCTTGAAAATTCCATTGATTTTATATCAGATTTGATAAGTTTAGCTGCTGTTTTGATAATATCTCTTTTTTTCTGTTTCAGGATCTGAAGTTTTTTTACTCTGATGAAATTCTTGCAGAAGAGCCGATGCCATTTTATGAAAAGTGACCACATTTGGTTTTCCACAGACATCGGTAATAAAAGCTTCATCACCAAAGTGTGTTTTGATCTTTGATTTCATGTGTACTGTTGTGTATGCCAGATCTCCACAAAACTGTGTCATTTGATGAACGAGGTCTTTTACTGTCAATTGGTCTTCTTCATTTTCTAGCAAGTAATCAATGGTTTTTAGGAAAGCTGTATTTGCTTCAGTGTGATCTGGTCTACCTTGCTTTTTTCGTTTTTGCTCTGGTGTTCCACCAATTGGTATATTTTTCCCTGTCCTGAAGTTGACGCTACATTTCTGATGGTAAATAGCATCTGCTGCAGGTAAGTCTTGTGCATATTCAAGTTTTGCAAAAACGTCAGCAGCCCATGAATCTTTTCTATCTTTGCATATTGCCTCAATTTTCTGTTGGAATTCAAAAGTTCTCACTGGATATACTTCTATTCCATATTTTCTATCTGACATTTGCGCTGACTGTCTACAAAATAAACAGTGTTCTCCAAAATCAAAATACTGTGATGATCGCGTGAGTCGATTAAATCTATCGTTATCAGCATTCTCTTTACCAATTTTCTGAATCTCTTTAGCATTAGTATATTTTTTTCGACATTCTTGGTGTAGTATTTGGCTGGCTACAACAAATACGTTTTGATGTCTATGTTTGCTGCTTACTTCATTGATTGTTTTGGCACCTTTTTCTCTTATTATTGTTATCAGAACTTGCCCATTCTCCAAAGGTTCGTTGCATATCACACAGTTACTTCCAGACATCTGAAATGAATGAAGAATATAATTTAGTTTCAATGCAAAGAAAAGAATTTTTTTTTAGTTCACGCTCTACATATTGTTAATAAAACTTTACAATCAATATCATTAAAATAATATCATGCTTAATCACTGTAGTTCGTCACTGGAAGCAAATCGAATTCGCTAGTTAATACTCAATTCTGCAGTTTTTCAAAATTTGTCTGACGGTTATATTATGTTCTAATTGCTTTACAGTGAACATGATCGCGTGGGCAAACATACGGATGGTCATATAAAAAAGAATAAGCTTCATCATTCAAAGAAATATATATTTGCATGAAACTTACTATCACTCAATTTTGCTGCTCTAGTGGTATAAACGGATAAATAACCATTGCTTCCTTTTTTTGGATTTCTCTTCGATCACCATTTCATCCTGAAACAGAAAGTTTTGATTTTTCAATCATAACCATATAAAAATTTAATTTGATTAAAAGTAAAATTACATTATTAGCCCATGAATAGGTTAAATTTGCAAATAAACGTATTTTATATTTTATTTGCAAATTAAACAGTAAAAACAATGTTATCCACACTGTTAAAATTTTTAAAAAAATGGTCAATTCAAACATAAGTTATATATGATCCATAAACCGTACTCCTGACGGACAACCAAGGATAAAAGAACGCCTAACACCACAGTGCGTACAGCTGGTCATTATAAGATACTTAAAAACAACAACAAAGATTACTACAAAAGCATTTATAGGAATAAAAATACAAATACTTGTTTTCCCTCCTTTATTCTTTTTGTCACAAAGGGCGTTCCATACTTTTTATTTTTTTGACGTAACCTCCCTATGAAATGTCGTTGTTTTAGTGGAAAACGTTGGTAAACAGTTATTATTACATATTAAACCATTTCCAAGACTAGGAAACATGATTTATTGTAATAAATCAATGTAAAAAATTATGGAATTGAAAATGACAAGTGAACGGGGGATACGGCAAAATAATGCAACTGGGGGAAAACAAATACTTTTAAAGATTCAAAACATGATAAATGTATTTATTTTTATACATTTATTATAATTGTCAAGCGTTACTCACCAGTTTTCAGTTCCACTGGGTCAAATCCAAGTCAAAAACAAATGCCGCTTGTTGACATATTGTAGTTGCATTGTACAAGTTATTTCCCTTTTGACGTGTGGCGCACATTACGTTGCATGAAATTCAGTAGAATTTTACCTTTTTGTTTCGCAAAAATTATGCAACTTTGCCGTGGTCCGATTTTTGCCGATTTTTGATTTGTTAATAATATAGTTGTAATCTTCCTTTTTCATGAAAAAATAATTCTGTTGCAATTTGTTTGAGGTTAAACCTCAGATTCCCTGGACTATAAAGAAGTTTACTGTATTTGAATTATTAAAACAATGTTTGATTTCAAATCAAAATGCGTCTCTTTTCTTGTCATTATAACGCCTGTACTTATACTGATAAAGTTGTCTGCTGGTTGGTATACTTGAAGGTGGAATTTAAGAAATATTCAACTAAATTCAATATGGCTCTTATTGCTACCTCTCTTTGATAGTACTTATTGAATTTAAGTTGAAATAGCGTACATGATTAGTGATAATTGTTAAAGTTGAATGGTACTTGGATGTCATAAAATCCGATCAACTCTATCTAGAAACAAAATCTGTTTCTTAACAAGGTAATTCAACTCTTTGCATTAAAAAAATTAAAAGGAAATATTTGACAAGCTTATATTAAAAGATAAATAAATTCTGTTCACTTAGTCCAACAAGGTCTAAATCAACCATATTTTAGAATGCTCTTACCTCCTCTCGTGGGAGCTCTCCTACATCACAATGAAATTTACAGGAGATATGAAATCTTGTGCAATCATCTTGGTGATTCTATAAAAATAAATCATAGTTATTTATTTGAAATTTATCAATAGTGAAGGATATACGGCAAATGTATTGAAACCAATTAAATTTTGGATTTTTTTCTAATTTTAAGAATATTCTTACAATCATTTTATGATAATTACATTAGGTGTATGTTTCATTATAATACGTTATTCTGATTTGCTACAATGCAATCTTGCATTATTCCTTAATCAACTTCATACACAATAAAATTTGTCATCCATGATGAAACGAGGTCCCACAATAAAGTGCACAGGTAAATTAAACAAAAACTTGATAAAAATCGTGTTTCATGGTCATAGCCAAAAAATGTAATTATAAGTATTGAATGCTCCTTTTTGTAACTTCATAGGGTTGTAAAAGCGTTGACCATGCGCAGATTTTTAGAATGCAAAATGTACTTTGGTCAATCTTTTACACCCAATGAAGTTACAAAAAGAAGCATTCAATTCTTAATTATAAATCAAACTTTTCATCTGAAACTAACTTTTAAGTAATAAAATAATTTTCTGAGCCACAGAATAGATCTAATAGGTAATTCTGCTTTTCAAGTAATTTGTACCTGAAGGTCTTTTCTCATGACTGGCGATTGACAATCTGGACATGATACAAGAGAGTACTGACAATGGTTGGTAATATGACTGGTTAAATCTTTAAATGAGAGAACTTCTTGACAACCTTCATTTCTGTTTGGACATTCTCTAGGTTTATGTTCACAGCTTTCTTTATGGTTCTGTAATTAAAAATTGCCTTTGAACATTCAAAATTATACAATATTGTTCTTTGCATAAAAAAATATAATTTTCATCATTCATGTCAGGTCATTAAAATTTATCATTCTTACAGACAGTGACTTTAAGCATTGCATTAGATTGTGTCATTCTGAACTGTTCATAATCAAGTATGAAGTACAGCCTCACTATCAGTGTTGGACAACAAAATGTCAATATTAGCATGTACAGTATATAGGCTTGTTTTCAGTAACTAGCCCTTCTAAAGTACATGTACTGTCTTAAAGGAGGGGAAGCACGTCAATCCTTATGAGAATAGGTAAGCTGAGCTAAGACATTCAGTACCTTACCCTTTTCATACATGTATATCTTTCACTATTGTTGTGGATACTTGATTTCTTGGTTTTGCTTTAAGTCTGATTACAAAACTATAGAAAATTTCAATTTCAATGAATATTTAAATCCATGGTGGAAAGCTGTACTTTGACCTATCATTGTTTAGTTTTTAAACATTGTGACTTGGATGGAGAGTTGTCTCATTGTCACTTATACCACATCTTCTTATTTCTATTCACCTGTACCCACAAAATTGATGAAAATTAGTATCCAACAAAAACTAATGAATCCACAGTTGTATTAAAGTTAAAGACAACTTAGTAGTCATGTTCTTTTAGAAATTATAAACCCAGCAAGTGTCTTTAGTTATAACCGATAGTTTAAAGTATTGAGTGACAGCATTGAATACCTTAAATAGTTCATGATAAATATCTGGGTTCTATGTAATTTAGAACTTACACACTGTATATACATTTGTCTATTGTTTATTGTTGAAGATTGACCTATAGATGTCTTCTGTTTTTGTGTCATTAGGTTACTATTATTTTAATGTATATTTTTCATATCTTTTTATTGAAACATTATATATTCATTTTGAAAATTACTTGAAAATCCATTCATTTGTCAAAATAAATATATGCATAATTTTACTATACAATTTTTTTTTAATTTCATATCATAAAACACAAGTGAATCTGTAAGACTATTAGGATATATTTAAATATAGTTTAATAATTGCCTGTGCTAAACAATTTAACTGTAAAAGATAATAAAGGCAGTGAATTAAACAGAAGGAAGTATTAAGTTTCCTTAATTCAAATTTAAATGAAAATTCTTCAGTCAAAACAATTTAGTCATCATAATTTTTTTAATTATCTTGAATGGGGAAAATGGCAAATATTTTTTTTCTTCAAATCAGTACTTAAAAATCCCCACTACTGTGTTATCAAAACTGGAAATGATAGGAAGAGAAGAATTATGTCTTTGGTTACAAATGTACAGCAATTGTACATTCTGGTTGTTGGATCTTTGACATATATTCCCCATTTCCATTCTCAATTCTAGTAAACTTTTTTAATTATCAATCTAACATGAAAATTCTAGTTATAAATTTTTCATGAAAATTCCTGACCTCATGCACTTCTGTAGTGGCTAAAAATATGTTTATTTTAAGAAATATAAGATATAAATATCAATTTGATAAGTCAGTATTTACCTTTTCATACTTCCTTTTTCTTTCCTTATTTAATATACAGAAATTATTTCTTGTTTAAATATAATCATGATCATATGACTTCATAAGTCAAAACATATCTCAAAAACATCTTTCTATAATTATATATATAGGTCAACAATTATAGTGATTGTAAATGCATGAATAATTCTATCCATATATATGTACATTAAAATTGGTATATTTTATTGTCTGCATATATTTATTAGCTGTTTTATGAAACCTTTTTTGGAAGTCTTTATGATGTTAAGGAACCTTAAATAGTTCAGATATTTTTACTGACTACAATGTATTTGAATAATAAAACAAGCCTGTTAATCCATGATTTAGAATACAAGGTTGAAATTTTTTTTTAAATACATCTTTGATCTTTCGATTACTCTGCCAAAAAATAAATCTTTCTGGATATTTGAGAGCTTGACATTTTAAAAAGACATTGGTTTATTGTGGAAGACTTTTGTTGACCTGTAGGCAAATGTCAGATGCCTTTTGGAATTTGTGTTGTTGATTTGCTGTCTATTAAATTGATATATACCATGTACATATATACCCTCTATTTCTTTTAATTCACAGATATACAAAAATTTCCATTCATGTTTTCAAAACATGAAAGAAACCTAGTTCTTGTAATTTGGCATTACCTGAAGTTTTTGCCATTCTATTGTTGTGGCACATCCATTTATCTTGTACGGACAATATACTTTGGATTTAAGAATTTCTCTTCTGGTGCCATAATCTGGAACAACCTACAAACAATGGTAATATTCTTGATTAATCATTGCACAAACTGTTCAATAATCTGATATATGTTGTATGATACATTTGTAGATGTTGTTTGAAATTAGATCATTTAAGTATTTGAACATTTACCAATGAAATTTAAAAAGTTATGCACTGACACAATTTCTTTGATATGGTACTGAAATATATGCAGTCTCATTGGTGGCCTTCCCATTGGTGGCCTTCGGCTGTTGTCTACTCTATGGTCGGGTTGTTGTCGCTTTGACACATTCCCATTTTCCATTCTCAATTTTATCCATCTCCATATATAGTCATCTAGACAAGTTAAGATTACATGGAGAGCTAGCTAGTATAATGGATTTGACACTTCATGTATATACCAGTCATTAAATCTATTGTTTTGTGGTGGTGCATTAATATGCATATGAATGTACAAATGTATAATAATAGTTTATCATCTTGAAGAGTTCACAGCCACTAAATATGATCAATACACTATTTGCCACAGTGACACTAACAACCTACTATAATACAAAAATCTTGATATAAGTGTAAGACATTATAATGAAACAATATTTGAAAATCCTAAACACAGTGTGCAATGTCTGTACATCTAAGTGTGAAAAAAATTTCAGATTATGCAAGTGTAACAAGTTGATTGCAGCCAACAATGTCTTGAACCTACAAATGTATAATTATTGTACATGTGTATGATAGGATGATTTAAGTACTAATACACATGTATCTGTTATATCAATTAATCCTTTTAGACTCTTTTATTATATCGTGCTTATCCATGGAAAAAAGAATTCACCTTGTTAAATAAGAACAATAAAACTCACTGTAACATTCATGACATTGAAATGAAGAACAGCAATAAAAGTGCAGTTCCTTACTTTTTGTGTTTGTTTTTTTGTTGTTCATTAACTGATTTTTTTTCATGTATCATATAGTAATGTATAAAAATATGCTTGTGATAGGTATTCAAACTTACATCGTTCCTTGAAAAAGCAAAGCAGTCTTCATCATTCACTGGACAGGTTCCTTCCGAAATGGAATTATTAAATAACTGGTCAATACAGGATTCACAAGTTTTATGCCCGCAAGGCAACTGTACACAGTCTCTTAACACATTATGACAAATAGGGCAACTATTGTTTCTGAGATCTAGTTCAACAAATTCTGGTGTTTCTGCTGGAGTAGATATGATTGATCTGGATGACATGGAACTCATTATGGGGGAGGGTGCTAATTCACAAAGTTAAAGCAATATCATAGGCAACAAATACACTGTTATACTATATATATCATACACAAACAAAAAAAGAACACAAATTTTTGGATCAAAGAGCAGTTAAAAAGGTCACTGTAGGATCTTTGATTTCAATAATAATGTACAACAGTTTTATTATCCTCTGTATAGGCTGTATGTCATGAAAATTCAAACAAGCTCTCGTATGTTTGTAGTGGCAATTAAATGTACTTGGCATTACCATCAGTGCTAAAAAAAAAAAAAAAAAAATATTAAAACTTTTTTAAAATTACTGTATTATAAAGTATCACTTGTACTTCATTAAAAACAATATAGCATTCTTCTAGAAAAACCAGACTAAAAATTCAAATACAATCATGATTATGTCCTTTAAATTAAATTCAAGTTGTGACTTTTTTCAATTACAATACCTGAAAATATAAAATATATATATCATTTCTATTTACTGTTTCAAGCAACAAAGTTTAATTGCTTGACAGAATCTTGAAAAATCACAGGGTTTCTACCAAATCCAGTATTTTGCTCATGCAGCTGATAGTTTTTTTTTAAATTTCAATGCTTGGAAAACTTTTCCCATGATTTTGATAATTTTTTAATGTAATATAAATTCATGAAATTAAACTAAATACGTCAGGAGAAATAGGATTGGTTTTCTACTCTGTTAACATAAAATATTACTATTTAAATTTTTTTGGGTAATTCATAAAAAAATGTACACATTTATGGTGCCTTGTAAGTGATATTTGGCCATTACATTTATGTACCATAATTATACTTTTTGAATCAATTTACCTAAGCTGATTCTGTCTATCAAAAGAAAGATAATAGAACTAAGAAGTTATATTGATTTTCAAAAATTTTGTTTAAGTTAGGTGTATTACCACCAAAAAATAGGTAAAGTTAATCATATTAAAAGGCCTTGTTTTCAAAATTCCAATAGGGAATATTAAAAGGGTCGGAAAAAATCCCTTTTTATTTGACAGTAGTAGGAAATTTACCCTGCATTTTATTTTAGAACATTTTAATGAGTCATACATATATACATGTATCTAGGGTGTTTTTGGTGTTTCATAGCACAATTTTTTTCTGGTGTTTCTTTAATATTTATGGAAAACTAAAGCTTGTAAAAAGGAAAAAATGGATGAAAATTTACTTTGTTTACTTCCTGTGAAGGTTTTTTTCTGGTGAAATATTGCACTAAACAGGATCAAAGTTTATTCATGCCCACTATTTAGTTATTTGAAATAAAGATAAATTCCAGTCTTCACAATAAACCTTTAAATCTAGAGGCCCAGAGCCCAATATTTATCAAACTTTCCTTTTTCCTTTTTTGAATGGTGTTTTTCCATGGTAAACATAGAATCAGTGATTTTAAACTGATGATATAGAACAAAATTATAAGTGAAATACTTTATTTGAAGTCAACTTTAAATAAGATAGCATACTTTGACAAACAAACAAAAATGGTGACATTAGTTCTAATGAAATTCAATGTCTTTATATACATTTATTTCTCTTATTCTTCTTTACATGACCTGTTGAATGATTTCAGTTCTTCATTGGTCAATTTCATTTTTAACATCAATTTTTTTTCTTTCCTCTTTATTTCTTATTGTGAAGTCATGTAAAAAGGTGTCATGCTTGGTGTAATTTCACAGAAAAAACACTTTTTGCAGATCATTGTTTAAAGAGGATTAAGTTTGTTTGCATTGGATTAAGTTTGTTTGCATCTTGTCCAAAATTCATTAGTAACAGATTATAACACAAAATCTTTTGCCATAAGGTATTTTTCCACTCTGGAGTCTAGACCAATAAATTTGAATTTGAAAATTAAACTGTCATGAGTAAAGCCTCGGTCACACCTTACCGGATAGCTCGAATGGACGCCTAACGGATAACTTTTTTTTCACTCCGTTCATGTCTGTTAGACGTTCGTTCTTATCTGTTAGACGTCAGTCCATATCCATTAAGCGTACGTTTTATCCGTCGACGTCCGTTCAGTCTGGTGGAAAATTTTGAGCATGTTCAAAACTTTGAACGTACGTCCAACGGATAAAATGTCCGTTGAATGTCTGCTAGGCATCAGTTTTGTACGGTACTCGTCCGTTTCATTTCCGTTTTGTATCCGTTTTACATTCGTTGGAGGTCTGGAAGATAAATTCACCAACGGACTTCTACTGGACGTTTAACGGATGAAACGGATGTTGAACGGATGAAAAACGGACCTCTACCGGACGTATAACGGATAAAACGGATGATGAACGGATCTGAAATGGATAAATGCCAAGTGAAAATTTTGCGTCAGAAATGCCAATTATTGGTATGTCAGATTTCTTAAGGTTCATGAATTCTTATTACTCATAATCGATCTTAGAGTATAGGCACGTCTTCACAATCAAGCAGTTCTTATTCAGGCCAGACACTGCCCTTTGGCGGAATTTTGAAGAACAAACCAAAACCAGTTATACAGAAACATTTTGAATATTTATGCGATTTACATGTATTATTATTGTCGTCTTTGATTTTTCCGTATATCTTGTTCATCCGTTTTATCCGGTACACTTCCGTTATGTGTCTGTTATATGCGGTACTCGTCCGTTGGATGAACGTTCGACATCCATTCTGTCTGGTACGTGTCCGTTTCTCGTACGTTGCATATCCGGTGTGTGTCCGTTATGCATCCATTACATGTCCGTTTTATTCAGTCAGTACATGAACGGACTCCCAACGGATAACAATTTTGTCAACGGACCACTTTTATTTTCATCCGTTATGCGTCCGTTCATGCTATCCGGTAAGGTGTGACCGAGGCTTTACGCTGGTAAGAGTTATAAAATATTGTATCATACTGGATGCAGTGCTAGAATCAACTTAAACATAAACAATGTACATTGTATATATATCATATGTAAGGGATTCCAGCTAAGACTTTGAGGGCTTTAGTCACATGAAAATCAACCTTATTCAATGAAGTTACAGCAAGTAGAAGGTACTACTTCATGAAGCTAAACAGTTTTGAAGGACTTAGCATGCTAGGCAGTTATAACATAATTTGATAGATATGGTGCTTTATGTGGGAAGTATAATAATGATCTGTAAATCTAGTTCACAATTTCACTTCATTTTTTTTCAGAAGACAATTGCTATCAACAAAAGAGTAGATCATGTTAACTTTGATTTTCAGGGGCGTAGCTAGGTATTCAGTCAACTGTAGGCACCAATTGGCAGGAGGTCTGAGGGCTGCCCAAGGCCTCCAGCACGTCCAGGGCAGAGCCCTGTAAGGGGGTTCAGGGCGGCGAAGCCCCCTGACGGAAAATGGTTTTTAGCGTTTTAGCTGCAAAATTTTATGTACAAAAATATTAAATTTACTGGTTATTTAATCATGATAATTATAATAAGCATGATGAAAAGTTTGAAGAATTATGAATAATGTACAAAAGTCCATAACATCTGACTGGTGAATTAAATAACGCAGTACAATCCGTAATATGAAAAAAAAATTACAATATGCATTGCCCAGCGTAGATCAGTGTATCCCTTTAATTAATTATAGATTTATAAGCAGTACAACCTGTTTGGTATTATCATATCTATTCTGTTCTGATTGATATATTCGATGAACTTAATTAATATTATTGTATTAATTAATATTGTTAATATAATTAATATATTGATTTTAATATTAATATATTGATTTTAATATTAATATATTGATTTTAATATTAATATATTGACGATCCTTCATTAAAAAATAGGCGCGTAAACACTGATACTACTATATAATAGAACTATCCTTTTGGCTAGACATCAACCATCAATCTTTTGAATCTTAAACCTTCAATCACCCTAGCCACACAAACACATACAGACATAGTCGATGCCTAACAAAATTCAAGAATCTACATACACAGTTAGATTTGGCATATCAAAGAACCCCAATTATTCAATTTTTGATGAAATCAAACAAAGTTTAATTTTGGACCCCGATTTGGACCAACTTGAAAACTGGGCCAATAATCAATAATTTAAGTACATTTTTAGATTCAGCTTTTCAAAGAACCCCAAGGATTCAATTTTTGTTAAAATCAAACTTAGTTTAATTTTGGACCCTTTGGACTTAATTGTAGACTTTAATTTGAAAACGGGACCAAAAATTAAGAATCTACATACACAGTTAGATTTGGCATATCAAAGAACCCCAATTATTCAATTTTTGATGAAATCAAACAAAGTTTAATTTTGGACCCCGATTTGGGCCAACTTGAAAACTGCGCCAATAATCAAAAATCTAAGTACATTTTTAGATTCAGCATACATGTATCAAAGAACCCCAAGATTTCAATTTTTGTTAAAATCAAACTATGTTTAATTTTGGACCCTTTGGACCTTAATATTTGAAAACGGGACCAAAAATTAAGAATCTACATACACAGTTAGATTCGGCATATCAAAGAACCCCAATCATTCAATTTTTTAAGAAATCAAACAAAGTTCAATTTTGGACCCTTTGGGCCCCTTATTCCTAAACTGTTGGGACCAAAACTCCTAAAATCAAACCCAACCTTCCTTTTATGGTCATAAACCTTGTATTTAAATTTCATAGATTTCTATTTACTTATATATAAGTTATGGTGCGAAAACCAAGAATAATGCTTATTTGGGCCCCGTTTTGGCCCCTTATTCCTAAACTGTTGGGACCTCAACTCCCAAAATCAATTTCAACCTTCATTTTGTGGTCATAAACCATGTGTTTAAATTTCATTGATTTTTTTTGACTAATACTAAAGTAATTGTGCGAAAACCAAGAATAATGCTTATTTTGGCCCTTTTTTTGGCCCCTAATTCCTAAACTGTTGGAACCAAAACTCCCACAATCAATCCCAACCTTCCTTTTGTGGTCATAAACCTTGTGTCAAAATTTCATAGATTTCTATTCACTTAAACTAAAGTTATAGTGCGAAAACCAAGAAAATGCTTATTTGGGCCCTTTTTGGCCCCTAATTCCTAAAAATGTTGGGACCAAAACTGCCAAAATCAATCCCAACCTTCTTTTTGTGGTCATAAACCTTGTGTTAAAATTTCATAGGTTTCTATTCATTTTTACGAAAGTTAGAGTGCGAAAACTAAAAGTATTCGGATGACGACGAAGCAGACGCCAACATGATACCAATATACGACTAAAAAAATTTCAATTTTTGCAATCATATAAAAACTCAGGTGTCTAAGTTGAGGTTCATTCAAGTTTTTGTTTATAGAAGTGAAATGATCTGAACCAAAGTTTTAGTTTATAGTTTCTATATAAGGTTAAAACGTAAAAAAATCCTTTCTATCCAATATTCCATTCACTAAGGACGAGAGACTAGTGTATAATTTCTCGTTACATTGAAGACCTGTTGGTGACCCTCTGCTGTTGTTTTTTATTTGGTCGGGTTGTTGTCTCTTTGACACATTCCCCATTTCCATTTTCAATTTTATGACATTCAATAATTAAAGAGTTTTGACAACTTCACCGGCTTTCATCTACAGATAACGTCGTTTATTATTATTTTTAATAAAAAAAAATATTTGTGAAAAAATTGTGTGTAGGCAAGTGGCTTAAGTGCCTAACGGCAGCTACGCCCCTGATTTTTAAATTAAATAAATATGCATGGGAAGTGACAAGAGGATAATATAATCAGAATGAATATGGATCTTTTACTGATTGGTCGTATGAAACAAAAGACTGGAAATGATATATATGTCTCCCTAATTATATTATAATGTATATCATTGTAGAAGACTAAATTTGAAAAAAATTGAAAAAAAAAGTGGCACAAATATGAGCACAGTTTATACTCTCTTTATTCTTTCCAACTACTTTCTCATGTCACATGCATGTACTTTAATCTAAAATTGCACATCTAAAATTTAACTTGAGCATGATGAGGTACAAAAATGTATCTGGTTTATCATTATTTTTACTGGGTATGTACATGTACATTTGTAACTTAGTCTCAGTGGAGAGGATATCATCCCCAAATCAATCTTCGACAATGGCCATGATGGACATCACAAGTTTTGATACAGCATAGTGAGAATTTGTACATTGGAAATGAGCAGCATGGGGTTAATTCTTTTATGCAAGTTTCTTAATTATGTAGTAAAATAAATAAGAAACAAGAGGCTGTCACAACGACAGCAAACTGGATTTATTAACATTTATTTGTGTCCTGGCAATATCACAAAAACCATAACTGATGAACGGTGAAAGCGAAAATTGTTAATATCAAATTTGACCTCCATTTTGCCATGAGTACCAACATATTAAAATTTGAAAAGCTTAGGTTGAATGGTACATGAGTAAATGCAACAACATGAATGGAAACACCATTTTTCTATCTTTCAAGAACCATAACTCCTGAACGGTAAAAGTCAAAATCGTCATTATTGAACTTGACCTCCATTTTGTCATCAGTAACAACATATTTAAATTTGAAAAGCTTTGGTGGAACAGTTCATTAGTAAATGGACAGACACGACTGGAAACACCATTTTTCAATCTCTCAAGAACCATTACTCCTGAACGGTAAAAGTCAAAATCGTCATTATTGAACCTGACCTCCATTTTGTCATCAGTAACAACATATTAAAATTGGGGAAGCTTTGGTTGAACAGTTCATGTGTAAATGCACAAACACGACTGGAAATGCTATTTTTCAAACTTTCAAGAACCATAACTCCTGAACGGTAAAAGTCAAAATCGTTGTTATTAAACTTGACCTTCATTTTGTTGTCAATAACAACATATTAAAATTTTAAAAGCTTTGGTTGAACGGTTCTTTTTCCTACATATACATTACATGTATACATACAAATATTTTGCCCCAAAACACCCATTTTTCTTTTCAAATACATGCAAGTCTTCAATAGCTCATACAAGGGTCTTTTACCAAAATTTAAGCAGGTTCTAGATTTCTTTTCTTTTGATTTGAGACCCATATATTTAGTTACATGTATTTACCTTTGATAACTATTTACCATGTTTACTCTGCAAATACTAGGTATAAGTTTGACTCAGTCTTTTCCCATCAATTAAAAAAAATATCTTGAAAAGAAGCTCCATATGATAACATATCAATATTTTTAGAATACTTTGTTCTTTAACTAATTAAATGACTAGGAGGTAAATTAGTTATACATCCTTGCTAATGCCTATCTGACTTTAAGTATCAATTTTAAATTTAAGATTTTTTTTATTTCATGAAAGTTACATCATTATTGTAAGGCTAATGAGGCAAGACTGTGCAATATCACATTTGTGCTATCATTATTCTTTCAACATGTTCAAATAAAAGACTGATTACCACTGGTAATTCCACCTGGTTTTTACTTCATGCTATTTTTACATGTCAGACTACAATAATCAATATAAAGAATAAACTTTCTTTAAAATTGACAATGGCAAATCATAGAAAGTTTAAAAGTTTAAATGGCTTTTAGAATTTAAATACTCTTTTATATGACGAGACTTATATAGCAGTGTCGGAATATGTGGGGTATATATATATATAATATATCTGTGTTGTATAATTATACATTTTGTTCTAAATTTAGACACTGTGCCAGGTGCATAACGATCGTCCTCATTTTGCTTCCGTGTTTCTTCAACTAGTATCGATTTGTAAAAGCACAAATTTGCAAAATGTTAATGAGATGGGTCCATGCGTGCTAACATGTATACGGGTTGAGCGTTATAAAGCGATAAACTAGTGTCAGTAGTGAAATCGCACAAGGCTTGAGGTCGTTGGCATCTTTCAAGGTTTTTCGCGGTTCATTGCGTAGCGTAATGAATTACTGTTGCTTAGAAATATTTGAATGGACAAATAAATCCTTCCTTGATTTACCTTAAACAACACCTGTGACTCATTGTATGTGTCTGTACTGCAACATGAGCACAACTTTACAGCGTTCCAAGCAATGGCGTCCCTTCTGATCATTATAAATAGAACAAGGAATTTTTTACACTATGAATAGAATAATACTCCCCCTACCGGCCAAACCAAAGTGAACTCGAGGTTCACCCTATGTCCGTCTGCATGTCCGGCAAATCCGATTAGTTTTTTTTACTACGCTGCATAGTAAATCAGTGTTCGTCGCGTTATCAACAGTACGAAGAAGAGAAGACAGCATAGGTTACAGACGCATCAGGAGACTTATACAAATTTAAATAATTTGGCTCCTTTTATATTTTAATAAAAAAAAATACTGCAAATAAAAGGATAAAACACACTAAATATTCTGTTAGATACAATTACATTTTGGAAATACCAGAGGTAGGCACATATGGAAATTAAATGTGGACACAGGTGATTCCCCGACTAGCATATACATAT
Source organism: Mytilus edulis (assembly GCA_019925275.1). Classification (NCBI taxonomy): domain Eukaryota; kingdom Metazoa; phylum Mollusca; class Bivalvia; order Mytilida; family Mytilidae; genus Mytilus; species Mytilus edulis. The sequence continues at coordinate 47,253,099 of CM034350.1, forward strand.
AGCATTAAAAAAGGGACATAACTCACGAACTGTAAAAAGTAAAATCACAAAAATACTGAACTTAGAGGAAAATCAATTCAGAAAGTCCACAATCACATGGCAAAATCAAATAACAAAACGCATCAAAAACGAATGAACAAGAACTGTCATATTCCTGACTTGTAAAGAAACGTTCAAAAATTTGAATTTAAAAAAAAAAAAACTAAGTTGAGTTGTAATAAGCATTATATCTGAGACTACTATAACACAGTGTTATATATAGTAGTCTCAGATTATATATACATTTCATTCAATTTATTTGGGAAAAATTAAATTTAGAGAACCGAAACAAAATATCATGTACAAGGTTATAAAGGGACAAAACTGAAGAATATTAATCAAAGTGCTTGTTAGTAGCAATGGGTAAAGATTGTTTTACTTTTGTCAGTGAACATTGCATATTATTATATAAAACATTGGTTGTAGTTGATGAAATTGTTAAAATTAATTTTTAAAATTGGAGTTATCTTTCCTTGTCCATAGAGGGGCATACAAAGGGGGGCTATCTGTACGGAAGAACGGCGATGAACAAACAATTAAAATTTTCTTGCACGTTGATCTTTTTACCGATTTCACGAGACACGGTGAATCACAAACATTTTTCACGGCTGCACGTGAAATAACCAGATGCTCCGCAGGGCGCAGCTTTATACGACCGCTGAGGTCGAATCCTGAACAGTTGGGACAAGTATGGACACAACATTTAAGCTTGATACAGCTCTGAGTTTGGATTGTGATTAAATAGTTGACACAACATAGGTTTCTGACACAGAATGAATGTGGTCTAAGAACTGAAACTTTAAAACTTAAAATAATTAAATTGGACATTTACCTATTATGGTCTAATATCCAAAATCTAAATACATGGTTAAATTCAGCATATCATAGAACCCCAAGAATTCAATTTTTGATAAATCAAATATTGTCAATTTTAGACCCTTTAGACCTCAATAAGGACCAATTTGATATCCGGGTCCAAATATTAAAAATCTAAATACACGGTTAGATTCAGCATATAGAAGAACCCCATATAATCAATTTTTGTTGAAAACAAACAAAGTTTAATTTTGGACCCCGATTTTGACCAACTTGAAAACTGGGCCCATAATCAAAAATCTAAGTACATGTTTAGATTCAGCATATCAAAGAACCCCAAGAATTCAATTTTTGTTAAAATCAAACTTAGTTTAATTTTGAACCCTTTGGACCTTAATGTAGACCAATTTAAAAATATGACCAAATATTAAGAATCTAAATACACGGTTAGATTTGGCATATCAAAGAACCCCAATAATTAAATTTTTGATGAAATCAAACAAAGTTTAATTTTTTACCCTTTTGGCCCCTAATTCCTAAACTGATGGGACCAAAACTCCCAAAATCAATCTTAACCTTCCTTTTGTGGTCATAAACCTTGTATTAAAATTTTATAGATTTCTGTTTACTTATACCAAAGTTATTGTCCGAAAACCAAGAAAAATGCTTATTTGGGACCATTTTTGGCCCCTAATTCCTAAACTGTTGGGACCCAAACTCCGAAAATCATTCCCAACCTTCCTTTTATGGTCATAAACCTTGTGTTTAAATTTCATAGATTTCTATTTACTTATACTAAAGTTATAGTGCGAAAACCAAATGTCTTCGGACGAAGACGACGATGCCAATGTCATACCAATATACGACCAAACAATTTTGAATTTTTGCGGTCGTATAAAAATGGCAAAACATGTTGCACGAAAATAAACCCTCTACCACCGTGTCCATAATTATAGTTGGTTAAAATTAATTTTTAAAAAATCGAGTAATCTTCCTTTGTTAAATACATTTATGGACAAAGAAAAATAACTCCAATTTTAATAAATTGCTCCGCAGGGCGCAGCTTGATATGACCCCAGAGGTCGAACTCTGAACAGTTGGGACAAGTATGGACACAACATTCAAGCTTGATACAGCTCTGAATTTGGATCGTGATTAAATAGTTGACACAGCATCTAAAGGTTTCTGACACAGAATGAATGTGGTCTAAGAACTTAAAAAATTTAAATTGGACATTTACCTTTTATGGTCCAATATCCAAAATCTAAATACATGGTTAGATTCAGTACATTAAAGAACCCCAAGAATTCACTTTTTGATGAAATAAAATAAAGTTCAATTTTGACCCCTTACGACCTCAATGTAGACCAAATTATTTGATAACGGGGTCAAAATATCAAAAATCTAAATACATGGTTAGATTCAGCATATCAAAACCCCACATATTCAATTTTTGTTGAGATCAAACAAAGTTTAATTTTGGGCCCCGATTTGGAGCAACTTGAAAACTGGGCCCATAATCAAAAATTCAAGTACATGTTCAGATTCAGCATATCAAAGAACTCCAAGAATTTAATTTTGGTTAAAATCAAACTAAGTTTAATTTTGGATCCTTTTGACTTTAATGTAGAACAAAAATGCTTAATGGGCCCTTTTTGGCCCTTAATTCCTAAACTTTTGGGACTAAAACACCCAAAATCAATCTCAACCTTCCTTTTCGGGTCATAACCCTTGTGTGTAAATTTCATAGATTTCTATTTACTTTTACTCAAGTCAGAGGGCGAAAACCAAATGTCTTCGGGCGACGACGACGACGACGACGACGCCAACGTGATACCAATATACCACCAAATTTTTTTCAATTTTTGCGGTCGTATAAAAATGCTTGTTTTTGGCCCCTTTTTGGCCCTTTATTTATAGACTGTTTGCCCCATAACCCTTTAAATATATCTCAACCTTCTACTTATGGTATTAAACATTGTGGTACAATTTCAGAACAATTAAAACACTTATACACAACTTATTGTTCTGACACCAGATAAATACTATGTTTAGGCCCTTTGGGCCCCTTATTCCTAAACCTTAGGGACCATAACCCCTAAAATCAATCCCAAGCTTCCTTTTGTGGTTAGAAACATTGTGATAAAATTTTATTGATTTCTGCTCACTTATACTAAAGTTATTATCCGGAAACCATCCGTCTTCGGACGACGCAGACGACGACGATGACGTGATACCAATATACGACCGCAACTTGTTTTGCGATCGTTTAAAAATAGCAGAAAACAGATTATTTGAGTGAATTTTAAAAGTACAAGAACCAAAAACTGCACATAATCGTCAGAACGAAACAAACTTTAAACTTGATCTGTAACTTGTCATATTAAACAATTATACACCAAATGTCAAATCGATATCATCAAGCACGAAGAAAAAAGTGTGGAAAACTGACAGACAGACAGACAGATGCCTGAACAGTTTTGCTAAGCATGGACACTGCTAAATTTCAAGCTTGATACATCTGTTAGTTTAGATTGTGAATAAATAGTTGACACAGCATAATTTTCTGACACAGAATGAATGTGGTCAAAGATTTGAAAAATATTTGATTTGACTTTTACCCTTTTTAATGGTTCAATATCCAACCAGGTGCTCCGCAGGGCGAAGCATATCAAAGAACCCCCATAGTTCAATTTTGATGAAATCAAACAAAGTCTAATTTTATACCCTTTTGGCCCCTAATTCCTAAACTGTTGGAACCAAAACTCCCAAAATCACTCCCAACCTTCCTTTTGTTGTCATAAACCTTGTGTTTAAATTTCATAGATTTCTATTAACTTATATACTAAAGTTATAGTGCGAAAACCAAATGTCTTCGGACGACGACGACGACGACGACGACGCCAACGTCATACCAATATACGACCACAAAAATTTTGCGGTCGTATAAAAAGGACAAAGAGGACATAATTTCAATTTGCACAGCGTGAATATGATTGCAAACTTAGATGTTACGAAACGGGATTTTTTATGATAAAGACACAAGATTTTTTATGATAAAGACACAAGATTTTTTATGATAAAAACACAATCTTTCAATCAGTATTGAGGTCTGGAGGCGAACTCGCATGTCAGTATCAGTTACTGCTAGTAGTCCCTTGTTAATTTAAATATCATTGTTGTTTTGCTTAGTTTCTTTTGTTACCTATTTTGACATCTGACTCTGACTTCTTTTAAACTGAGTTTTACTGTACGTAATGCTTAATATTATATGTGTTTTTATTACTCTGCATTGGCTAAAGGTATAGGTAAGGGTTGGGATCTCACAAAACATGTTTAACCCCGCCACATTTTTGTGCCTGTCCCAAGTCTGGCCTTTGTCAGTACTGCATGTCAGCCAGCTGAAGTCCGCCTCCGGGTGCGGGATTTTCTCGCTGTATTGAAGAACAATTGGTGGTCATCGACTGTTTTCTACACATTTGTCGGGTTGTTGTCTCTTTGTCATATTCCCATTTCCATTCTTAATTTTATCAATATTGATGATTTTTTTTAAAGATTCAGAAAAGCGGAAGTTTGAATGCGGCAATATGAATACATGTTTGTAAAGCAATTATAAGCTTACCTTTCGGAGCCATAAGATCGTCCCAAGATAAGCAATGGATGCGTAATGTCTACTTTGATATTCCATTTTCTATAAGACACTATTGTCTGTAATAAATATAAATAAAATGCAAAGCTGAATATCAGAATTCATTCCATGTAGTTAAACTAATTTTTATTCTATATAATTGGTATTGGTTCAAACAATTATTAATAAAAATAAATCTTAGGACCGTTTCTTACATATAAGTCGCTTCAAATAACTTCTTCGTTATAGTTTTGGAGTCACCACTATATAATTTATAATGCGGAAACATAGTATTATTTTTAGTATATTCTCCTTGCAAACGCGTTTTGTATTAATAATTTTTTTAATGAGCATTGGTTAATTTGGAAATATAAATACCAGCGGCTTTATCTCATGTACTGACGTGTATTTTTTTTTAAAGCAAACCGATTGAATCTTATTGTATGCTTATTTTTGTATTTTGCTCGTTAACTAAATTGCAACAGTTTTAGTTATGTTAGTTTACTTTTCCGTTATTTTTTTACATGCTATGATAATTATAAACTTTTATAACCTTCAATGTTTTTCTTAATTTATGTTTAAAGTCGAAAGAAAGATAAAATAGACAGTTGTCTCATTGGCAATCGTTTGTAGTTGTTTCATATCTGTTATTTTTCCGGTTCAATACGGTGTAAAACAAGGCTGTAAAATGTCTCCTACTTTGTATTCTGTATACGTTAACGATCTTGCGGATGATATTCGCTCGCTTAATGCTGGTGTAGATATTGGTGACTTAAATGTGTCTATTCTTCTTTACGCTGACGATGTTGCGTTGATAGCTCCAAATAAGCAGAATTTACAAAAAATGTTGGACTGTTTAAACACCTGGTGTAGGAAATGGAGAATGACTCTAAATACAGAAAAAACGAAGGTTATTCATTTTCGTAATAAAAACATTGCTAGATCTGCCGTTGAATTTAAATGCGGAGATATATCAGTTAATTATATTTCATCCTACAGATATTTGGGACTACATTTAAATGAATTTTTAGATTATAAACATACAGTACGAGAAATTACTAAATCAGCAAGCAGAGCACTTTCAGCCTTATATGCTAAATTTATTTCGTGTGGTGGAATGAGTTATGATGTGTTTACGAAACTATATAGGTCTGTAGTTGAGGCTGTTCTATACTATGGTTCTGGAATATGAGGACATACAAATTGGAGAGAGGTACAAGTTATACAGAACAAAGCATGTCGGTTATTCTTAGGAAGTGCTTCAAATGCGTCAAATGTAGCCATTCAAGGTGATATGGGACTTAAAAGTACGAAATCAGCACAAATTTTGGAAACTTTTCGACTTTTTCTTAGAGTGAGCAAAACTTACGATACAAGACTAACATATAAGGTTCATGTGTGGAGTAAGGATTGTTCTAGATCTTGGGATAAAAACTGTATAAAGAAAGCACAAATTTTAGGTATTGAAAATGTTATTAATGATACTTTTTCCATCAAACATAAACTGCAAGAGATCAAATCTAAACTATGTGAGAAAGATAAAAAATGAGTGGATTGAAAAAATGTTTAATGACAGAAATCAATGTAATGGTAATAAATTACGTATTTATAGAGAGTATTAACATGTTTTAGAATTTAGTTCTTATGTAAAATTAGTTCGTAACAGGCAGCATAGACGTGTTTTGTCAAATTTTAGAAGTGGCTGTTTACCACTGGCAGTTGAAACGGGTAGATACACCAAGCCAAAAATTCCTTTAAATGAGCGTACTTGTATATATTGTACAGATAATTGTGTTGAGGATGAAAAACATTTTTTAATAGGGTGCGATTTTTATGCAGATTTAAGATATGATTTAATGAAAAAATCTGGTGATATTTGTGATTCTTTTAACGATCTTGATTTACAGGACAAATTTTTTTTTTTTAATGTCAAATGATTCTATTCAACCATTTTTAGCTAAAACTTTATATCAAATGTTTTATCGAAGAAGGTATTGTGTATAGTAATATTTTAGTACATTAGTTTTAATTGTTTTATGATATGTATTATATTTTTAAAGTGTCTCATAAGTCAGTAATTTGGCTGGGTACCAATATTTTAATTGTAATATTTAATTTTTAATTGCATATTATGTAATTATATGTATTCATTGTGTTTTATATTGGTATGTGACACTATAATAAATTATTCTGATTCTGATTCTGATTCTGTTATATTGTTTTTTCGTAAATTGCTTTGATATAAATAGACCCGTTTTTTTCTCATTTGAACTGTTTCTAATTTTTCATGTCGGGGCCGTTTATTGTCGACTATATGAAATGTGTGTTTCTCCTTATTGAAGACCGTACCGTTGCATATAACTGTTCACATTCATTCGTTTGAACTTTGGAAGATAGTTGTCTCATTGGCATGCATACCAAATCTCCTTCTTTTAATTACGACATCTCCTTATTTTTTCTTTCTTTGTGGATGTAGTTGAATGTTTCACGTGCTGATTATGTATGCCCTTATATTTTAAAATCATGTGTAGTTCTTATGTTGATGTTCTAAGTAATAGATTAGAAAGGTCATCTTTGTGAAAAATTAGATTGAGTGCACACAATCTTGCTATTGAAAAAGGGCGTTATTTAGGTTTACCCACCGATGAACGAGTTTGTAATGTATGTAAATCAGGTGAGGTAGAAGATGAAAATCACTTTTTACTGAAATGTGAAATTTTTCCAACTATAGAATTAACTTTAAAAATATTATATTAAATATACTTCCTACATGAGCTAATTATTAATAGTTGCATTAATAGTTATTCTTCAAAAGTCCTGAAAGTGACTAGTTCTTATATATATAAATGTCTGGTGTATAGAAACGAAATTTTAGCTTCTTAATTACAACATATAAACTACTAGTATGTTGTATTTATTGTTGTAATGCACTGAAATATGGGCCTTTGTCAATTATTGTAATTGTGTTTGGGCCAATTAAAAATTTGTATTTGTATTTGTGTTTGTGTTTTCTTGCTAGTAAAAGAATTTCTATGTGATATGCAACTAACCTCCTTTATATCGCAAACACTTCGTATAATGTGATTTACATTAAAAAAAAATGGTAATGATATGGCCTTGTCTGTAGGCACTACAACACACATGTCATACAGGCTTAATATGTGTTTGACAATGTTTAAGTCTTTGTAGATATATGTAGCATGAGAGTTAATAAACCCTTTCAATTAACTAACTTTATTTTTAAATTATTTTGTATCAACTTCCTGTTCGGACAACAGTACCAACAGTCAACAGAATCGATTGGTATTTTAAGCTTGCTATTATCGGTCGCAATGTCGCATATATTTTAGGTTGAGAGTATTAATTTTGACCTTTTAGGTAAAACGTTACTTTGACAACTGTTACTAGCTAGTTTTCCATATCCACTATAATATAATATCCGGATAATATATATATGATATTGAAATTATGCAACATGTGTTAGTACTTGAAAATTTTAGATGCAATCGCTGTGGAATTAGTGTACAAGATGATTATGCCATAATTCAAAACAGGTGAAATTGGAATGATTTAAAGTGAATGAAATTGCACATAGATAAATGGCACCAAGAATCTAATTAGCAAAAGACAGTTAAAAGTTATGATGGACCGTTTCATCGTGCCATCTCTGAAAAGTATGCCATCGGAAATAATAGCTTTAAGTTTGTAATGATTTAAATAGGCATTTTTGGAAAATGACGATTTCAGCGGCATGTTTCCGATACTATTGACCTGAACTTCCATTACATTTCTCTGCCTACCGCGCTTGGTTTCGTATTTACTTTCCATTACATTTCTCCGCCTACCGCGCTTGGTTTCGTATTTACTATTCTACATACAAACTGGAATCTGCTTGTATTATTATTGTGTAGTAATCATCCGGGACCCAGTTTACATATACTTTATTTACAGATTAAAACATTTTGACCTGATCATATGTTTATTGTTACCACAATGTTATTTTGAGCTTTCCCTTTGTTATATTTTTCATATTTATTCAAGCTTTCGCTTTTCTTTGCGTAATAAACAAATATATCCGTTTTGACATGGTTCTGGACCTTTCACACACCAATGATCAGCAATCGCTAGACAAAATAGTTCTAAATAATGTCAGCCTTTCCTACCATTTCAACATAACAACCATTAAGAAAGTATTAATCGGAATCATCTTGACATCCATTAGATAGATACTGGTCTTTATCGAGATTTACGAAGTTTTGAATAATCGGAAATTAATACCAACGCGGTGCGTATGAATTGTCTGATAAAACAGGTCTCCGGTCCTTCTTATTACCAAAAAGATGATCGAAATGTACCAACAAGATGTTGTTAAGATACTCATAAATCTATTTTTATAACTTTATCAAAACTAAAACATTGTTAAAACATTAAAGATTGATGTTTAATCGGGGAAAAACTTGATAAGCTTTTCGTTTTACAAACAACTGCCTTTATTATAAGAAAATATAATGTGTCCGTGTTGGTCCACTTTCTACTGGTTATAAGACAGATCGAAGTACCTGAAATATTGCGACTGGTTTACGTTTCTGTTTAACTTTCTCAGGATAAAATTGAGAAAGGAAATGGGGAATGTGTCAAAGCGACAACAACGCGACCATAGAGCAGACAACAGCCGAAGGCCACCAATGGGTCTTCGATGTAGCGAGAAACTCCCGTACCCGTAGGCGTCCTTCAGCTGGCCCCTCAAAAAATATGTATACTAGTACAGTGATAATGGACGTCATACTAAACTTCGAATTATACACAAGAAACTAAAATTAAAAATAAATGTATAATTATCGATCTCGATAGTAAGACTTCGTTACGTTCGTACACATTAATTTGACGATCTTTTCTGCATAACTTGTCAATCTAAACTTCAAATATGTTCAAATAACATAGAAAGGACGTTATTTTTCTTACAAGTCCGTCGGGCTAGCGATAATTAAAATTTACTAGTCCGAGCTGAAAATTTAATACTATAGTCTGGGGCATCGGGCTAGTGGTTAAAGACGCAGACTCAATCTTTGTTTACAAAGTTGCAGCAGCAGAGTCTGTAACAGACTGTATCTGTATGACATGTGAATAAATTGTCGATATCGATGTTGCTTTAATACCGACAACGGTTTGAGAGAGCACCGCCGATTTATTGGCGAGGCGTGAGAACAGATTTGAAGCTATCTACGTTTGATGCGTGCACAACAGTGTCTCTAGCTGATTCGACGCGATCACTGTCTTACAAAGGATGAGTTTGAATATTGTACGGCGTTTTACTTGGTGGAATGTCAATACACTCACAGTTAGAGTTATTCTTCACTTGCTTTTCCACGATAATTGTTGCATGGTATTCTTTGAATTTCTCTGCAATTATTGTTCTCTTCGGACATGCTTTTTTGAGGAATTCGTCTGGTTCAATAGAGTGAATCAGCCCCTCAACTACTTTTTACATAAATAATAACTTTGGCTTCAACACCTTGTTCGTCCTTGTCTGAAGATCTTGCTGTATTTCCAGTTTGGCAAGCATTTTGGAGACGTATCCATCCTCTCTTGACTTGTAATCTCCGGTGATAAATTTTGCCGCTTGACATGTATCCTTTCAAGCTTGTTTATTTTTATTACCAGGCAGGGGTCGCATACTATGGCTCCATATTAAATTATGAGATCCATTCCTAGAGGTCTAGTTCATTGTTCTAATCTGACACAAATTTTAATATTAAACTGGAATGCCACCCAAGTTGAATATATGGTGACCCCGCACTATAACAGCATAATAACTTGGAATTGTGTTTAATACCATGATGGTTCAAAGGCATAAACTTAAATGGAGACAGAAATTTGACATGAAAGATTGTGGGTTAGTGTAAAATAAAAAAAAAACTAGCTTACTATGATATATGGTTACAGAATGAATATCAATTGTATGGGTCATGAGAAGAGTTGTTATAAAATATTAATATGGCAGAGAAGTGGTTTCAAGTTTCATATAAAGCGACCTGACTGACATGAAATAAAAAGTCAAAGGAGTATCCATATTTGTCTAATCTTCAGGATGAAATAAAACTAGTATAACAATATTATGCTATTGTGTAAATCTACAGAAATAGAATTTGCTTCAAGTAACAGAAATAACTATGTCACTAGTAACTTATTTTTAATGAGTATGTGGGTAGTTAGTCCTATAACATATGACCTCGGGAGCATTATTTTACTATTCCTATATTTACTGTTCTGATAGTATTTTTTTTACTATCAATGTGCCACACTTCGCATTAAAAAAAAAATGAAAATATCAGTATATAAAAACGTTTAAGAAGAATATGTTATAGGACTAGTGGGGTATAAGAGCTTGTTACAACTGGCTCTTCATAATCATTTGGTTTGAAAAGGATACTAGTAGTCTGTATTCTTGATTTAGATAAATGTAATTGCAAGAAAAAAATTACACATTACTTAGAATACTTTAGATCATTCAGGTAGTCTTTATTTAGTATGTACAAAAGAACAGCCAGTAGTCATTGGATATTGTAGATCATTTAAATAGTCTTGACCTATTTATTAGTACAAAAGAACATCTAGTAGTAATTGGATATTGTAGATCATTGCAGTATTCTTGACCTATTTATTTGTACAAATCAAAACCAGCCAGAAGTCATTGAATACTGTAGATAGTTCAGGTAGTCTTGACCTATTTATTTGTACAAAAAAACCAGCCAGTAGTCATTGGATACTGTAGATCATTCAGGTAGTCTTGACTCTTGACCTATTCATTTGTACTGAAAAAACAGTCAGTTGTCATCTTCACTTCACACACACATATACGAATATCAATTATATGCTTACGAGACATGTTGCAATGTTAAACTTGATACGGTATGTGAAAATCAAGACTTGCATAAAAAATATCCCAATATTAGAGGCAGTGGCGTCATTTTTCCTCACAGCTTTCAGCTCTTTGATTAATACTAGTACTAGCCGGCGGTCATATAACTTCGTGCAGATCTGACGATCATAATTGCATAAACGGGTGTCATTTTGTAATCATAAAGTGCTAACAAACACAGATTTTTTTGCCGCAGTCCTCTTACGCCAATTACTGTTTTTCAGGGGTATCATTTGCGCCAAATTTTGTTTTCCAAATGTATCAATTGCGCCAATATTCGGTATCATTTGCGCCAACTTACCTGTATACACATATCTATCATAAATATTAATGATAAACATATGATATATGTATTCTTATTTCTGACTTAAAAAGTATCATATGTTCGGAGATATTTCACCATTAAAGATGAACATCTGGAGAGAAATGACTTAAAATGCATTAGACAGTCCATGTACAGAGGGAGTAGAAAACTCATGGCTTTGCTGAATATTTAATACAAGATATGCCAAAAAGAGAAGAAAATAGAAGCATTTGCTGATTGTGTTTTAGGCACATATGTTGATGACACAGTAATGGAGCAGAAGCATTCCACAGGAATTATTATAAACTGTTTTATGCATTTCATTCTTCAATGTTTGTCTTTTTGGACAATAAAGTAAAGTTACAAGCTACTACATACATTAAATTGGGAAGTATCCATGCTGCAGCAATTAGTAGAAGATATGTTTCAGAAAAAGAAATTTGTGCCGTTTAAACTTACGATTCCAAGTCCGAATAAAGGAGGAGGGAAGTCATTTTTCTTCTAATTGACGCAACCGTATGTTGTTGTTTTTTGCGCAAATGTAAAAATGATACAATTGTAATTTTAAAACAGGCACAAACGTAACATTGGTGAAACAAGCAGTGGCGCAAAAGGACGCATTTTTGGCGCAAACGGATCTCTCCCGATTTTTTAATATGGTTGACCAAATGGTAGCTGTGCAAATTATTCCTTTTTATCATTGTTTTGTTTTACATTAATACTTTTTTAAGCATGCAAAAGGCAGCATTATTTTTAAAGCAAAACATCTTTGTATAAGTTAACATGGGGAGTGTTTACCAAATCCACAACAACTGTACAATTAAAGCGGGGGGGGGGGGGGGGGGGGGGGGTGTAGTAGGATGGGATCAAGATTGAATTTTATAATCCAAAATAGAGGAATATTTTAGTGATGTTCTACTTGATCTGAATTAAGCTACAAAATAAGTAGAAATCGTAAGTTTCTGTTATCAAAACACAGATTTTTTTACGAAAGAAGTAATAAGACCAATCGTTACATGTTATCTATTGCAATTGAATAAAAAGAAAAGTTTCATTTTTTTGGTAAACATGAATTTATAGACTAAAGTAGAACAACTTTGAATAGTCATAAAAATATATATCTGATTTGTACAAGGCTTTTAATTAAATATAGAATAATAGACTTTGCCGAGCATTTACATTATTTGAAGCGGATGAAGTAAAAAAAAAATCCGCAAACCTGCATCTTTAAGGATGGTACATGGAAATCAGTGGATTATCAACGTAATAAAATAAGTTATATACAACCAGAAACTGCACACGGCAAGGTTTATATGGCACTAATACGTATTAAGTGCGTGAATATCAAAGTTTTAATGTTAAAAGTTAAAAGCTCCTTCGTTACCAAAAATCTTAGATTTCAAAGTAAAACACAGTCTTATCTTACAAAGATTATAATTGCCGTAGATTTGTCCGTCACGGATATAACTGGCTTAAACTGCGGGAGCAATTACAACGACTGTAAATCTGAAATTAAATTGTTAATGATTATTTTATTTTATAGCAATGTATATATAGCCCTTAATTATAAAAGAAGATTGGAAAGAACTGAAATAAGAGGCTGTCTGAGTGACACCTAACCGGATTTCCCGCAGAGGTCGAACCCTGAACAGTTGAGCAAGTATGTACACTTCATTTAAGCTTAAAATAGCTCTGAATTTGGGATTGTGATTGAATATTTGACACAGCATAGTTTTGTGACACAATGTGAATGTTGTCAAAGAACTGAAAATTTTGAAATTTGAACATAAATTTTACCTATTATGGTCCAAAATCTAAATACATTACAAACAAATAAATCAGCATATCAAAGAACCGAAAGAATTCAATTTTTGATAAAAAGTGTAATTAGAACCCTTCAGACCTTAATATAGACCAATTTGATAAACGAGAATAAAATCTCTAAATACATGTATAGATTCGGCATTTAAAAAAAAAACATAAATTATTTCTTTTTTTGTCAAATCGAGCAAAGTTTATTTTTTTTACCCTGATTTGGACCAACTTAAAAACTGGGCCCAAAAATCCAATATTTAAACATCATTTAAAGAACCCTATTAACAATGTATATTCAATTTTAATTTCATCTATATACCTATTAATTATACCATTTCTGTTCAAAAGGAAATAACTCAAACGGAATTAATCATAAGGGAACTCAAGTCTCAACAACGAGAACACCTAAATTTATAATCGTGAAAGTTGAACTTGATCTTCGTTTAGTCACAAATGTTAACATATCTTGATTTTAAAAGATTTCGTCTAAGAGTTTACATGTTAATGAACGGGCACTGTTTTGGCAGACACGTATAGAATTGTTTGGCTTCATATTATACTGTTAGTGTGACTGATATAAAGAAAGATGTCCATGTTAAATCCTATAATTATGATTTAAAATGAAGAATAGCTGCATATCAGTACGATTTTGTCCTTTATTCTGCGTCGGGAAGAGATTATCCCCGACGCAGAATTAAGGACAAATTCGTACGTTTAAACTTGTGTGTAATGCTGTGTTAACTTACCTAATGTATAACTTTCATGAGCTCCATAATAAATTGAAATAGAAATTTTGTCACCTGAAAAATAATGGTAAAAGATGAGATATTATAGTATTTGCCTTTGTAATTAAAAATGCACGCACAAGTAAGCAACTTTGAACTTGATGGTTTACATTTGCCTAAATATATCAAAATGGTAATATTCTTAATTTTTTTTTCAAAAGTAAGCGTCACATCTAAATATGAACGATTTGTGGCCGAGATTCCCGAATTCCAAACCCGGCATAAAGTATTGTGATGTAGAACGGGCGGATGGAATGATATGGAAAGGTTTGTACCTAACTTAAAAATTGTGTAACCGCCTCCTTCAACAATTTGCGACCTAGATCACTGAAACTTTCCCGGAAGATTGCTCATATGTTGAAATTGTTCACCTGCTTTTATAGAGTTGTTTGATGATCCGCGTCACAAGTATTTTAACCCGGCAATTTGAGACGTTCGCATATTATAACATATCATCCACAAATATGGTTTGACAAACATTTATAAATATCTTATGGCAGAATATCTTCTTTGTTATGAAGTATGTCATATCTAAATTGTAATTGGAAGATCTTAAAATGATGATTTTATTAGTTGTCAGAATTTCAACACGTTGTTGTCTTTATATGAACATCATATGAATGAACATCATGTGAAGGGTATTGTTAGATAGTTTTAACTTTGTTGAAACTTTTATAATAAGAGGCTGTCATAGTAACAGCAAATAAGGGATTCCTGGAAAGGCCGAACTCTGAATTGTTGAGCAAGTATGGACACAACATGTATGATTAAAACAATTCTTAATTTGGATTGTGATTGAATATTTAAAATGGATTATTATTTATTGAATAATGAAAATTATATTTGCAAATCTGGATCCCCAAACAGGATCAAGTAAAAATTCAACATTAACACACACAACAAAAATAAAATACCACATAAAAACTGTGACATCTACCTTCATAACACACATGACTTTAACTAAAATAGTTTTAAAGAAATTTTTGACAACTATAACGGCTAAAATTAATTGAACAGAATCCGTATACTTATTTTTATATTACTGGTTCGTGGAAATAAGTTTGATTTATTTCCCTTTGAACAGAAATTGTTTAATCAATACAGCAAAAAGTGTTCTCTAAAATTAGATATGATGTCATATCTATTTTCAAATTATAATCAAATATAATTAATAGCTCCAAATATTTATTTATTTCATTTGTCACACAGTAATATAATGCTGCAACTTATCTTTCAATGCCAACAACTTCATGTACACAATGTAATGTAATGAAATACAATAACATCCTTTAATTATCTAATGCAAATGATATATAAATATTTGCAAATCTGAAAAGGTCAAAATATAACATTAACACACACCACAAAAATAAAATACCACATAATAACTGTGACATCTACCTTCATAACACACATGAATTTAAATAAAATAGACAGTTATTAAGACAACTTCTGACTAATCAATTTAACGTACAATCTATACATTTTGTACATAATTATATAAAACTTATCAGTTTCTGTTCAAAGGGAAATAACTCGATCACATAATAAGTATCACTTTTGGCTACTGAAAAAGATCCCCAACCCAATATAAACGAGAAGAGCTTAAGTCGTGAAAATTCAACCTGACCTGAAAGGAAACAACATAGCTAAATTTGAAAATTTCGTCAACAAACTCGGAATGGCGTTTGTAAAGTTTCTGAACGGATGATTTCAACTTCACCACTTGCATCAAATTATTACAAAATTATAAATGAAGCAACAACCGGCAAGAAGAAAAGCTGGTTCCATGGTTCGTCCTTAAACAGTAACAAATATAATTTATTGTAAATCAGGAAATCAATCATCCTGTGTTGTCAGTCACAGAATATTTTGTTTAAATCACAGTGCTTTTTTTCAAAGATCGATTTATTCTTCCCTAAGACAAGAAACTTTTATCTACAATGACCATCTTTTTTTTTATAAAACAAAGCAGGACCAACTTTTCAATTCAGCTTTTAGTTTGAAATTGGGAATACTTGAGTAAAGTGTAGAAAAGTCAAACGTCTTGATACCTTGCAAGATTTGAAGCCCGGCTTTGATTGGCTTTGTTTGCTAATAAAATTGATGTTAATATTTTTGAAAGGTTTGTTGAAGCACGCACTCGGAAGACCCAGCAATATAACGTTGTATTGTAATTAATTTTGATTGCAAAATTCAAACCTCTAAGCGCTCAGGACTGTTTTCTGATATGTCGCGTGGGAATCTATCAAAGCTGTATTAAATCATTTATTAAAATTGAGAATGGAAATGGGGATTGTGCCAAAGAGACAACAACCCGACCATAGAGCAGACAACAGTAGAAGGTCATCAACAGGTCTTCAATACAACGAGAAATTCCTTCAGCTGGCCCCTAAACAAATATATACTAGTTCAGTGATAATGAACGCCATACTAAACTCCAAATAGTACACAAGAAACTAAAAGTTAAAATAATTAGACAGTTTTTAATTGTGACAGATTATTTTTCCATTGTCCTATCGTTCATATGCAACCCTTTTGTTTGCATTGACTGTCCTATCCTTACCAAAGTTATATCTTACCAGTTAAGTCATTTCATTGACTGCCGTTTCCATAAAAAAAAAATACTAAACCATATCCTGGTTTTTGCCCTGACAATATATATTAAACTTTATACTTTCTTTGTTAAAAACATGACCTGCCTAGCGTAGCGTACAATTATCAGCTGATGTATAGTTAATAAAACTTCCATGAAAAAGGTAAAGAAATGTAATAGACAATAAAAAGATTCATCAAAAATTATATAAGATTAGAGCTGAAAAAGGATATATTGTGAATTTTTAATATTCCTATTCATTTTGATCCAAATCCCCTTGGTTATGCTTAAGGTATATACAGGATATAAAAAACTATTAAGGAACATCAATACATGACAGCTTCTGTTGTTTATATTAAGCCCTTCCATCATTTCGTGGAAAATAAGAGTTAAATATACATTGGTTACAACATTCTAAAAATAGCTCCCTATTTATATATCGTAATCTTTTCAAACTATCGCTTATTATCTATTTTTAAGTTTCTCTCAAAATACAAATGTATAGTACCTTGTTCAAATATTTATTATTACCTTGTTCAAATATTTATTATTACATGTGTAAAGCAATATTACAACGCTTCACACGAATTTCTTAAAAAGAACCGGTATAAATAAAAATATATTGCTAACAATACTTAAAAAGTATTATTGCATTTTTATCAGGAGTGTATCTATCATAGTCGTAAACTTTTCTATAAAGTCATTTCCTTGTCGAAGGTCGAATTTATGAGAGAGAAAAAAGGTTAAATCTAAGTCAAAATACTTTCAATATTGTTGTTCAACCCATTTATATATATATAAGATGAAGGAGTGGGCTTTTTCAGTGCATTGATATGCCTACTCATTTAGTAAATACTTTTATCCCCGATAAGCACACCTTCAACCGGAAAATACCTTTGACGCTTTTTGCAATTAATATTGATCATACGATGTTCTCGTAGCGGAACCGTAGCTCTTTAAGGTCTTTTTGTTATTTTAACTATTTGCGGATGGTCCGCAGCTAGATGATATAAAATGTAACAGTTCGTGACTTTGATACGTATTTTTTGTTAAACGGAACTCATGTTACTCAATCTTGAGTTTTCTGTGTAGTGTTTTCGTGGAAAGCTATTTGTCTTTCGTAGGTTTGCTTTCTAGCATGATGTTGCCTGTTTCATTCCACAAAGGCATTTGATTCCTCCTTGAAATCTTCGACGAAAAGATAAACAACAATAACAAAGCTCAATTTAGAAAACTAAAGAATGGAGTAAAAAATAGAGTAAAATGAACCACAGAAAATGATAAATTTCGAAGTCGACTGACCCGTTCCGGTATTTGATTGTCTTTCAATTTTGTTTTGCTGGACATTCAAACTTAGTTTCTCTGTATATATTGGCATTAAAGTTAGAAAGATCATATCATAGGGAACATGTGTACTAAGTTTCAAGTTTATTGGACTTCAATTTCATCAAAAACTAACTCGACCAAAAACTTTTACCTGAAGCGGGACAGACGGACGGATGGACAGACGGACGAACGAACGGACACACAGACCAGAAAACATTATGCCCATAAATAGGGCATACAAATAAATTATCATCATTGAAACTAATTTTAAACTAGGGAGATGATGGTCAATTTCGCATAATATGTTGACTTGCTGATAATTCTACTGCATACAGTTTCTCTCTATTATAATTTAAAAAACGAAAAATTGTTATGGAATAAATAACACATACATGAGCGGACATGAGCGGTGATGGAGCATATTTCTACCCTGAGTACACATTGTCAACCAAAGCAAGTGGTAACAATCTGCTCTGTCTATCTGTTCATGAATTTATTAAGTTTACTATAATGAATTTATTTTAATGATGTGGTTTTTTTTTTTATAAATATTTTGAATTTAAACTATGACGTAACGGTATGTTCTTAGCAACCATTCGTATTTGAAAAATTTAAAGCGCACAATTTACGATCGTCTCCGCGCAGGATTATAGAACATCAACTGTAGGGTAGAAGATAACATGAATTTACACAGAATTAAGCAATCAAAAGCTGGCATTTTAACGTAAAATATGATAAAGTATAATGTCTCACTAGCATTGACCAATCGAAATGTGTCATTTTACCGTAAAATAGATAAAGTAAAATTTCCCCCTGGCATTGACCAATCGAAATTTATATTTTCTCATGCTGATCATTTTTTGCTGTTAATTCTTTCCTTCTATCTTTTATATTTTTGTCAAGATAACATCGAAAAACACAGAAGCTTGGTACAGCAATAACTCCAACTTGATCGTTTGACAATTTTACACCAATAGACGGTATTGTAACGTGACGTGTCATGAATTAAAAAGTCCCTTAATGATATTGGTTCCAAACATTCATTTTAGATTATTTCTAGTCGAACAGGTTTTGTTCCTACCAGAATAAAAGACACAGAATATTTGTTGAATATAAGCAGATAGTAAATTATTATTTATTAAAAAAAATTCAAACGAAACTTCTGTTAGGAGGAACAAATGTATACGTCGACAAATGTGTGGATCGGCCTTTATTTTTCTATCTGTCAAAAAAAAATACGACAACGATTTTTTTTTATAGGTTAAAATTGACCTGAAAATGAGTATGTATACATCAATAAGATAGTAAATAAAGTTCCATATTTTTGTCTACACATAAAACTCGAAAAACTAAATAAAAAAAAGGACCTACATGAGTTTTTGAGTTTTTTCTTTACTTTTCAGTTTAATTGTTTTTAACGTATAAACCTACCTTCTTGTTTCTTGTTTCATAAATCCATAATAAACTGTTTACCTATAAGATACGAAAGATTAGATTTAAAATTAATACACTACTTATAGCTGCTACGTAATTTCTCCGACGTAGTTTCTATATTTAGACATTCAAAAACCCAATGACTTAAATAGCTGGAAATTTCTAAAAAATCATTACACAAACATTATTTTTTCAACGTCCAGAAGAGTGACGTAGGAATTCATAAAGTGTCATTGACTAACAACTTTACTAACACCGAGTGGGTACCGGGATTTTTAGTCCCCAAGGGTAATTGTCCTCAGCTAGCTATAGGTAACCAGGTTTACGGAACCGGCATGATTTATATACTATCAAAACAAAATTCCCTGTTTATGAAAGGTACTTCCTTCTCCCCTTAAGCTTGAATTGTAAAAATATTCGAATTAGCTCTCGCCGCGATATAGCCTTTTTGTGCTCATGCGGCGTAAAGCAACCAACAATCAAACCTTAAGCTTGACCTTAAATGAATTTGCTATTCTGTATATGTATTTTTTGTCAAATAGCTCGTAGTGTCTATGAATTTATACATCCCTGGCTTTCAAATGTGTTGGTTCTGCCGTTTCTGATGAAGGTGTATTCATAAAAGAGTTTTGGACGCACGGAATTCATAAAGTGTAATTTTAAATCACAAAAAAACAAATGTATAATACCGATTTATGTGCTATTGAAGTGCCCAGCACTCCTGGGGCAAAAATTCTTGTGCGATGTTTTTCGTAAGAATATCGATGTTCAAAGGCGGATTTAGGGGATTTTTTTGAGGAAATGTGGTGGATTATATAGGAATCACTTAAGCATGACCTGAGCGGCCCGTCTTAAGCAGTCAGTGGGCCCCCACTTATGTGCATCCGCCACTGATGTTAGCAATGTTAGACAGCATTAGGACGGCAATGTTTTTCCAGATGAAAAGTTTTTTATGCACAAGAAAAGAAAGAAGAGAGAAACAAATGATCACAATCTCATTCTGGAATATTTTGAGTGGTTACTGGAAGAGTTTGACTGAATTTGTTAAATTGTAAAAAGAAATAAAGTCTACTGATTTACTTTTCATAATTGACAAATTTAATAAAACAAAAAGAAAACAATATGTTTTGTTATTTCTGTTAAGATATACGTCAATAGGACAGCAACCTAACAAACAGATGTGTGCCATAAGACAACTCTCTATCCAACACATATATATAAGGCCATATATGTCATATATATGTATGCAACTTTAGGTTATAATATGACCTCCTCGTGGAGCATTGGCTTACACCGTATATTGAGTATTTTATTATGACAAGGCCTCAAAACAACCAGTGAGAAATAATTCAAATGAGAAAAATAACAACTTAATCTAAATACTAAAAAAAACATTAACGAACAGTAAATATGAAATACAACAACAAAGGACTACCACTAAATTCCGGGATAGCCATGTAACTATTACAATTTTTGGACACTTATCGTACTTTAAATGAAAAATAGAAGATGTAGTATCAACTATCCATCCAACCCCAAACGTCGTTCATAAATGCAACTAATAATCACACGAAATTCATTGTAAAGACTTGGTCCATGCCACATAACAAGCTACAATGGGTTATACAATAACCAGTGTAAAACTACGGCTTGATATATCAGGGAGTTACATTTTGATTTTTATAGGGAGGGGAATAGGATAAAAAATAATTGCCCTGCATTTATTTTTAGCTGTAATCTCTGTCCTGCCTTTTTATTTTTAACAATTGTTTTTACATAAATTGTCATCCTGCATTTTTTTTTTTATTTGGCCAAGTTTCTAGTCCTGCCTTTTATTTACTCACAACTCCTGTCCTAGATATAAGAAGATGTGAAATGAGTGCCAATGAGACTACTCTTTTTTTCAAATTTCATCCTAGCCCTCCACATTCGAATCGAATGGAAGCTCCCTAAATAAAACAATAAACAAACAAGTGATAAGAACTCAGCAACAAACTAAAACCATTCCCTGAACCACATTCCCGTTACACCATCGGACTTTAACGTGTCATACCATCGCACTTTTTATCAGCATGTTATCTGATCGTACTAATAAACAAACAACCATCGCACATTAGCGTCTGAAAACATCGCACTTTAGCGTAGACAATCGGACTTAAGTGTGACCATCGAACTTGAGATCCCATCGCACTTTAAGAGTTCTACAGATGTATTCCATGCTGCCTCATTTTAAAACCAATAAGACGTGTTACTCTTAGAAGAGATAAAAGAAGGAAAACGGTTTTTAAACTTAAAATGAAGGAATTATGTTGATATCAATTGGTTAAATATGTGAGTATACCTCAATAACAGAAATCCAACAACACAAATAACTAAACATAGTTCTACATGTCAAAAGTCTGTCTACAACAATAGATTATTATAGATGGTTATGAAATATACAAGCTCTATTAGATCAAACAGAGACTCCTACTGAATTGTCATCATTTCCTTTCTCTATACAGACATACAACAAACATAAAGTTTACTGTACGAGACTGAATGTCTTTGATAAATATCATATAGTTCTTATAATTTAAGGATACAACTTAAGAAACTGTCATTCAATATTTAATATAAAAATAAGGAGACGAGATATGTCGATGGTGATTGATTAAAGAATCATTTTCATAACAGCGTAGACAACCGCAATACTTATGTTGGTAATGATACTGCATCATTTACCTTTAATTTCTCCGTCATCGGCTATCGATAACAGTAATTTTACGCTCACTCAGTCAGGCTGAGGCCTTCCAATGGGGATTTAAATAGAATACAAGAGCAAAGTACACGCAGAAAATCAAATGGTTGCTGCCTTAGGCGTTTAGAACCTTTGGCGACCGCACAGTGTAAATGTCTACTATAACATGTACGATATGACAAGTGGGCGTTGCTGACTAACGTTTACCTCATCTGACCCAGTCAATTGTTAACCTGAGCGTGCCATGAAATGCTTTTGTCCCCGCTGTTATGATAATGATTCTAAGAAAATTATTCACCGGTGAACAAATTACGAGGATGTAAACAACTACAGATCACCATACAGCCTTCAACAATACGATAGCGGTACCTTGTAGTTACATATAAAAGTCACCGATATGTCAGAATCCAAGTTCAAAGTACAAAACCCTTAAATAAAGAAAATCTATTCCTGTTAGAAACAATAAATGACAAACAAATATGACAGACAGCGAACAACTACACTGAATTACGGAATCGTGACATGGCACATAAAAAATGACAAGGTTGATCATGATGATCTCTTACCAGGGACACTGATTTAACAGCAAAACATAAAACAAACTGTAAAAATCAGTTTGTAAGGCTTTGTTCATCAGAACCAGATGGAGCACAGAAAAACAAAACAGCAAAATGACAAGAAGCACGTACCGAAAAATCGAAAGAAATACAATGTCACTACTCATAAGCTATCCAAATTATATACATATAGCACACCTTCTACGAATTAACCTTTTATTGTATTCGTGAAAACCGTAGGATTGGATTAGATATGTTAATGAGTAAGGCGTGGCTATACATAATTAGCAGCATTAATGGAGACACATGTCAAAGGTTCAAGTTAACTTTTACTTTTCATAAATTAAATATGTCAATCAAAAGTGGCGCTCTGTGTTAAAACGTCTCTAATTTTCGGAAAATGAACTCATGGATCATGTTGTTAGAACAATTAATTTTAATGAAAAATGTACAAGTAAAAAAAATGTTGCCGTGATACTTTCAACTAGGTATCAAGACCAGAGTGAGCTCTAAGAGTTATTGAAAGGCCATGCCCTATTGGGACAAACATCGTGAGGGGATAGTTACAAACTCTTTTAAGATGTATACCATACTGTCACATTTAAAAACCGTGTAACACCGTGTACAACACCTCATACCGGGTGTCGGCTATGTTTTTACACAGGGTGGCGGGTTTGAAGCGGAGAAAAACGATCAAGGTGAATTCAAGTATCAAAATTTTATTTTTGAGAATTGTTTGTACCAAATAATGTATTGCATGAAAGGAACCGAACCATAATCTATTTTTAAGAAGTAGAAGCAGACGTTTTCAGTGCTCTGTTTTTTTCAAACACCTCTCCCTAAGTGTACTTTTCGTGTAGCAGATTCTGAGGCTTCACATGCAAGTTTTAGGATAAAAAAATACTTTTGACGATTGTTTCCTGTATGTGAAATAACAATTTTTGAGATGGAAGGTACAACACTGATCTAAGCTCCTGCTTTTCTTTTGACAAGCGACACACTGCTTTTCCCTTGGACGTATTTAAATATTTTTCTTTAACAGACTGTCGTAACGTTTATTTTAAAAAGGTTATGTGCATTGTCATTGAATGTATTTCATAGACCTTATTCGTATCAGACCAGATTACAGTCTATTTATTAACCGGTCAAAATCTAGATTCATGTGGTATATTAATATAGTAATTGATATATTATTGATTTGCAATAAAAAGGTTTAATCTTCTATATGTAAATTTCAAACCATATTTATCTTATATTAGCGTTCATTAATCATATAATATGCACACAACTATATGTGAATAAGGAGATGTGGTATGATGAAATCGGACACAAATCAACAAGAGAACAAATAACGAGGATGTTATCAACTATAGAGCACTGGCATAGAAATCATACAGACTCATAGGACTAATACCAGTTACTGACATGCCATATAGTACACACATTTACCAATTGTTACAGAACGTATGCCGGGTGACGGATCTGTTAATGTCGATTTATTGTTGATTTGTTCAAGTACTGAATATGCATGGCATCTTTGTCACTGACATTAGCCAAACAGTTACGCCACTATCTCAGATTAGGGGAGGATTGGGCGCTTGCAAACGTGTTAAACTCATCACATTATTGTTGTCCCTGTCCCAAGTCAGGAATCTGTAGTTCGAGGGTTGTCGTATGTAGAACAATTCAGTATTCTTACAATCAATCATTATTGTGAAACATAGGAAAGCTATGGTACAGTGGTTTTCGTTGGTTTATATCGGACTATCATATATGCACGTTTTTATCCTCTAACCGATACTTACAGATTATTGCTGATCATCTTAACAAGATTCATTTTCTCGCTTGAGCCGGTGTTCTATAGCCATTCTTCCCCCATGCCAATTGTAGTCCGGGGGGGGGGGACTGGATCGATCCAGTTTTGGAATATTTATCCAAAATAAAATTAAATGGTATTTTTTTTTATTAGTTTAGCGGTAATAAACCTTCGTCGTATCAATATCCATTTGATATGTATTTATATATATATACACACACACATGTAGCACATTATGCAGTCATTCTCTTGCGTGAACCCTTGGTATCAGTTGACCAAACGAATACAATTAGTTTAACCACTTCGGTCAGTGAGTAAATCTTCTCCTGGACAGACGTGTTAAATATGATGCCTCGAACTATTGTGAAATGACTTCACATGAATCATGCTAAGAACCTACTCTATCTTTACCCGATCATGTTACATCGGTACTAGCTGTAGTGGAAATTAGGTACAACCGCCGACTTGACTTTAAGCAGAAGGAATGGACAGTACACTCTAACAGTTAGATGGCCGCCATTAAGAAAGGTTACAACTAAAAGAGAGACCACAAAATAAAAGAACTCGTCGAAAGCACAGACAGAGAGAAATACTCGTCGCCTTAAAGCTTTCATTCAGAAGAAGAAGTCCGATACGGATAAAACTTCATCAAACTTGGAGGAGATACGTGCACATACCTGCTTCAACCAGGACGAGAGACAAATAAGTGCAGGGATGACCAGATACCACACCAACCAAATGAATAAATCTATCCTCATCAGTTAGAGCTGTACAAGATCTATAAAAAGATCCCGCCTGCCCTAAAGGTACCGAGGGTCGACCACTATCCACCACAAATGAGACAAATATCTATCTATCGGATAGGATAAACCGTATGGCCTTTAACAATGAGAAAAACCCATACCAAATAGTCGGCTATGAAATTCCGCGACAATAAAATTGAGAAATAATTCAAACAAGAGAACTAACGGCCTAATAAAATAATTTACAAAAAAAAACACGACCGACATGAACCAACAACAACCATTGTGCTACATGATCCATTCTTCCGAATGGCACATAATGAACCTCGGGACGCGACTTTAAACATTCAATCCCCTTTAGCCAACCCGGTACAGCACACCATAACAAAAAAACCTGTAAAATATCAGTTCACAATGATAACTTAGCACCGGAATAAGAGTACTCGCAGTTACTGAAAGCTATTTTAAAACCAATTACAACTAATAACAATCCTGCTCTCTCAGACTGGTTGTTCTTTTATCACGAAATAAATACTAACGATTTTTTTTATGTATGATACAAGCACCTTTTTATATAAAAAGCATGCAGAGACATACATTAACTGCGAAAACGTGAATATTTAGAATGGTTGTGAAATAACAGTTTTTCAACCGGAGACAAATAATAGATATAAGATGTGTTATGAGTGTCAATGAGACAATTAACTCTCCATCCAAGTCTCAATTTGTGATGGTAAACCATTACAGGACAAAGACTATTTAGTTCTAAAGCGTTACTTGTATCAATTAAAAACAAGTTTACTCGTCATACTAGCCTGTTCTCAGAAAAACTAAACGTGCAACGTGAATTGTTGTGGGTATATTAAAATGTTCCTTGGCTTATAATGAACCCCAACGAAAACTGTATGGCAGTTCAAAGGATTATGGTATTAGTATTGAGTATAAACCTTGTAAGTTGCCAGGTCAAAAGAATGCATGTAAATGTCAGCATATTGAAGATTCGGACGATCAGACAAAATAATATCACAAAAAAATGCAATTACAGACGGCAAAAATTATAGAGGGACTGATGAATATGTAGACAGATTGATTGACATGTAGACACAGTATGGTAGGTACATGTACCGACTGGTAGACATGCAGACAGACTGGTGGACACATGCACAGACTAGTAGAGATGTAGGCACACTAGTACTGGTGGAAACGTAAACTGACTTGTAAACATGTAGATAGACTGGTGAACAAAGAGACTGACTGATGGACCTGTAAACATAGTGAATATGAAGTCAGATTGTTGAACATGCAGACAGACAAGTAGACACATAGACAGACCGATGAAAATGTAGACGGACTAGTGGAAATAGACAGACTGGTAAACATGTAGACAAATTTGTGAACACATATCCTAATGAGAATGTAAACAGACTAGAGGACTTTTAGAAAGACTGGAGGGAATACAGACAAACGAGTGGACACATACACAGGTTGATGACCATGTCGACATTGACAAATAATATTTTTCAGCATAAAAAATCTAATTCTAAGTACATTTGTATGTTGGGTTTAATTTTCAGACTGATATTAATTTAATATAGTGAAATCTATTCTATGCGGGAAAGATTGGCATGGGGGAAAGTGACAATATGTATACGTATTGTCAAATTTCCGCGGTGGAAGAATGGGAATGTTTAAAATTTCCCTGGGGAAACTGGCATGGGGGAAGAATGGCTATATATAACACCGGTACGACGAAAGTAAGAAAAGCAATCGAGTTGTTAATTTTTGTATTCTTGTCTTTCATTTTTCCTAATGTACTTGGTCTATATGCCTCTTAGTGTTTCTTTGATACGTATGACGTGCTCTGTTCTAATATATCCTGTCATTGTGTTTTTGTAATTTTTTGTATTCTTGTTTGTCATTTTTGCTAATGTGCTTTGTCCATATGCTTTTTTGTGTTTCTTTGTTACATATTTATTTATAGTGATTAAGATTATTACACAATGTTGACTGCTGTACCCCTATTTTTGAAATTTTTACCTATTATGTCTGTTTGTTTTGTTCACACATCGTTGTCAATATAATGGAACTTGATGGGACTGTCATACAAGTGAGACGTTTACCTTGCTATATAACAAGGTTTAATCCACCATTTCCTACATAAATGCCTGTACCAAGTTAGAAATATGACAGTTGTTATCCATTTGTTCGATATGTGTTTAAGCTTTTGATTTTGCTATTTTATTAGAGACTTTCCGTTTTAAATTTCTTCGGAGCTCAGCATTTTTGTGATTTTACTTTTCATTCTTTAAAAGTATCTATGATACATAAATTTAGCAACATGAAACCATATTCAAGAACATTCTTTTAATCAATATTACTCATTTATATCTCGAAAGTGCAGTTTTGACAAATGACAATTTGTCTTTGCTATTTTATAAAGGACTTTCTGTTATAAAATCCCCTTGTAATTCGGTGTTTTTGTTATTGTTCGTTGTACGAAGATTTACAGTAGAAAGATAGCAAAATTCCAATTTTTCGACAAATACATCTTCGCTAGCCAAGGGTTGTGATCCACTCCCGTTCTCTTCACCCTTGGCAGATTAAGCCAACATTTGTGAAAACAATATTGCGCCATCTATCGGAACATTAAAGTCACGCCCATCCGAATATATTATTCTTGACCAATGGTAGCAGTTGAACTCTTCAATTTGGAGGTAAAAACATGGTAGCGACTGTAGATCCTACACACTTGGTAAAGCCGGAAACGAAAATATATGTCAAAATTCATGCATTTGTGCATGAAACATATTCAGGAACTTCTATTGGTTGATTAAAAACATTCAAATTGTACTAAATATAGTCGCATGTTTAGGGATGTAAACACAGGCACTTGTTTTCTATCCATGGGAAGATCTACTATCCCTATATATTATCGTAATATATAGGGATAGTAGATCTTCCCATGGATAGAAAACAAGTGCCTGTGGATGTAAAGACTTGTTGCACAATAAACACGTGGCAATTGTTTACAAACACTTTCTACATTTACACGTAATCATGTTATAGGCGTTTATTGATTTGATGCAGCGAGTTTCGACTGCAACCAATAAAAATCCTTACCTTGTGTCTCCGAAATTTTATCTGAATCCGCCAAGGGTGAAGAGAACGGGAGTGGATATTTTCACCTACTAGCAGTATATTTTGTTATGGGGAAATATTGAGCATATACCTAGGTACCAAAAACATATTTATATAAAAGGTGATGTTTATATACTAGTAGACAAACATCACAGTGTGGGAACGGAACTGTACGGTTTTCTAATAATTTGGTCATTCGGGAGACTGTCAAGCGGTGCTCCGACATTTGCAAAATAACAAGTTGCTTGATGGAAACTTTGACGAGCTCTTATGTTACTATATAACGTTTCTGATTCAAAATTTGATAGCTAAAACATTCTTTATGTAAATATGAACCAATAAAATAATAAAAAAAGATATATGCATCAAATTTTTTTCCTTAGAATGGTGGAGCTCCGTGTAAAACTATCATGTTAAAATTGTCGCACAACAGCGATCAAAAATGTCAAACAAACATGGAACAATCAATGTTTGCTACCTGAATTTTCACATGTACCTTTTCTGATATATAAACTTACCTGTCTGAAAGTTTCAAAGCCATTGTCCCAGTAAAAATCCAAATATATTCATTTTCTCCATGTCGGGTATTATTATTGACTGTACAATCGCTTGCAAGTTTACTGTAATATCACTCGGAGCCTTCCTGTACAATCGCTTGGAGCTTTTCTTTTCATCGTTTGGCCAACTAGACAACCCGAAAGGAGGGTAACCTACTTAACCTTGTCATGACTTCACGGTCCAGCTAGCAATCAGGCTAGTCAAAGGTATTACCTTTACCTTTACCTTCACACTCATTGTATTTTGCTGAAATAGTTTCTAGTGGCATATGACTAATTATAACTCTTAAGTGGATAATGCTTACTACTATCTCTTCTGCCACATTCATGATCAGTGTGTTTCCATGATACTTTTGTCATCTAAATATTTATTAAATCTACTGCAATCCAATACAATATATGTCTGGCATGATTTTTCTCTCCTTTTTCTGTTACGATTTAATAACAGTTAGTTATTTGGTAATGTTATCATTTTTTTTTAAAACCTAAATTACACACTCAAAAGTGTTAATGATGTTTGAAGCTTTTATTTGAATGGATGCCGCCTGCATTAGCGGATCCGGTATGCGGGGAGAGGGAGTTTTGGTGGTTGAAACCCCATTTTTCCGATTTTTTTTTATTTTGTGTACGTTTCAGGGTGT
Source organism: Mytilus edulis (assembly GCA_019925275.1). Classification (NCBI taxonomy): domain Eukaryota; kingdom Metazoa; phylum Mollusca; class Bivalvia; order Mytilida; family Mytilidae; genus Mytilus; species Mytilus edulis. The sequence goes on from CM034350.1 coordinate 47,282,953, forward strand.
TCCGTGGTTTGGATCCCCCTTTTGCAGAAAGGCGGGATCCGCACCTGGTCTGATATCGTCAATGATAGTATGATGATCCGATCATTCATCTGATTTTTTATAGTTTGGTCTTCTGCTGTGCTAATTTTGGGGAGAAATGAGAGCACACAGACATGTTTAACCCTGCCAAATTCTTTATATACCTGTTTCAAGTCAAGAGCTCGTAGTTCAGTGGTTGTCGTTGGTTCATGTCTGTCATATATTTTTTTCGAAAATTGTTTTATTATGAATTAGGCCGTCAGTTAAATTCGAAACGTATTGATTTTTATTTTTCATGTCGGGACCTTTTATAGCCAACTATAATTGCTTAAATCCATTTATTTTTTTATGCTATAGTTGGGAATATTGAAAAGTTCCTGAATCGTGACATTGATATAAAAAAAATCATGTTGAAGGATTTTGTGTTTTCTCTGTCTTTCACATAACAAGTCCTCTCCCATCCTTGATCAAATTTTAATTTTACTAGAGCTCTTTCTACCAGTAGCTATAGCTTGTAATAAACAGACATCTCATTTGAAATTATACCACATCTTCTTATTTTAATATCACTACATATACGTGTCTTTTTTTTGCATCAGTGGCAAGCTACCACCATTCCACATTCGAATTCCTTGTTACAATATCCCGATCCTGTGATGAAAAATTCTTTGTTGTATTGTTCAAATATGTATTTATTTTTTTATAAATTGTTGGTAAATAATACATTAAGTAAAATTCAAAATATGCTAATTACCCTTCCAGAGAATCTAGTCACCTTTTCGGTATATATAAATATTTATTTTGTACGAGGATTATTTTCATTTTTATTTTAGATTAGATTCTTAACATATTTCGTACTGTCCTTTTCTTTTTGTCTTGTATACTTATTCAGTGGTTGTTTGTTTATGTGTTACATATTTGTTTTTCGTTCATTTTTTGTACATAAATAAGCCGTTAGTTTTCTAGTTTTACATTGTTATTTCGGGGCATTTTATAGCTAACAATGCGGTATGGCATTTGATCATTGTTGACGACCGTACGGTGGCCTATATTTGGTAATTTCTGTGTCATTTTGGTCTTTTGTGGAGAGTTGTCTCTTTGGCAATCATAACACACCTTCTTTTTTATATCTATTGTACACATTTTGTTTTTGTCTCTGATATAGTCACCTTAAAAGGGTTCCTTGATAGAATCTTAATTGTCAAAATGACTGGTTATATGCTTATTTTCACTTCAAATACCATATATTATATAATAGGACAGCAAGAAACAACCAATACAATGCATATGCAATGTATTTAATAAATTTTGCCAAGCAATTCTACAGGAAAGATCAAAGTGATTGTACAGGGAGGCTCCGAGTGATATTACAGTAAACTTGCAAGCGATTGTACAGTCAATAAAAATACCCGACATGGAGAAAATGAAAATATTTGGATTTTTACTGGGACAATGGCTTTGGAACTTTCAGACAGGTAAGACTATATATCAGAAAAGGTACATGTGAAAATTCAGGTAGCAAACATTGATTGTTCCATGTTTATTTGACATTTTTTATCGCTGTTGTGTGACAATTTTAACATGATAGTTTTACACGGAGCTCCACCATTCTAAGGAAAAAATTTTGATGCATATATCTTTTTTTATTATTTTATTGGTTCATATTTACATAAAGAATGTTTTAGCTATCAAATTTTGAATCAGAAACGTTATATAGTAACATAAGAGTTCGTCAAAGTTTCTTTCCATCAAGCAACTTGTTATTTTGCAAATGTCGGAGCACCGCTTGACAGTCTCCCGAATGACCAAATTATTAGAAAACCGTACAGTTCCGTTCCCACACTGTGAACATTGTGTTGAATTATATCGTTTGTTATTATTTGTGGATCAATAATTAAAATAAATGTGAGGTCGTAAATTGTAAATACCTGTTAAAAAGTGTGCATTACCTCAACTTTAAAACATATATAATTAGAATTTATTTAATAAAAGTTCAAATTTCAGTTTAAAAAAACCCGCTAGATCGCACCTATCCAAAAGTTAATAACTATTTTTAGATATTGTAATACATGCTTTAAATATGTACTAACTTGAAAACAGGGAACTATATGACTAACTCTTCAAGGTCAAACCTGTCGGTCCCAAGCCCGGATATTGCAAAAGCGCAAGTGTCCTTTTTTAAAAAGCGCAAATGTCCTATACTTTAAAGCGCAAGTGTCCAAAATAAAAATCGCAAATGTCCTATGAAAAAGCGCAAACGTTCCTCGCCGAACTAGACACAGGAAAACCTGTAAGGCAACATTTAGAACAAACGAATTTTCGACTGTGCACTCTTTGGCAGGGATATTTTTGTTATATCTACTTATGATGTCGTTAAAACGTATGAGATGTAGATTTTGGTACCACATTGTTTCGTGGTTTTTCCCAGAGCAAAAATCTTTTTTTTACTGTGTATGCAGCTATTTGGGCATTTTTGGAATATTCATTGGCGGATCCAGGCGTCATAGAGGGCCAATCACCCAATTTTATCACAAAAAATAAAATAAAAATAATATCATGTTTTCACGATTTATATATATATTTTTTTACCATAGAATTGTCAAAAATATAATATCATCCGTTTAATTGAACTACGTATCCCTCTCAACAATCCTAGATCAGCCCCATTCAATATGATGTTGACGTTATGACCTAACCGTATTGACATGAATATATGTACACTTAGCTAGATCTTGCAATCGAAAATTCCAGATGTAACCAGCAAGGCAATGGATGATAGCGACTTCAGCGAAAACAAATTTTCAGTGTGCTCTGTTTTGTACCATCAATACAATTTTTAATCCAGTTTTCTTAATCCTGGTATATATCTATGATGAGTTAATTCTTAATCCAAAATAGTTTTTTTGGTTCGTTAACCTACCACACCGATCCTATTGTTGTTTGTGTTTTTTGTTGTTGTTTTGTTTGGACTTAAGTTTAGGAAATGTATTTCGACGCCTACTTCTCACTCATCTGTCGACCTTCTTCATTTCTCATGTATTCTTTCCAACTATTTCTCTTTGTTCAAATCAGTATGTGTTCGCACTTGAGATGTTTCTCCTTTTCTCCTTTTCTGATCATGACTTCGATCAAAAGTTCTGTAGATTATGTCAGAAGAAAAATCCATCCAGTTCTTTGCTGCGCGATTTTGTATCTTAGCCTTTTCAACTAATGCGTCTTCATTCGTGAATTCGTCTTCCGGAATATGTTGTTCATCGGTCATCTTTCTGACTGAATTTTATTTTTTGGTCATTGGTGCCATTGACATTTATCATTTTTCAAATAAACCATTATTCATCTGCATGCGTTTCTTTTTGAATTTTTGATTGGAGTCTCTACTTTTGCATTGAAATTGTGTGATAGAACAGAACCAGCTTGTTAACACTACTTACATTATGATATAAATGACACCTGGAATATGCAATATTTTAAACTTGACATCCAGAGAGACAGAATCAAAGTAATTTACAAAATCACAATAAAAAAACGCAATGGAACAATATTTGCGTTACAGTAAAGATATTTTTTTTCTTGAGGCCATTTCATTTGAATCTCAAAACATTTATGATAGTCTACTTTTAGACATTGTATTTTTTTTTTATTTGAAATTACTATTACATACTTGATTACCAACCGTGTCTTAGATTAATGCCAAATAATCAAAACTATTCCTTCCCAAGTAATTGTAACATTCATACAACAACGGCCAGTGACAGGGATGTCGCTATGTTGCTGTTTCATTGGTCAACTTTACGTCTTCTTTTACTAATACTAGTATAAAGAAGAATATCAAAGCAGTTCAAATATTATCATGTTTTATTATGTTATGTGAAATTTCACTCAGCAGCAAACGAAGTACATTCATTATATACAGTATTCTTGCATTCGTTTTTTTTATTGAAGCTGAACAGTCATTTCGATGTAATGAATGATTAAATTAAAAACCGGAAGATCTTTCCACCAGTAAGGATCTATTGTGATATGAAAATATTAAAATTCAGTTGAAAATGTCAGTTCCTATGGCTTTATGATGTTTAAATATGAATTTTAAGCAAAGGTCAAAATCTAGAATGTCAAATTTACTGATGACCTTGACCTAAATTTCAAGGTCATAAACCAAGGACCCCAAATCGAAAGACCCTAGGTCTGTAATATGTATAGTTAATGAGTTATATCACTTTACGTTCAATTATTAATATAGGAGGGGCAAAAACTCCCATTTTATGTATACGCACCCTTTTAACCAAAATTTATAAGTTACAACATGTCACTACTAACAATTTAGTAAAAATAATTTGTCGATATCTCAAAAGGTTAATGAAAATGAGTGAAAATTAGCAAAAATCAAAATTTAGAATATGACCTTGACCTTTGACCTTGACCTAATTTTTATTTTTTTTGGCCAAGGACCTCAAATCCAAAGACCCTATGCCTATATCACTTATCATTTACCAGTTAGAAATGCAAATCAGTTATATCATATACAAAAGGGGGATAACTCTCATATGGAGTCTCCGGATAGCTTCGACTAAAATAATGCAATTCATCCTGAGGAAATAACAAGCAATTTGGTAAAATAGATTTGTCAGTTTCTTTTACGGTTGCGACATATAAGTGATAACAAGAAAAACAGTGTTCGGGGAGATATTTTTCTTACATGGAAAATATTTTTGTTACGCAGTGTCAGTTTCAAAAGCGTATTAACTCTTCGATTTTATATACAAAATATCTAAGCAACATCTTGTGAAACAAAAAAACAGCGAAGGAAAGAAAATTAGGCAGAAGAAAAAAAATAATAATCAGAAGAAAACCAATAGGTCTTTCCACGGAAAAGTGGAAAGACCTAATAAAGCAGATAAATAATTCACTGCTTATATTATTATATATGTAAATCTGTATTCGTATGAATAGAAATACAACATAAAACCAATGATTTTGCTGTATCAAAAAATATTTCTTCCCAAAACACTGCATTTACATTTACATTTTTATACTGAATAGGAAAAAATACCACTACAGTTTTCCTGGAGACAAAAATTCAAACTTTTTTCAAAGAAGTTTTAAATGTTTAGTCTGCCATTCTTTTGTTTTAACATATATAAGTCATCTTCCTTTTTGACGTGTCTGCAGATATATACTGGACTGACTATTTGACGTGATTACATTATTGTAAAGCAAAGGGAAGCACAATCAAATGTGTGTTGTACTCGTTATACCAGAAAAGTACCTACATGTATTCTAGTTATTATTCATGTATACCCTGTTGCTCATTCAGTTGCAAATGGTATTAGTTTTCTATCAACCAATGTACACATCGTATGAACATGATCTGGAATAATGATTAAATAAAGAGGTCAGACAATTTTTCTTTGTATTTCCGTATTCACTTTAATTGTTCATTTTCAAAAAGTCAAAAATTCGTTATATAAATTTTTACAGCTTTGAATAATAAGCAACATTATATAACATTAATAAACATCAAATTGAATTTTAACACTTATTTATGTCTAAAAACTACAATTCTGATCAAATTAACAATGTTTTTAAAAAAATGGACAAGAAAGCAAAACCATAAATTAACTTTAATAAAATATTTTAAGAGTACTACCTTTTTTTTCTGTTCCGGGAACCGTTCTAAAATTTGTATAATTGCCATTTTACGAAATTTTCTTTTGATCTTGCTGACTAATAATTTTCTTTCTCAACGGCGTCGAATGATATGAAAATTATCGCTAGAAACTAAGGACGCACGTGCCCGTTGTCATGAAATTAACAACGTCGTCATAGGTAAAATAGAGATAAACAGATCGGCTCAAGCAAGAGCAAACGAGTTGAGACGATCAACGATAATCTATAATTACAAGTAATCATTGCTATTTTTTGGAAAATAGAGAATTTAGAAAATACAATTCCAGTCGATGACATCAATGTTTCCTATTTAGATGATGCGAGTGAAACAAATACATGTATATATATATATACAGTTTTGAATGAGATAATCAATGACGGTAATTTAACTAAAATGACTAAAATATGCAATATTGTTGTAAAAAAACAGCAGGACACATTATGCTGCCTCTCTATAATAAAGACAGGCAGAGCTTTTTTTGTACATATGATGTTGTTTAGAAATCGTAAGATCAAACTGAAAGCTACATTTAAAATTTTAGTTTTTTCCCTAACAGACATGTTGCTTTCATCATTTGATCGGCAAGATGTAGGGATTCCTAGTAGCCCCAATTGAGCCCCTTTGGAAGCAAGATCCTGTTCAAAATTTCATTTTATCGTAAAACCATTGCGATTTCGATACATGAAGTATACAAGAAAATTTGACATAATCAAATGATGTGGATCTGTTACAATCAACATTTTCTGTAAAAACAGCAGTGTTATTTACATAAATAATGTACGAAAATATCTGGAAACGTAAATCATTCAAAAAGCATAACTTGTACGTAAACAAAAATGTGTGATGCATTTTGATTAGGTAAATAAAGACAACAGTAGTATAACGGTATTTTAAAGTCATAAATCTATTGAGAAAAAAACCAAAATCCGGATTATTTACTAAAACCGAGGGAAACACAGAAAGATTCACCCGGATTTTTTTAACACCAGTACTATTTTTATGCCCCACCTACGATAGTAGAGGGGCATTATGTTTTCTGGTCTGTGCGTCCGTTTGTCCGTCGTACCGTTCGTCCGTCCGTCCGTCTGTCCCGCTCCAGGTTAAAGTTTTTGGTCAAGGTAGTTTTTGATGAAGTTGAAGTCCAATCGACTTCAAACTTTGTACACATGTTCCCTATGATATGATCTTTCTAATTTTAATGCCAAATAAGAGTTTTTACCCCAATTTCACGGTCCACTGAACATGGAAAATGATAGTGCGAGTATGGCATTCGTGTACTGAGGACACATTCTTGTTAAAAGTCTATTTATGTTAACGGAACTCGATAAAAGAACAATTATGTGGTTTGAATCAAAACTGATGTTTGTTTGGTAATATTTTTATTCGGGTTCAAACTTTTATAACATTTTGAAATAACAATTTATGATAAAACAATTTCATTTCTATCAAATTGTCGGAATAAGTGGAGGCGGCACGGTAGTATTTCCTGGCCCAAAGGGATAATAATAGCCTTTTTAGAATTTTCACCACTTTATTACACTACCGTAAATTTTACATAAACATGCAGTTAATCAATGCACTTTCATTATAATATTCAGGAAAGAATTTGTAAATATCTTATGACCAATTACTTTAATTGTTATCTTTAAAGTCATATATGAAACCTCAAATTAAAAAAAAAATATGCATCTGTTTTTTATAACAAAATGGATAGTTTGCATTATTAAACTTATGTACACATACTTATTTCTGAAGAAAATTCTTTAATTTGTCCACATTTAGAAGAAGTTTATTTTTTTTAATTGCTTGCTTCCAGGAAGCAATACGCCGACATATTTTCCGTATGCAAAGTGACCTTAAATAAAGGCAACAGTAGTATACCGCTGTTCAAACTCATAAATCCATGGACAAAAAACAAAATCGAGGTAACAAACTAAAACTGAGGGAAACGCATAATTATAAGAGGAGAACAACGACACAACACTACAATGTAACTAACAAACACAGAAACGGACAAAATCCCACGAGAATAACAAATATAACATCAAAACCAAATACATGAATTTGGGATAGACAAGTACCGTGACACGTCTTATCGCAATGTCAATTTACACTCAAAAATAAGAGAAAACAAACGACGCAACGTTAAATTGTAACACACACAGAAACGAACTATAATATAACAATGGCCATATTCCTGACTTGGTACAGGACATTTTTAAAGGAAAAAATGGTGGGTTGAACCTGGTTTTGTGGCATGCCAAACCTCTCACTGTAATGGCAATGTTAAATATAACATAGAAATGACAACATAATATTACAGGACTACAATACAAATAAATAGGAAAACGTATTAGACAAAGAAACACATGATTAATGAATAACAAAAAGCATCAGGTTTAAAATTTAATACGCCAAAAACACGCCTCGTCCACACAAGACCCACCAGTGACGCCAAGATATAACTTAGCGTGAACCTCCTTCTTAAAATCCGGTGCTCGCAATACGCATGATCTGTCACTAAAATAAACTATTATCTGATTGTACATGTTAAACACGTGCTCAAAATCCATGCTTTTTTGTTGATTTTGACAATAAGGTGACAATCGGTAAACTTCGGAGTCAAAACACAGCATTTAATGAGCTGCCATATTTGTTAAACCATAAAAGACAGAGAGAAAAAAAAATGACGGTTATACGATATAAGACTAAGTTTATGATATATACATGCAACGGTTCAAGAATTGGATAAACGTTATTTTTCACCAGTCACTCGTTTCATATGACTTTAAAAAAAAAATAAGGCCACTAGTGCTTTTAGGTCTTTAATCATGCAGTGAATACAAAAATTTTTTAAATCTCAAAAATTCATTTTCACCTGTATACAAAATATTTTTCTACACCTGATTAATCCTTCAGTTAGGAAAAGTATGTTCAGTTGGTACTGTATTTTTTGTCCACAGTCAGATACATTGACTTAAGAATGTACACAAAAGAGCAACCTAAATTCCGGAATAGAAATACTACTGTGCCATCTTGACTACTGACCCCGAATATATTATAATGATTGGAACTTGATCATGAATAAAATCAGATCCAGTTATTTTATATAAGAAGTTTTAAACTGAATTAAAGTGTATTTTGACTTATATGTCATTTTAATTATCATTGACCAGTTTCGCGAACCTATCTTTAGACCTGTCATAAGACATATCTTAGGACATGTCTTATGATCCTCTTATGACTATCTTATGACATGTCTTATGATCCTCTCATGACTATCATAGGACATGTCGTATGATCCTTTTATGATTATCTTAGAACATATATATCAGACCTCGCTTCGAAGCTGTCTTACTATAATCTGAGCAGATATATCATAAAACTTGTCGTAAATTCTTAAAATTTTCATCTATTAGCATGAATTTATGGTAAAATTAATGGAAATTTAGTATGTCTTTCTCATAAATTAATAAACGTATTGATTGATATAATAAGATAATTTGCAAAATCAATATAAAGAATAAGTGTTATTCATATCAATAATTTCTTAAAAATACACTAATATACACATGAAAAGGAAATCACCAATTCACCAACATTCCAACTGACTCCATTTTCAGAAAACGAAATCTGTAACAAACATAAACTTTTAGCCACCGCTTTACAAGCAGAGCCAAATACAATGAAAGTCCCAACTATGTATTGGCTTCCGAAGCTACACAAAACCCCTTACAAATATAGATTTATTTCGTCTTCAAGCCATTGTTCAACTACTAAATTGTCTATTCTTCTTACCAGCACACTTGGTACAATTAAAAACCTGATAATAAATTGTTCAAATAAGGCCTTCGAAAATAGTGGAATAAATTACTTTTGGAGTGTCAAGAACTCGTTGGAAGTACTTGATAAATTGCATGCTTATATTGGTGATTTTGAATCTGTTCAAAGTTTTTCTACCCTGTATACCACATTGCCTCACATTCTCATTAAGAAAAAATTCACACACCTAATTAAATGGGCATTTAAAAAATCAGAATGTGAATATATATGTTCAAACTCTTTTAGGTCATTTTTTAGTAGCAATAAACAAAAAAACTATGTTAATTGGACATGCTTTGATACTATATATGCCCTTGAATTTTTAATAGATAACATTTTTGTTCGCTTTGGGGATTCCGTATATCGTCAGATTATCGGAATTCCAATGGGGACTAACTGTGCACCACTTATTGCGGACCTGTTTTTGTATTGTTATGAGTTACAATTTATGACAAAAATAAGCAAAGACCCATCGAAACAACATCTGATAAACAAATTTAATAATACTTTTAGATATTTGGATGATATTTTGGCTCTCAATAATGACGACTTCAGTATGTATATTAATGAAATTTATCCTGTTGAACTTACTTTAAATAAAGCTAATACTAACAATGACTACTGCCCTTTTCTCGATCTTGATATCTATATCACTAATGGAAAGCTGAATACTAAAATTTATGATAAAAAGGATGATTTTTCATTTCCTATCGTTAATTATCCGTTTTTAGATGGTGACGTTCCCTTGTCACCATCTTACGGTGTTTATATATCTCAACTTGTACGATTCGCTCGTGTATGTTATAATGTTTTAGATTTTAACGAGAGAAATTTATGTATTACTGAAAAATTATTACACCAGGGTTTTCGATATCACAAACTAGTCAAAACATTTACTAAATTTTATCATCGGTATAAAGACATCATTCGTAAATATAGCTCAACATGCAGACTTCTAATACGTTCAGGTATTTCACATCCAATTTTTTATGGAAATATTCTTTATAAAGCACAAAGGTGTCAGTATTCACCTCAGAAACTTACAAAAGCTTTGAATAGACTTATTAAGAAGGGATATAATTACGATACTGTTGTCAAGTCATTAAAGATTGCATATTTTGGCGTTAATATTGAGTCACTGATAAGGTCTTTGCATCGGAACTAAACACATTTATTCTAAAAACAGTTATTGGCATGACACGGGTTATGTTCTTCTCATATATGTTATGATGGTATGATACTAAACCCCTAACGGGAAGGATTGTGCCTGATGTTCATATGATGAAATCATAATCTTTTAGTCAGTTTAATTGAAGTCTGGAGCTGGCATGTCAGTTAACTGCTAGTAGTCTGTTGTTATTTATGTATTATTGTCATTTTGTTTATTTTCTTTGGTTACATCTTCTGACATCAGACTCGGACTTCTCTTGAACTGAATTTTAATGTGCGTATTGTTATGCGTTTACTTTTCTACATTGGTTAGAGGTATAGGGGGAGGGTTGAGATCTCACAAACATGTTTAACCCCGCCGCATTTTTGCGCCTGTCCCAAGTCAGGAGCCTCTGGCCTTTGTTAGTCTTGTATTATTTTAATTTTAGTTTCTTGTGTACAATTTGGAAATTAGTATGGCGTTCATTATCACTGCACTAGCATATATTTGTTTAGGGGCCAGCTGAAGGACGCCTCCGGGTGCGGGAATTTCTCGCTACATTGAAGACCTGTTGGTGACCCTCTGCTGTTGTTTTTTATTTGGTCGGATTGTTGTCTCTTTAACACATTCCCCATTTCCATTCTCAATTTTATGATACATGTACATATAAAACTTTAAATGCAAAACTTAAAGGGAATAAAATTATAACATTTGTTCTGTACAAGTGAGCTGAATTCAATGTTTCACTGTATCGGTAACAATAATATTAGAGGATAAAATCGCACATTCTTGATATCTTTAAATGTTCATTAAATTGAAAACGAAAATAGAAAATGTGTCAATCCGACCAAAGAGCAGAAAACAGTTGAAGGCTACCAATGTGTCTTTAATACAGCGAGAAAATCCCGCACCCAAAGGCGTGCTTCAGCTGACCCCTTTGTTGACTTATCATGACAAACCGTCAACCTTCACAGATTTAGTTACGAGCAGGAAACGGAGAAACGATAATAAGATTATTATAAGATAATTCGCAACATCCCGTCATTGTGTTTTTGTTCAATAATAATTTTTGTATTCTTGTCTTTCATTTTTGCTAACGTGCTTTTTTGTGTTTCTTTGTTACATATGATGTGGCTCTGTACTTATACATCTCGTCATTGTGTTATTGTTCTATGATAATTTTTGGAATCTTGTCTTTCATTTTTGCTAATGTGCTTGGTCTATGTGCCTCTTTGTGTTTCTTTGATAAGTATGACGTGGGTCTGTACTTATACATCCCGTCAATTGTGTTATTGTATTCGTGTCCGTCATTTATGCTTATGTGCTTTGTCTACATGCATTTTTGTGCTTCTTTGTTACATATGTATTTATAGTGTTTGAGATTATAAAAATTTTGTAACACAATGTTCACTGCTATACCCTTTTTTGCCATTTTTACCTATTATGTCTGTTTGTTTCGTTCACACGTCGTTGTCAATATTATGTAATTTTTGCGACTATCATACAAGTGAAAGGTTTGGTTAGCTATAAAACAAGGTTTAATCCAACATTTTCTACATAAATGCCTGTACCAAGACAGAAATATGACACTTGTTATATATTCGTTTGATGTGTTTAAGCTTGTGGTTTTGCCATTTGATTAGGGATTTTCCTTTTAAATTTACATAGGTTCATCATTTTTGTGATTTTGCTTTTCATTCTTTATAAGAATCTTTGATACATAAATTTAGCAACATAAAACCATATTTAAGAACATTTTGTTAATCTATATCACTCAATTATGTCACTTAAGTGCAATTTTGACAAATGGTTATGTCTTTGCCATTTTATAAAGAATTTTCTGTTTTTAATTTCCCTTGGAATTTGGTATTGATGTTATCCTACTTTGTACAGTCAAAAGATAGCAAAATTCCAATTTTTGGACACAAATTTTAAGTTGAAATATTTTCACAAATATTTCGTTATGGGGAAATATTGAGCATATGGACATGTACCACACACATATTTATATAAAAAGTGATTTTTATATAGATAAAATTGTGGTAAATTATATCGTTTTTTAATACTTGCGGATCAATAAAATTTTCCATATGAATGTGACGTCGTTGACAATTTTAAAATAAAAGCTAAAAATTCAGTTTAAAAAACCCTAGACCGTATCTATCTAAAATTGATAATTATTTTTAAATATACGTTGCGAATTGTAACTACCTGTTAAAAATTGTGCAGCACCTCGACTTAAAAACAAATAAATACTTAAAATATATACTTACCTAAACGCAAGGAAATACATACGAAAATCTCTTAGGGAACATAATGACAAACAAAATTCCGACTGTGCACTCTTTGACAGGTATATTTTGGATATTTATTTATGCTCTCGTTAAAACTTACGAGATGTAAATATGAGTACCACATTGTTTCGTGTTCTTTCCCACATATAAAGACAGTTTGTTTTACTGTGTATACATCTATTTGGGCATTTTTGGGCCAACTAAATAAGAATATTTGGTGGCGGATTCAGGGCGCATATAGGGCCAATCTCCCCATTTGATCACCAAAAACAAATAATTATATTATGTTTTCCGGATTTGTCTGATTTGTTTAAGCATTAAATCGTCAAAAAAATTATATCTTCTGTGTAATGGAATTATGTCCTCCTTCCCCTTTTTATAAAGCCTGGATCAGCCCCTTCAATATGGTGTCGACGTTGACATGAAGATCTATACACTAAGCTAGATCCTACAGATCCAAGATGTAATTATCAATCCAATGGATTATAACGACTTCAGCGAAGTCGAATTTGCACTGTGCTCTGTACGGAACGTTTTGTACCATCAATACGATTATTAATCCAGTTTTCTTAATTCAAAATAAATGTTTGATTCGTTTACCTACCATCCCGATTCGATCGCTGTTTATTATTTTTGGTTTAGACTAATTTGTAGGACACGTATTTCGGCGTTAACTCCTCACTCTCTGTAGACCATCATCCTGTCTAATAAATGCCAATCCAATTCTTTCTCTTTGTTCAAATCAGAATCTGCTCACACTTGAGATATTTCTCCCTTTTCGTCACTTACTGGTCAGATCTTACTCTTCTTAAGCTTACCGTTGACTTCGAGATCAAATTCCAAATTATGCAAATCCTTTGCTCCGCGACGCTGTATCTTAGCCTTCTCATCAAATGCGTTCTTCTTTCTGACTGTCAAAGTTTTTTCATTGATGCCATTGAAATTTATTATTTTTCAAAGAAAGCATTATTCATCTACATTTCGTTTTGAATTTTAATTGGAGACTCCCAATTTTGCTTTAGAATTGTGTGATAGAAACCCAGGTTATTAACCCTTCTTACATTATGATATAAATGACATCTTGAATATTCATGCAATATTTCAAACTTGACATTGAGAGAGAGACAATCAAAGTTATCAAAGAAATCTCAAGAAAAAAACCAGCAATGAAACAATATTTGAGTTACAGTAAAGATTGTCTTATGTGTAACAGGAGGGTCGGGTGTCTTTGCGTCACCGTTCCCTCGTGAGTACTTATGTGAACCTGGAATCGCCAACAAAATCCAACACCAACAACCTTTGACCTTAAACCAGTGTAAATGTAATTTATTCCATTTATAATCCAAAATACTGTTAACGACGGATGCCTTTTATATTGGTCTCAATGGCAAATATATACCACAAACTTCTGAGTTAGCAATTCAGGTTTCTCGTTCGTTCCTCTGGGAGATTGTGTTTTGGTAGAGAAGACTCAAGATTTATTAAGTTCAGATACTTTATATAGAAATAACATAAATCAACATGTAACAATTAACAAGTGTAAACGAGATCCAAAATCAATATAATTATATCAAAAGACAAAGAAAACTATAAACAGTTTTCTTCAATTTAACTTCAATAAATCGGTACTTTGTTTACAACAAAAATAGAGCACCAAACAACAAAATATGCAAAAATAAACTTATTTCTTTCTTTAAATTGATTTTATATAAAAAGAAGTGTAGTAGCTATCTAAATATTAGTGTTGAAATATCGGAACACCCTCTCTACGGAAAGTCGAGTGCACCGCGACACGTGGATGAATATGGCTAATCTATTTATAAATTAACATCGCAAAATTACTAAATAAATCTAGAATCAGAAGAACACACTGCGGTGAACGATTGAAAAGTTTTACCAAATAAAATTCTACATTTTTACAGAGGATGACCTTGAGGTCACTCCGATGTATTGTTATCGCTTAAATTTCCGTCATGCATAAATTAGTCAAATTAGTTTTGGGTTTTCAACACCAGTGAAAAAAGTGCATTTTCATACCTGCGATTTCTGTTCTCTGCTTGTACGATGTTTCAACAAAATATGGAATCATTTCAGTTGTTGATTTAGTGGTGAAAATTTGACTGAATTATATCTTAATAAATACGGTTTTATATGTTTAATTGGTGTTTAAGAAAGAGGTCAGGTGCTCTTGTTCATTCATAAAATTATCGTTCATTCATAAATTTATCGTAAAACAAAAATCACTACACAGGGTTATACGTGTAGTGTAAATGACCACCTGTAATCTAAAAATAGCGGTCTCACTAATAACGACAAGAAGAATTTTAGCGACAGGAAGCGTCAAGAACGGACAAGAAGAATAAATTTAGCGACAAGAAGACTATTTAGCGACATCAAAACTTCTCGTATCGCATGAGGATGACAAATATCAAATGAACAATTATGTGTGTGACTTAGTTTTAAGAAATTATGTCAAAGTAACACTATGAAAATATGAGTAAGCTGAAATATATATTTATTTTTTACATGTTTATGTCTTGAGGGATATTTTATTTCTGTCCCATTTTTCAACATTAGCGTCTCGAAAGGTGAAATGTTTTAACTGAATGGTTAATTTAAATTAATTAAAAAAATTGTTAAAATTAAATCAATAAAAGTAATTATTGCCCAGTTACAAACACTACCAAGGGATAATCCATAATTATCCCCAACTTTAGCCTGGTAAACTTGTCTCCTTGTGAAATATAAAACATATCAAAAATGATTTCCTGTTTAAGTCTTTTATTGATATAAAGTCAAAACTGTCAGGTTTAATTCTTATATATGTAGATGAAAAATAAAAGTCCCCAAAACATTTAAAACATGGCAGCCTTTAAGGCTTTGATTGTTTTACAGAAGAGTGTCCACCATGCACTTGCACTGCACTATAATAATAGTAGAATAGAATAATCATATACAAGTAGATGACAATTATATAAACATGCAACCGTAATATAAATAATATATATATAACAACAAACCAGTGTATTCTCTACGACTATTATTATATAAGTATAATAGTCCAAGGTATACTGATTTCTTGCACTACAATATAATAGTTATTACGGTGAGGTTGAATTTCCTGTCATTTATTCATCATCCAAGCACGAACTTGTATCAGAAAAAATATCTCTGTAAATTAACCCCAGTTTCATGTATAGAGATGTGATCTGTTTCTGTGACATGTGCTTTTGACCATCCACAAGAACCTGCAGTCATCCGATGTTCAGTACTTCAGTACTTTGATTATCTTAAAAATTAACCAGTCTACTTAAAAGGGGGACAATATTTAATCAAACATTTAGTAACTGACAAAATCTCGGCTATATATATTTTTCAAATTCAAATTCAAATAATATTTTATTGGACAAAGCACATATGATACAATGCGTATTCCAAGATACAAACACATTAAACATGACAATTTATGCAAATACAACAGAAAGAAACATTTCAAGTACTAATTATATATATAATATCACAGCATTACACAGTATTATACTTATGGTAGACCAACTGACATTAGATTTTTATTACGAAGTTCAAAAGCTTGACTTAAATAATTACATATTTGTCTGGTGTCAACCAGATTTACTGGGTTAAGTAAATATATCGTTGATTTAATATCATCATCATTATTAAGGTTATTGAAAATATCAAACTTCTCTCGAAGGTCTTTATATAAAGGACAATATAAAAGAAAATGAACTTCATCTTCCACTTTATCTTTACAAAGTTTGCAGTATCTTTCACTTGCTAAAATTTTTGGTTTGCTATACCTCCCAGTTTCAATTGCAAGTGAATGTGCACTTATTCTAATTTTTGTAAGCAGTGATCTATCATATTTCTTAATATCAAATCTTAAGTAAGCTTTTAAGTCAAAAGATGAGCACATTTTACTATAAAATCTTAGTTTACCTGTGTTATTAGATTTGATATGCTCAAGTTGACCCAAAATCTTGCATTTATAAAAGTTTTTGAGTGAGTCCTCAAACACATTATGTGATATTTGAAGTGAATCAAAGTTGATTAACTTTTTTAGTTTATGTAATGATTGTACCCAGCAAGAGCTCTTTTGTGTATACAATTTTTTATCTTCAATGAATGCAGATTTTAATAAATCAAATTTTGGGTTGTTTCCAACTTCAATGTCAGTTAATCTAGCATAGTATTTAAACATTAGTTTATATGATATAAAACACACTGGATATAGCTCAAGTTCTGTACGTAAAGCTAAATTGGAAGCCTTACCATGAACACCAAGAATATTTTTTAAATCATATTCTGGACCTTTTCAAATGGCAGTTTATCAGCAGTGTCAAGATTCATATTAAAATCTGAGATCCAAATTTCAGATCCATAAGTCATAATTGGTGAAATTAATGAGTTGAAAAGTCTTACCCATTTTTCCACTGCAATACAATTAGAATATGGTAATTTTGATTTCAAGGCGAAATATGCCTTACGTGCTTTATCAGTAAGATTTTCAGCTGCTATATTAAGTTTACCTCTATTGTTGAAGACTATACCTAAGTATTTATATTCTGTGGCAGATTCTAATGGTTGGGGACCAAAATAAAAATAATGTTTATCTAATAAAGATCTATTTTTACTATTTGATAAAATCATAGTTTGGGTTTTCTTGGTGTTCACATTTAGGCCCCAATCAATACAAAAAGATTGTAAGGCATCCACACAGTGCTGCAAGCCATTAGGTGTTTCTGAAATTAAGATTAAATCATCTGCATAAAGAAGATGACTAAAGTTATTCTGATTTAAATTAAGACAAAACGGGGTTGAAATAGGAATCGATGTCATCAACAAAAATATTAAAAAGGGTGGGGCTAAGACTGTCCCCTGTTTCACCCCTTAATTAGCATGAAATGATTCACTAATAAATCCATCTGTTTTACAACAATATAATGTATTACTATACATATGTTTTAACAAGTCATAAAATTTCCCACCTATTCCTTTTTTGAGCAATTTATGTAGTAATGCCTTTCTTACAACACTGTCGAATGCCTTTTTAAAGTCCACAAAACAAATGTAAAGATTTTTCTTACACTTATTTAAATATTTATTAATTAAAGTTTTCATTATGAATATATGGTCACTTGTTCTATATCCTTCACGAAAACCACCCTGCTTGGCACTCAACAAGTCTTTAGACTCTATGAACACAGTTAATCTGTTTTGTAGTAATGAAGTAAATAATTTACCTAAACAGCCAGAGACACATATACCTCTATAGTTATTGCAATCATTTGGATCACCTGATTTAAAAATTGAAGAAATATATGACAGATTCCATGATTTTGGAAAATTTCCACATTGTAGTATTTTATTAAAAAGTTTTACTATAACTAGTACCATGGATGAGGCACTACATTTAATAAACTCATTCAATATCAAATCAGGACCACCAGACTTGCCAGATTTAAGTCTAGTGATACCCTTTTTAACTTCATTACAAGTAAATGGGTAATCCAGAGAGCAATGATTGTCCTCTGATGTTTCAAGATCATTAGGAAAATTAAGTTCTGAATCAGAGTTTAATAAGGATTTGTAATGTTCTATCCATTCCTGCTTTGATAATGGACTGGGTGCCTGTTGGTGGTTATTTTTTTGACTGTTAATAGATTTCCAAAAGGACTTAGAGTCTTTGTGTTCTAGGCTATTCAATTTACTAATAAATGCCCTATAAAACTCTGCTTTTAAGCTCTTTTTTTGTTTATTATAATGTTTTACACAATTAGAATATGTTTGGCGCAGGTTAGCATTATTTTTATCCTTTTGGAGTCTTTTACCAAGAGACCTTACTTCTTTCCTCATCAAAAGACAATAATTGGACATCCATGCTTTTTTTGGTTTAGCTCTTTTTCTCTTATTAGATGGACGAGAACTTTTCTTTTTTAATACTAAAGTTTCTGATGCTGCATTTACATAAATTTTATTAACTGATGAGACAAGAAAATCAATATCATCACAGTTTTCATCATCAATATTGTTCATTAGATCTAATATATCATTTACAGATTCTTTATGTAATAAAGCATCATGATAATTGTCTGACATGGAATGTTCCCATTGAAATTTACCAACATCAGAAAGAGACTCAAGAGTTGTCTCTCTTTGAGTACATGATTTAAAGCATACAGATAATAAACAGTGGTCAGACAATTCCACTGGAGATCTAACAATAAAATGCTGTACACAATAGAATAAATTAGGTGTTGTTAACATATAACATATTAAGACAAAACGATTGCAATAACTACATAAAACTCTCAACTGTGCTTTGGCCATTAGAATTATAAAAAGTAAAAAATCCTAAGGAATCGCCTAGAAATCTCCCATTAAGAAGTCTCAACTGCAAATCTTTACAAAGGGACACAAGAAGAGTGCCATGTATGTTTTTTTCTCTATCCATTTGACGTCTTACTAAGGGAATATCAGGGGAGTAATTAATAGGGACAGGACAATCAATGAAATTTTCATTTCCCTCATCATTTTGAATGTAGTCCTGCAGTCCTCCTGTTCGGGCATTAAAGTCACCACAGATTAGAATTTCTCCCTGATGTTTAAACTGCATGATTTCATTTTGAAACTGTGTAAATATCAATTCTGAATCATCTTTATTCATATATGGTTTTATATAACAAAAACACAAATAAACTGTGTAAGATAGTCCAAGTATTTGCTTATCCAGCTTCAACCAAATTGAAAATTTTGATCTTTTTATCTCTTTTACTCCCTTTCTGATATGTGGTTTGCAGTATACTGCTATACCACCTGATGCCCTTCCCTTTCTTTTGCGTTTAATAGGTTTTACAGTAAAAGGCATAGAAAAATCTGGGAGATTTCCAGGTGAGTCAGATACTAAAGTTTCAACAAAACCAACTATCTCAAAACTATTTACATAAGTAACAAAATCTACATCTTCAATTTTGTGACTATTTAAGCCATGAGTATTCCAAAAACCTATATTAAGCTTACTCATTTTTTCAAAAAGATATATGTGAGAATAAAAGGGTTATCATAAAATCGATAACTTTGGATTGAATCAATCCGATAGACATAGTTTGACATCTTTGTTTACATGTCGACGTCATGTATATACATTGTATGTGTAGAACAAAAAATTTGGGGTTTTTTTTGTTTTTTTTTCAGTTTTAAGAATTGAATTAATAATTTTTAATTTAAATTGAAAATGAAATAATCATTACATTAAAATTGAAAAAAGAAATCAATCTAAATCCTGAAGCTAATCCAAACTGAGGGGGCTATATTTCTCTGAGAAAAAGAACCAGATGCTCCGCAGGGCGTAGCTTTATACGACCGCAGAGGTTGAACCCTGAACGGTTGGGGCAAGTATGGACACAACATTCAAGCTGGATTCAGCTCTAAATTTGGATTGTGATTAAATAGTTGACACAGCATAGGTTTCTGACACAGAATGAATGTGTTCTAATGAACTTAAAATTTTTGTTTTCTCTTAGAGCAATTCACTATGCTGTTGAATATTAATCCTCTCAAAAAAATGTTTGAAGAAATTTTCTTTTTTATTTATGAAATTTCAAATGAGAAAAATTGAACCCAATTTTTTTTAATCACATCCCCTTTCCCTTATTCCAAAACTAATCTCAATTAAAATTTCTAATGGAGTTTGCAACAATAACTACTCATTTAAATACATCATAAAATATTAAGATGTAAAAAAACTGCTTGTTATCACTGAATGGTAAAGATTATTTTAATTTATCAGTTGGTAGTAAAAAGTGAATATACATTGTATATTGTATATAACAAAGATTTAAGTTGATTCTGGACAAAGAAAGATAACTCCAATTAAAAAAAAAAAAAAAAAAAAATCTTGCTATTGCACAATATTTTGCAATTAGATATTTCTTGCTTACTATTCTGGACAAAGAAAGATAACTCTAATTAAAAAAAAATTTGCTATTTCACAATATTGTGCAATTAGATATTTCTTGCCATTGCGCAATACTGTGCAATTGAAAAGACTTGCTATTGCACAATACTTAATATAATAATTTTAGATCCTGATTTGGACCAACTTGAAAACTGGGCCCATAATAAAAAATCTAAGTACATTTTTGGATTCAGCATATCAAAGAACCCCAAGATTTCAATTTTTGTTAAAATCAGACTAAGTTTAATTTTGGACCCTTTGGACTTTAGTGTAGACCAATTTGAAAACAGGACCAAAAATGAAGAATCTACATACACAGTTAGATTTGGTATATCAAAGAACCCCATTTATTCAATTTTTGATGAAATCAAACAAAGTTTAATTTTGGACCCCGATTTGGACCAACTTGAAAACTGGGCCAATAATCAAGAATCTAAGTACATTTTTAGATTCAGCATATCAAAGAACCTAACTGATTCATTTTTTGTCAAAATCAAACTAAGTTTAATTTTGGACCCTTTGGACCTTAATGTAGACCAATTTGAAAACGGGACCAAAAGTTAAGAATCTACATACACAGTCATGACAGTTAGATTCGGCATATCAAAGAACCCCAATTATTCAATTTTGATGAAATCAAACAAAGTTTAATTTTGGACCCTTTGGGCCCCTTATTCTGTTGGGACCAAAACTCCCAAAATCAATACCAACCTTCCTTTTATGGTCATAAACCTTGTGTTTAAATTTCATAGATTTCTATTTACTTATACTAACGTTATGGTGCGAAAACCAAGAAAAATGCTTATTTGGGTCCCTTTTTGGCCCCTAATTCCTAAACTGTTGGGACCTAAACTCCCAAAATCAATACCAACCTTCCTTTTGTAGTCATTAACATTGTGTTTAAATTTCATTGATTTCTATTTACTTAAACTAAAGTTATTGTGCGAAAACCAAGAATAATGCTTATTTGGGCCCTTTTTTGGCCCCTAATTCCTAAACTGTTGAAACCAAAACTCACAAAATCAATCCCAACCGTTCTTTTGTGGTCATAAACCTTGTGTCAAAATTTCATAGATTTCTATTAACTTTTACTAAAGTTAGAGTGCGAAAACTAAAAGTATTCGGACGACGACGACGACGACGACGACGACGACGCAGACGACGACGCCAACGTGATAGCAATATACGACGAAAAAATTTTCAAATTTTGCGGTCGTATAAAAAGGGGGGGGGGGGGGGGGAAATTGAATTACAGTAAAACAATTTTAATATCAATTTTTGATTTTTTTTTCATCTTTTTCATTAGGAAGAAAAAAAAATTTAACCATTAGCTACATTTTGTACATTAGTATTTCAAAAATAACAATTAAACATGTTGGTCCATCTGACCAAAATACAAGCTCAAGTTGCTAGTTATCTTTTACTGAGTCTGTGGGCCATACCTTTTACTTTTTCCAAAATAGGGGGGTTTAAATTACATAAAAGTAATAAAAAGTCTTTATTTTCCTAAAAAGAGATAAAATATGATCATTCTAAATAATAAAATAAATTTATAAAAATGAATGTTTATAATTAGGCTACAGTACATTTGTATTTCGAAAATTACAGTTTAACTAGCAAGTTGTAGCAGCTGTTGGACTAGCTTGTTGATTTCAAATTCTTTGTTCTTATTTCCATGATTACCAGTGAATTTTCCCTTTCCTGAGTTTTGTTTTGTCACTTTTGATTGTTGAAAAGATCTGTTTTTCTGTGGACGGAAGTAGTCCTCATATGGCTTAAGACCAATGTGTGGGTTAAGATGGGCC
Source organism: Mytilus edulis (assembly GCA_019925275.1). Taxonomy (NCBI): domain Eukaryota; kingdom Metazoa; phylum Mollusca; class Bivalvia; order Mytilida; family Mytilidae; genus Mytilus; species Mytilus edulis. Next base: position 47,305,685 of record CM034350.1, read on the forward strand.
TTGATTATTCGCACTAAACTTTTCTTTCCAGAATTACTGAAGTGAATACCATCTGAGAACAGTGATGGATCTAGCGATGATATTAATTTGTTTTCAATGAATTCACACTTTTCATTTTGTGAGCAAAACCATTTAATTTCTGTATTAAAATCTGCACATTTTGAGTTGAAAGTCGCTTTGTTTACCCTTTCAAATGCAGGTAAAACATGGATGGTTGTATCCTTATTCTTTTGAAGAAATGTAAGAATGAAGTACTTTATGTCTGCAATACATGTATCAGTGGGTTTCTTTTCCAAATCATTGTTTCCTACCCCTATAACAAGATGTGTAGGGGAGCTGTGTGAATCACAGTAGTTTTTTGCTCCATTTATGGATTTTTCTCCTTTTCCCAATATAATTAGTTCTGCGTCTTTGTTTTTATAAATTCTTTTTGGATCTATCCCATTTCCATGGGAATCCATAACAAATCTAATTTCACAATGATGTTGATTAGAGATTGGAGCTTTAAACTCTGTTTCTTCTTCGTCATTGCTTATGTTATTATTATGGTCCGCAAGTAAGGAGAATGAATTTGAGGTTGATACCTGTGGGATAACATCTTGTGTTTTGTGTTCCATTAAGGATTGAATTTTCTCCTCTAACATTTTCAAATTTGATTTCAAGGTCATATTTTCTGACCGCAGCAATTGGTTGTCAGAAATCAGTTGAGAATCTTTGTTTTGAGAAAATTGTGATTCTGGTTGTTTCTCTTTTGGTTGTACAAATGTTGCATGTTCGCACTTTTCTTGAAATATTTCAAACTTGTTTTCAAATTCCAATACTTTCTCTTCTATTTCAGAGTATGTCTTTGTTTCTTGTTTTATTTCTGTTACCTTTAAGTTGACGTAATCAACAATTTTGTTCTCTAAAACATTTAGCCTTTGTTCAAGAGCTGCTGATTGATTGTTTTCGAATTCAAATACTTTCTCTTCTATTTTAGGATATGTCTTTATTTCTTGTTTTATTTCTGTTACCTTTGAGTTTATGTAATCAAAAATTTTGTTTTCTAAGACTTGTAGCCTTTGTTCAACATCTGCTGGTTGATTGTCACTTTTTAATGTCAAGTCTTGTATCAATTGTTCACATTTACTGAGTTTTTCAATTTTTGAATTAATATTGTCTAAATGGGAATCTAGACTTGTTGACATACTACAAATTTTTTCTTCCATTTTCTGAATGGAAAAACAAATGCTCTCATTGTCAGTATGAATCTTTGACTGCGATTTTGGTACAATAATTCGAGGCGAAGAGGCGACTTTGAGATTTGTTTGACTTACGTCATTCTTTGATTCAAGCATAGTAACAAAATGAAGATAGTTATTATCACTGCTGTCAAGGTCATGTGTTAATAAGTTTTCTGACGGTACAATGCAGTCAGCATCTACGATAGATTTCATATATTTGAATTCATTTTCTGCCCACAGACTGAAGGTTACCCTGCACAGTTATGACAAATGCTGTAGGATAAAGGTGGAATGTTAAAAGTTTATTGGATTCAATTTTTGTCTCTTGTTCTGTTCCTTGAAAAATCTGAATAAAAATTTCAACTATTGGACCAGTATCATTGTTTACTTTGTCTACCCAGATACAAGTGTGATCACTCAGTTCCCCTAGTTGTAAATGATATCGATATGCAAATGTTTTTATCCAGGATAAAAATCTTTCGGTGGATCTCACTCGAAACGCTGTCATTTTTGCCCCTGGCATATATAGGTCGCCACTATTGGCATCTTCATATTGTGCATGTAGGGCTTTGCCAGTAGGCTGTTTGGGTAGTCTGGGTAGTTTATATTTGGAGATATCATTTTGTTTTTTCCAAAAAGGAGAGGACAGAACTTGTTCTGGATCTAGCTTCTCTAATTTTGTAAACACCGGATCCATATTTATCATGGCCACATGGGTCTTCAAACAATGTTATTAATATAAATATCGATAATAGAACACCTTATTGTGATTTTTATGATTACAAATCAGTCATATTGTCTTTCTACAAATTCCATTTTACTCTCACAAATAATTATTTAGCAATCTATGTTTTTGTTTCGACTGCTGTTTTCTTTCCGTCTGTTCATGGCGGGACCGGAAGTACAACATCTAGAGAGAGGAGAGAGAAGTAGACCTTACTCAAGTCACTGGCCAAGAGACAAACTTAACTTCGAAACGGCCGCTTTTATACCACCGTTGACCAATCAAATTAATTATTCAAATTTATTTTCCTTAACCCATAATTAGCCAATGAAAATCGCGGTATCAGACATCATTCGGAATCAGTGCCAAAATGGATGACATAATAACATTTGAAGATTTCCAAAATGAAATATCGGAACTATCTACTTAAAAACACAATTTACACCCAAAAATATGTAAGACAAAGTTAAACTAGATGGTAAGTGACAACGTCTCTCCCTCTTATGTGAACACGAACTATAAAATTTAAATTATATACGAAAAACCGGCAAAAGTTATTTTTACAGGCATAATCCAATTCCGCTACACTCCTCCCCACTTAGATCAAATTATCTGTTATAAAATTAAAGATAATTTTATCAACTTAAATATATTTCCAGATTAAAGGTTATATCAATCAAAGTCTTTGACTTTACTTTAAAGTTTCAATTTATCTCCTATAGCACCTATCAATATAACATTAAAACAAAACAATATAAAACATGTAAAATGGCAATCTCAAAACATTCAAAACAAAAATGACAATTATTAAAATCTCAAAATGTTCAAATAAGGATAGTAGCAATTTCCAAAACATAGAATTGGGAATTTCAAAAACATAGAAATGGCAATTTCAAAACATTCAAAACAAAAATGGCAATTATTAAAATCTCAAAATGTTCAAATAAGGATAATAGCAATTTCCAAAACATAAAATTGGGAATTTCAAAAACATAGAAATGGCAATTTCAAAACATTCAAAACAAAAAAAACAATTATTAAAATCTCAAAATGTTCAAATAAGGCTAATAGCAATTTCCAAAACATAAAATTGGGAATTTCAAAAACATAGAAATGGCAATTTCAAAACATTCAAAACAAAAATGGCAATTATCAAAAAAATAAAATTATTCAAAACTATAACAAAAATATCAAATTATAAAATAAACATGTATAAAACGCAAAATCAAACAAAGTTCACAATAAGTCCATATAACAATATCACAGTCGCAGGTACATTACACAATACGCTACACCACAGTCACTTGTATTCTGGGCACCATCCAGGCTTGGCCTTCAACTGTAACCTAGGTCCCAATCCCGGTACATCAAAAATATACGCCACTTTGTCTCGAGGGACTGTAATGGCACCTTCCAAATTTGGGAATTCCACTTTATGTTCAGCGGCATACAGTTCACGATGGCGACGTGCCGCTTCTCGTGCCTCCACATTAACACGGGGTTTTGCCTGTCGTGGCAAAACATCACCTGGATCCCGGTAATGCATGTTTGGCAGCTGCTCTGGTTGCACCTTACAAAGTATGGTATTTGTGTCTTCGACAGACAGGTGATGAAAGAATCTAAGGTGGCGGGTCAATTCACACCTTCTGCCGAATCTTGACTGGCATATTGAGCACTGGTATATGGGGACAACTGGGATGTGTTTTGCCTTCCAGTGTTTGATGTAAATAGAAAGAGATGAAAAGATAGGAGTTTCACACCCCTCTACTTCACATCTCATTCCCTCTGGTAGCCAGTATTCCCTTTTCTTTATGTTAAAACTAACTGCTGTTAATTGAGCTTGTGCCATTTTGAAAAACTGAAAAATATAACACTTAAATATAATAAAAAAATCAAGATTTACATGCATTTAACATTATCTTAATAAACATATCTATTTACTTAATCAGGTTTTTTTTAGGAGGCAATACATCTCCGGGAGATACATAATTATCATTAATTATATTCCTGACAGTAACTTGAGCGAATTTATTTGCCAGTTGAGCGCCATTTAGTTTATGAACAAATCGAAAATGTCTATTGAAGAAGGCACTTTCTATTGAATGTCATATTACAAATTTCACATTCACTAATTGAAATGTACTGTGTATGTATCTTTTTCCAATGCTTAATATATGCACGATATGAGGTATATATATGCGTGTTACATGATGGCACATTGCAAGCCATTCCTTCAACAGGCCATGGTTATCGGAGATCATCATCTAGTCTCATCATTTCATAATCCTGAACTTCTAATTCGTCCATTTTGATTTTCTACAAAAATTTATTTAGATATTTATTTCTCAATGTGTGTGTTGTATTTCAGGTTTTTAAACAGCAAAAAAGCTTAAAATCGCATTGTTTCATCTTCATTATCTGTTTATATAACAAAAATAGACTAGACACCCTTACTCTATTTTCAGAAGTGCTATTTAAGTCTTCCATTGACATCTATTCCTATCCATATAACTGTTCATACTTATACATGTATAAATCCTCTAATATTCTTATGTGCAAATTTCAAAAACTAGACTGAAAACCCCTACTTTATCTTTCGGAAGTTTCATTTAAGTCTTAATATGACATCTAACCTATTAAAATTATACACTTTCCTTTATTCTATTTTTTTTTCTTTGGAAAATAAGCCTATTACTGTTGAGTTCACATTTCGGAAGTTATCACCCCTACTTGAAAACTGTATACCTAATGGTTTCACACAGAAAAATATATTTAAAAAGAAAATCTATCTCCTATCTTAGTTTAAGTTATTGTATCGCATATACGACAAATACAAATAAAATATAACAGAGTCATGATGAATGCTAGTACTAAAATTTAATTCCTGCCTTCATTTAATTCATTCTATTTATAGTATGTATTTGTTTTTCCTTATAATTCTCGCATTATTTACTTTACTCAATGTCACCCTTACCTAACGATATTTTTTGTTATCTGTGAATTACTTTGTTGACATATTACTGTATTAACATTTTTACATATGAACTATACACAAGACATATATCTGAACTTATCACTTAAAAAAAATATATATATACAATCTCTCCTGCTCTCTATAATGACGGAGAATACTTAAGTGGCTTATGTACTGTACGACCGCAGCGTGTTCTTCTAGGCGGCGTGACCGGTTCAACCGTGAACTCTCTTTCATTAAAAGAATTATCAAGAATGGGATTACCAATTTCATTAATTTCTTCGTCTTCAAAATCGTCGGGTAAGAAATCTAACGTTTGCGTATCATCATAAACAGGCTCGTTTTCAACTTGTTCATCTTGAACTTGCCAGATTTCAGGTATTTCCCTCCCATTATAGGGTTTCAAATGATCGACATGGACAACAATATCTTTACTTTTAGGATCCCTTTGAATTTGATAAGTCACTGAAGTTATTTTTCTTTTAATTAGATATGGTCCTATCCAGCCTAACCCAAATTTTATATTAGCACGAGGTGGGTACCATCGCCAAGCAAATTCCCCTTCAGAAAAACTACGCGGTTTTACACCGCGGTCATAGTGTTTCTTCTGACGGTTAGCTGCTTTCTTTAAATTTTCATTAGCAAATGAATAGGTAAGGTCAAGGGTATATTTTAACCACTCTATGTACTGTACAGGACATGTTTCACTTTTATTTTGTGTAGGGACTCCTGCAATTATATCAATGGGACATTGCATGTCACGACCAAACATCATTTTATGTGGAGAAACTCCTATACTGTCCTGAATTGTAGCACGAAAAGCCATCAAAAGATAGGGAATATGATCGTCCCAGTCATTTCTGTTTAAATTTGCGAAAATAGACAACATCTGTTTTAAAGTTCTATTCATACGTTCGACGAGACCATCAGACTGAGGTCTATATGGGCAAGTACGGGTCTTTTCTATTCCAAAGAGAGAACATAAATTTGCAAATAAATCAGATTCAAATTCACGACCTTGGTCAGAATGTATTTGACTTGGTAAACCAAAACGACAGAAAAATTGGGTAGCTAATTTATCTGCTACGGTTAAAGCGTTATGCCTTACAACAGGATAAACCTCTGTCCATTTTGTGAAATAATCCTGAACTACTATCATATACTCGTTGCCATCTTGAGTAATAGGACAAGGACCTATACCGGGTCCCCGTTTACATCTTGCATCTTGCACATAAATTGCACTGTTTAACCCAACAAGCTATGTCAGAAGACATTCCAGGCCAATAAAAACGACGTCTTATAGAGTCTAAAGTTTTATCTCGACCCATATGTCCTGCGGTTCGTTTTTCATGTAATACACTGAAAATCTTATCCCTCATTTCTTTTGGAGCAACTAAAACTAACTTTTCTTCCCCGATTTCTGAATGAAACTGGTAGAATAAAAGACCATTTCTTATTTCTATAGACTCCCATTGACTCCACAAAACCCTACATTCATATGATGCATCTTCAATATAATGTTTTGGGGGCTTATTATCGAACAAAGATTTCAAATCTAAAATTTTCTTAATATTTGGGTCTCTATTTTGCATTTCAGCAATTTGTTCATGTGTCCAAAAAGCCAACCAGTTACAAAACAAATTTTCATTTTGACTATTTTCGGTTTCCTCTGAAATATCTAAATCCTGTACTGAAGCATGTGGGTCTTCCATATTTTCTTGTGTGGCCATCAGTGGGGTCACAAAGAATGAAGATTTTGCATCTTCTCTTAATATATTTGACACCAATAAGCTTTCATTAGTACAATCAGGACAATCCGTCCGGACACATTTTCTGTGAGGACGCCGGGACAACCCATCAGCATTACTATGAAGGCTTCCTTTTCTGTGTTCTAAAGCATAATCAAAAGTTTCTAGGATAGTTATCCATCTAGCCAAAATTCCTTCTGGATCTTTGAAATTTTTAAGCCATATCAAAGAGGCATGGTCAGTTCGAACTTTAAAAGGTCTTCCCCACAAATAATGGCGGAAATGTTTAACAAAAGAAACAATTGCCAAAAGCTCTTTGTAAGTTGTACAGTATTTTCTCTGTGCATTATTTAAAGTTTTACTGGCATAGGCAATGACTTTTTCTTCGCCATTTTGAATTTGGGATAAAACAGCCCCTATTCCGTTGTCACAAGCATCTGTGTCAAGAACAAATTTACCCTCCATATTTGGATAAGCTAAAATTGGAGAAGAAATTAATTTCTGTTTTAACTTTTCAAATGCATGACTACATTTATCTGAAAACAAAAATTGTCAATTCTGTTAAAGGGGAAGCTATTTCTGAAAAATTTTCAATAAACTTTCTATAATAACCCGCTAGCCCCAGGAAACTTCGGACTTCTCTTATATTTGTCGGTTCTGGCCAATGTTTAACTGCCTGTATTTTAGTAGGGTCGCAGGAAATACCATCCCCGGAAACTAGATGCCCCAAAAATAATACTTGATGCTGAAACAGGGAACACTTTGAAGGTTTGAGTTTGAGATTTGCCTGCCTAAACCTTTCAAAAACTAATTTGACATTCTGCAAAGCCTTTTCAAATGTAGCACCGTAAATAATAACATCATCCAAATAACATAGACAATATTCCCATTGATATCCTCTTAACACCAATTCCATCAACCTTTCGAAAGTAGCTGGAGCATTACATAAACCAAAACTTAGGACTTTAAATTCAAAAAGACCTTTATGGGACGAAAAAGCTGTTTTCTCCCTACTTTTTGGCTCGACTTCGCATTGCCAATAACCTGACGTTAAATCGACGGTTGTGAACCAATTATTACCTCCTAACGTATCCAAGGAAGTGTCTATTCTTGGCAAAGGATAGGCATCTTTTTTCGTAACTGAATTTATGGATCTATAGTCCAGACAGAAGCGCCATGCAAGCTTTCCTGAGGGATCAGAAGGGTCGGTCTTTTTAGCAACCAAAAGTATGGGTGAGGACCAAGGACTATTACTGGGTTGAATTATGTCTTCATCTAACATTTTCTGAATTTCCGTTTCAATTATTTCTTTCTGAAACATTGGTACCCTTCGCGGTGGTATTTTAATCGATTTAGCATCGCCCGTGTCTATAGTATGCTGAACTAAATCTGTACGCCCAAGTTTTCCATCCGGTCCGGTAAAAATATCCCGATATTCCAACACTAATCTCTTAACTTCATTTTTCTGTGCCTCAGTTAATTTTGAAGATGTCTTATCAATTAAAGGTTGCAAATGCTTTGGCAGATCAACTTGTGATTCTATTTTATCTATAGAATTGACTTCCGGCCATTGTTTAATATAGTCAACTTTTTCTAAAACGCCTAATGTGGTTTTACGTCTAAGTTTAATTGGTTTGTTAGACAAATTAATTGCGTTTACACACAGCTTAGTTTCTGGTTTACTTAATAAAGTCCTAGCAATAAATAAACCTTCCTTTTGTAATCTTTTACAAGGTTCTAACACACTCAAATTTTTATCTATCAACTCAGGAGTGGGAACTTAAAGTGTTATTTCAGACTTAGGGGGAATAACTGTTTCACTATTTAATCTAACAAAAAAACAAGAGTTATGTCCCTGTTTATATAGTTTAACTTTATGACCTGACAAGACCATTTCAGGCTTCGCAATTAGAACTTGTGCATCATTTATTTCTAAAAAATCCATACAAAGTATCCCTGAAATTTCATGAATCCCGGCTACTATGAATTCATGTTCAAACACTTTACTTGACATAATAAATTTCAAAGTTATTTTTCCCAAAATTTCAATATTGCTTCCATCAGCAGCTGATAGAGTTGTTTTAACTCTTTGTAACTTTGAAGGAGCAATCCCCATTTTATCAAAGATAGTTTTTGAGAGTATACTAGCTACTGATCCTGTATCAACTAAAATTTTAAAAGTAACTTTTTGACATTTGGCTGTAGCAAATAAACAATTTTGCTGTATTGCACTAATTCTAATTGGAGGCCTTTCTGTTTCAATTTCATTTTCAAGGTTTTCGGCTGAATCTTTGGCCCTAAGTCCAGCCCTTAATCGTTTCCCTTATCATTTGAACCTGTCTGGTCATTAAAATCATTTACTTTATTAGTTGTCCTACAGTATTTTGCAAGATGTCCCCACCTGTTACAATTAACACAGTGAGCAGCTGGTGCAGCACAATTTCTATAATGATGACCAAATTTGTCACAATTTTGACATTCTGTTTCTTTTCTACAGAATTTAGCAAAATGTCCTTCTTTGCCACATTTATAACAAGTAACTTGATTGGGGTAATTTCTTGTTTTTCCTACTGTCAAATTGTCTAATTTATCAGACATTTTCCCAAAACAACTACTAATTACTTCAGTCAAATCTTTAATTTCATTTTGAGGACATGCTGACATTTCTTTCTTACTATTTTCAGTTTTCTCTTTATTTTGTTTATTTCTATTTATATTATTGACTGGCAGAGACAGAGGATTATCATCTTTTGGCTTTCGCGGCGGATTCATTTGTGCACCGGTAAATGCTTCAAATTCCACGGCACAAGCAATAGCAGCTTCTAATGTTTGTGGATGTGCAAATTGCACATGTTTTTCCATTGCTACGTTGGATAACCCGTTTATAAACTGATTTATCACTAACTGTTCTAATACAGTGTTATATTCTCCTTCGGGATAAGCCAAACGAACTAATCGTCGTAACGCGTAACCAAAATCGGCTAATGATTCTCCTCGCTTGCGTATCCGCGATCTAAACTCACATCGGTACGCGGTAACCCTTTCTTTTTGATTAAATCTCTGAGCTAAAACAGATTTTAAGCTATCGTAACTTTTAACCAACTCGGGTTTTAAATCCCCTAATAACTTCTGTGCAGTTCCGCGAAGACTCATTGAAAGTTGTTGAGCCTTTTCATGTTCCGTCCAACGGTTCCAAGAAGCACATTGTTCAAAGTGTACAATGAAATCTTTCCAGTCTACCGAACGGCCATCAAATTTTTCAGGCTCTTTCTCACGTCGCGTAATAGAAGTAGCACGTAAACCACCAGTGTATCCCTGTGGTACATATGTAGCGGGTCTAGGTGGACCATAAATAGGCATATGATGTGATAAATCACGTTGAAAAGGTTCCCGTGAATATGCATACTGAGAAGGTGCATTACGATTGTAATTAAACAGCGGATCGAATCGCGGTAGTGGAGAATGTCTATCTTGATAACGACCAGTTGGTTCATATACTTGCGACTGTTGATTATTGTAATCTTGACCTATATCATACATGTCCGTATCGACTTGTCTACGCGGTTGTCTAGCAGCAGAACTTGTATGAATTCGTGTACTCGTAGCTTCATTCTCTCTACTTAATCGAAAATAATTTTTATTTTCGGCTCTCGGTCTAGGACTCGGAGCTACATTCTCTCTACTAAATCGAAAATAATTTTCATTTTCGGCTCTCGGTCTAGGACTCGGAGCTACATTCTCTCTACTAAATCGAAAATAATTTTCATTTTCGGCTCTCGGTCTAGGACTAGATGTCCTTAATAAAGGTTCATGCAAACCTGTACTTTCAAAATACTGAGGGGGTCTATACGGTTCCCTTGACGGATATAAATCAGCTCTTTCACGATTACCCGCAATAGGAGACAGGTTCTCGGCTTTCCGACTAGTCTCATCATCCTGTCTTTTTCTAAAATTTAACTTTGGAGAACTATCTATATTACGATATTCACCATACCGTGGCTCATCGACAGATATCTCAATTTCGGATCCGCTTTTTGCATGAGAACGACCATCAAAATCAGGGAGGCTATTTGCTAACCTTTGCGGACCTGCAGAAGGTATCTCTATCGTAAGCGGGCTTAATGAATCAATTGGACTTTTAGGATCCATATGTTCGGCTCGTACTCTTTTAAAATCAAATTCTGATAACCGATAATCATGTGGTGGACCAAAGCTAACGTGTCTCCTATCATCGGTTCGTAATCTACGTAATACGGGGCTCTCAAAACTATGTACATCTATGTTTTCTTCAGATAGATAACCTGCATAATCTCTGTCAGCCATTGTCCTAATTTATTTTATTTTAATTTACAGAAATTATAAATTTAAATTTCTCCCTATTTAATTTATTCTTTTTACTTTTTAAATTAAAAAAATATACAAATTATCCTAGTCTTCTCTACAAATTTGAATCACAAATCTCCCCACATTGGCCACCAAAAATGTAACAGGAGGGTCGGGTGTCTATGCGTCACCGTTCCCTCGTGAGTACTTATGTGAACCTGGAATCGCCAACAAAATCCAACACCAACAACCTTTGACCTTAAACCAGTGTAAATGTAATTTATTCCATTTATAATCCAAAATACTGTTAACGACGGATGCCTTTTATATTGGTCTCAATGGCAAATATATACCACAAACTTCTGAGTTAGCAATTCAGGTTTCTCGTTCGTTCCTCTGGGAGATTGTGTTTTGGTAGAGAAGACTCAAGATTTATTAAGTTCAGATACTTTATATAGAAATAACATAAATCAACATGTAACAATTAACAAGTGTAAACGAGATCCAAAATCAATATAATTATATCAAAAGACAAAGAAAACTATAAACAGTTTTCTTCAATTTAACTTCAATAAATCGGTACTTTGTTTACAACAAAAATAAGCACCAAACAACAAAATATGCAAAAATAAACTTATTTCTTTCTTTAAATTGATTTTATATAAAAAGAAGTGTAGTAGCTATCTAAATATTAGTGTTGAAATATCGGAACACCCTCTCTACGGAAAGTCGAGTGCACCGCGACACGTGGATGAATATGGCTAATCTATTTATAAATTAACATCGCAAAATTACTAAATAAATCTAGAATCAGAAGAACACACTGCGGTGAACGATTGAAAAGTTTTACCAAATAAAATTCTACATTTTTATCTTAAAAATTAACCAGTCTACTTAAAAGGGGGACAATATTTAATCAAACATTTAGTAACTGACAAAATCTCGGCTATATATATAGAGAGAGGAGAGAGAAGTAGACCTTACTCAAGTCACTGGCCAAGAGACAAACTTAACTTCGAAACGGCCGCTTTTATACCACCGTTGACCAATCAAATTAATTATTCAAATTTATTTTCCTTAACCCATAATTAGCCAATGAAAATCGCGGTATCAGACATCATTCGGAATCAGTGCCAAAATGGATGACATAATAACATTTGAAGATTTCCAAAATGAAATATCGGAACTATCTACTTAAAAACACAATTTACACCCAAAAATATGTAAGACAAAGTTAAACTAGATGGTAAGTGACAACGTCTCTCCCTCTTATGTGAACACGAACTATAAAATTTAAATTATATACGAAAAACCGGCAAAAGTTATTTTTACAGGCATAATCCAATTCCGCTACATATGTTAGACCAGTCCTATTGAGTCGCAAAACTTGTATATATAAAGCTACTATTACTATTAGACAGTTTAAAACTTTTTTAATTTCAAATTTCATACTTGATTACCAACCATGTCAAAGATTAATGCCACATAATCAAAGTTATGCCTTCCCAAACATTTGTTACATTCATACAACAACCCGCCAGTGACAGGTATGTCATTATGTTGTTGTTTCCTTGGCCAACTTTGCATCTTATTTCAATAATATAAAGAAGAATATCAAAGCAGTTCAAATAATATCATGTTTTATTATGTTATGTGAAATTTCACTCAGCAGCAAACAAAGTACATTCATTATATACAGTATTCTTGCATTCATTTTTTGATTGAAGCTGAACAGTCATTTCGATGTAATCAATGATCAAATAAGCAGATAAATAATTCAACAGAAGCTTATATTGAGTACAAGTGCGAGCGCAACATATTTTAGAATAAATTACGGATGTATTAATATTTATCTACATATGACTTGCTTTGATTTTTTTTTTTATTATATATGAATATCCTGAGAATGGTGGGATTTTGAAAGGTGTATGTAAGTTTCTTGACTGCAAAAGCAAACTTAACAAACTACGATATCAGAGACGACAACGAATATGTCCCAATTGCGTCCCCTCTTTGTGGTGTATATGTACTGAGTAACACGGTAGATGAAACTACTGGAATAGGAACTGTTTACCCTTCCGGGATATTTAAGATTATCCCCATTTTATTGTGGATCGTGTTACTCTATACCATGTTTTCTGTGGAGGTTTTGTGGGCTGTTTGCATTTTAGTCGTTTCTGATTGGTTTGGTGTTTTATTTCTTTATTGAACTTCTGGCTTTCGATTTTACTTTTGGTGTCTGCTTTCTCTTTTTTTAACAAAACAATATGTATAATCTAAGAAAGACCCTTGCCTCTTTGACGTTAATTTCTTCCAATGACTATCAAAATGGATCGAAATAATCATTTACTTGGGGTTTGAATTTTTGCAAAATTTCAATAAAAATGTAAAAAAAATTGTATTGTAATGTTTTGTTTACTTAATTTAGATAGATACAAAAATATTAAATTTATGAATCATCAATGTCATCAATATAGCATTAATTTAACATGTTTAAGACGAGAAAATTGGTATAGTATAGTAACTTCTAAAGATATTCACTTAGATTTGCATTTTTATTTTTATTAACTTATGCAAATTCGATATTCACATTTAGATTATTACTTTAAGATACATTGTACGTCAGGAAAATCTTATTTTTGTGTGTGATAGAAAGTTTGACATTTTATGGAAACTGTGTAATTAGTAGCAATCATCTTATTTTGGTATAACAGGGAAATTATGATTTGCATATTGAATGAGGTAAAACAAACTTAATTTTGTTTCTTGTCCATAGATTTACGAGTTTTGAACAGCGGTATACTACTGTTGCCTTTATTTTACTATACGAACAAGTAAGCATTACATTTTATGAAATGCATACTTACATTGATTTTTTTCTTGTGGAGTTTAAAGTATTTTCTTATTCCACCTTCTCAAGAGACATTTCAAAAAAATGGACAGTTGTTTTCTATTCGTCTGATGTGTTTAATCTTTTCATTGTACCATTTGATTTTAGAATTTTCCGTTTTTAATTTTTCTTGGCAGTTGGGTACTTTGGTCATTTTACTTTTTGTACAGTATATTTTTGTTAAAACAAATTGAACATAGATAAACATTACTATGCGAAAATCTTTAAAAGTGCCATGAATGCAAACGATATAACGTCAAAAGCAACATAATCAATATGGTACAAGGAAAATTAAGGTGTCAGACACCAATTTCTCCATCCAATTTAGAACATATGTAAAAGTAGCCCTACTCTGACACAAAATAGTGCTTTTGATGTCCTTGTTTACTTATTTTTGTGTGTGATAGAAAGTTTGACATTTTATGGAAACTGTGTAATTAGTAGCAATCATCTTATTTTGGTATAACAGGGAAATTATGATTTGCATATTGAATGAGGTAAAACAAACTTAATTTTGTTTCTTGTCCATAGATTTACGAGTTTTGAACAGCGGTATACTACTGTTGCCTTTATTTATACTATACGAACAAGTAAGCATTACATTTTATGAAATGCATACTTACATTGATTTTTTTCTTGTGGAATTTAAAGTATTTTCTTATTCCACCTTCTCAAGAGACATTTCAAAAAATTGGACAGTTGTTTTCTATTCGTTTGATGTGTTTAATCTTTTCATTGTACCATTTGATTTAAGAATTTTCCGTTTTTAATTTTTCTCAAGAGACATTTCAAAAAATTTACTGTTTGCAATAGCATGACTTGTTCTATATAATAAGAATATTCTTATCCCGGGCATAAAAACAATGCCGTATTTGGCGAAACCTTTTCAACTTTTGATCTTCAGTGTTGTACAACTTTGTACTTTTTTCACTTTCGATCTTTTATATCTGGGCGTCACTTGTAAGTCTTGTGTGGACAAGGCGCGTTTTTGGCGTATTGAATTTTAAACCTGATGCTTTTTGTTATCTATTAATCATGTTTTTCTTTGTCTAATATGTTCTATTAATTTGTATTGTAGTCCTGTAATATTATGTTGTCATTTCAATGTTATATTTAACTTTGCCATTAAAGTGCGAGGTTTGGCATGCCACAAAACCAGGTTCAACCCACCACTTTTATTCCCCTTTAAAAGTGTCCTGTACCAAGTCAGGAAGATGGCCATTGTTATATTATTGTTCGTTTCTGTGTGTGTTGCATTTTAACGTTGAGGCGTTTGTGTTTTCTCTTATTTTTGAGAAATTGAGATAAGACGTGGCACGGTACTTGTCTATCCCAAATTCATGTATTTGGTTTTCATGTTATATTTGTTATTCTCGGGGTGTTTTGTCTGATGCTTGGTCCGTTTCTGTGTGTGTTACGTTTCGGTGTTATGTCGTTGTTCTCTTATATTTAATGCGTTTCCCTCGGTTTTAGTTTGTTACCCCGATTTTGTTTTTTGTCCATGGATTTATGAGTTTTGAACAGCGGTATACTACTGTTGCCTTTATTTACTTAAACTAACCAACAAATTTGCGGAAAAAACTTTTAATGAAAGAGAAATATATTTAGACCATATTGAGCCAAAATTTACTTGTTTATGAGTTTGCATTAAAAATGAGGATTAATCCGCTCGATAGTATATTAATTAAAGATTTCCAGAAAACCAGGGGTATTTTTGGCGTACCTCTGTTCTTAGGTCAGTTTTTTCTTAGAAGGCTATAAAGGTATGTTGAAAATTGGCATGTAGAAAGCTGATATATGTACGATTCTGAAGGTTATCGAATGATAGTTTTAAACATTTTCAAATTTAAATACGTCGGATATTTTTTTTAAAGATAGTTCTTGTTTATTCATATATACCCTGTTGCTCATTCAGTTCAAATTGTATCAGTTTTTCCAACGTACATATCGTACTTCATCGTAGGTCTGAACGTGATTTGTAATAATGATTAAATAAAGAGGTCAGACACTTTATCTTGTATTTCCTTATCTATTATGTTCATTTTCAAAAAGTCATCTTTTCTTTTAAAATTCAATATTCTATAAAGGTTTACGGCTTTGAATAATAAGTACAAGTATTTAACATGAATAAACATTCAATCAATTTATAAGTATTTCTATAGTCTCACAACTAGAATTTTAATCAATTTTGACAATATTTCAAAAATGAATAAGATGTATTTTCCCAAAACAAAACTATGATTTAACTAAGTGTGAAAGATTTTATGATTAATACTTATTGTTTTGGTTCAGGGCGCCTTTCTTTAAATTGTTTTACAGGTAACCATTGATATTTTCAAAAATATATAGAACATTTAGAAATTACAATTCCATTCGATTACCACAACGTTTTCGATTTTGATTAATCTAGTAAACAAATACATGGGAAATTGTCAAACCTCTTTGTATAAGTTAATATGAACAGAAGTATGGGTGAAAAAAGCCCTATCATAATTATAAAAAAACACCAGCAGCACAAATTGCATTGCTCATCTCGTCAGGCAGAGCTCATTTTGTACTTATTATCGTTCAGAAAGCGAGAAATTAAATTGAAAGCTACATTTTGTATCAGATTCACAAACAGACACATTCAAATATTACCTCATATCATAACAGTTGTTGACATCAACTTCTGACAACTTAACTCAGGAGCTATCGTTTACTACAATAGTAAAAGTTTTTCAGGAAGCAATACGACGACATATTTTCCGTATGCAAAGTGACCTTAGCGTGAACCTCCTCCTTAAAATCCGGTGCTCGCAATACGCATGATCTGTCACTAAAATAAACTATTATCTGATCGTACATGTTAAACACGTGCTTAAAATCCATGCTTTTTTGTTGATCTTTTACAATAAGGTGACAATCGGTAAACTTCTGAGTCAAAACACGGCATTTAATGAGCTGTCATATTTGTTAAACCATAAAAGACAGAGAGAGAAAAAAAATGACGATTATACGATATATTTGCGAGAAAAAAAGTGAAAATATCGAGCACAGAAGACTAAGTTTATAATATTTACATGCAACGGTTCAAGAATTGGATAAACATTATTTTTCACCAGTCACTCATTTCATATGACTTAAAAAAACAATAAGGCCACTAGTGATTTTAGGTCTTTAATCATGCAGTGAATACAATTTTTTTTTTTAAATCTCAAACATTTATTTTCATTTGTATACAAAATATTTTTCTACACCTGATTAATCCTTCAGTTAGGAAAAGTGTGTTCAGTTGGTACTGTATTTTGTCCACGGTCAGATACATTGACTTAAGAAGGTACACAAAAGAGCCACCTAAATTCCGGAATGCAAATACTACTGTGCCATCTTGACTACTGACCCCGAATATTTTATAATGATTGGAACTTGATCATGAATAAAATCAGATCCAGTTATTTTATATAAGAAGTTTTAAACTGAATTAAAGTGTATTTTAACTTCTATGTCATTTTGATTATCATTGATTAGTTTCGCGAACCTATCTTTAGACCTGTCATAAGATATATCTTAGGACATATCTTATGATCCTCTTATGACTATCTTA
Source organism: Mytilus edulis (assembly GCA_019925275.1). Classification (NCBI taxonomy): domain Eukaryota; kingdom Metazoa; phylum Mollusca; class Bivalvia; order Mytilida; family Mytilidae; genus Mytilus; species Mytilus edulis. The sequence continues at coordinate 47,323,153 of CM034350.1, forward strand.
TGACATGTCTTATGATCCTCTCATGACTATCATAGGACATGTCGTATGATCCTTTTATGATTATCTTAGAACATATATCAGACCTCGCTTCGAAGCTGTCTTACTATAATCCGAGCAAATATATCATAAAACCTTTCGTAAAATCTTAAAATTTTCATCTATTAGCATGACTTTATGGAAAAATTAATGTGGAAATTTAGTACGTCTTTCTCATAAATTAATAAACGTATTGATTGAGATTGATATAATTAGATGATTTGCAAAATCAATATAAAGAATAAGTGTTATTCATATCATTAATTTCTAAAAAATACACTAATATACACATGATACATGTACATATAAAACTTTGAATACAAAACTAAAAGGGAATGAAATTATAACATTTGTTCTGTACAAGTGAGTTGAATTCAATGTTTCACTGTACCGGTAACAATATTGTTAGAGGATAAAATCGCACATTCTTGATATCAATACTTCAAATGTTCATTAAATTGAAAACGAAAACAGAGAATGTGTCAATCCGACCAAAGAGCAGAAAACAGTTGAAGGCACCAATGTGTGTTTAATACAGCGAGAAAATCCCGCACCCAAAGGCGTGCTTCAGCCGACCCCTTTGTTGACTTATCATGACAAACCGTCAACCTTTACAGATTTAGTTACGAGCAGGAAACGGAGAAACGATAATTAGATTATTAAAAGATAATTTGCAACATCCCGTCATTGTGTTTTTGTTCAATAATAATTTTTGTATTCTTGTCTTTCATTTTTGCTAACGTGCTTCGTCTATATGCCTTTTTGTGTTTCTTTGTTACATATGATGTGGCTCTGTTCTTATACATCTCGTCATTGTGTTATTGTTCTATGATAATTTTTGGAATCTTGTCTTTCATTTTTGCTAATGTGCTTGGTCTATGTGCTTCTTTGTGTTTCTTTGATAAATATGACGTGGCTCTGTACTTATACATCCCGTCAATTGTGTTATGTGTTATTGTATTCTTGTCCGTCATTTATGCTTATGTGCTTTGTCTACATGCATATTTTTGCTTCTTTGTTACATATGTATTTATAGTGTTTGAGATTATAAAAATTTTGTAACACAACTGTTCACTGCTATACCCTTTTTTGACATTTTTACCTATTATGTCTGTTTGTTTCGTTCACACGTCGTTGTCAATATAATGTAAATTTGCTACTGTCATACAAGTGAAAGGTTTGGTTAGCTATAAAACAAAGTTTAATCCAACATTTTCTACATAAATGCCTGTACCAAGACAGAAATATGACACTTGTTATATATTCGTTTGATGTGTTTGAGCTTGTGGTTTTGCCATTTGATTAGGGATTTTCCTTTTGAATATAATACATAGGTTCATCATTTTTGTGATTTTACTTTTCATTCTTTAAAAGAATCTTTGATACATAAATTAAAAAAACACGAAACCATATTTAAGAACATTTTGTTAATCTATATCACTCATTATGTCACTTAAGTGCAATTTTGACAAATGGTTATGTCTTTGCCATTTTATAAAGAATTTTCTGTTTTTAATTTCCCTTGGAATTTGGTATTGATGTTATCCTACTTTGTACAGTCAAAAGATAGCAAAATTCCAATTTTGGACACAAATTTTAAGTTGAAATATTTTCACAAATATTTCGTTATGGGGAAATATTGAGCATATGGACATGTACCACACACATATTTATATAAAAAGTGATTTTTATATAGATAAAATTGTGGTAAATTATATCGTTTTTTAATACTTGCGGATCAATAAAATTTTCCAAATAAATGTGACGTCGTTGAAAATTTTAAAATAAAAGTTAAAAATTCAGTTTAAAATAAAGCTAGACCGCATCTATCTAAAATTGATAATTATTTTTAAAATATACGTTGCGAATTGTAACTACCTGTTAAAAATTGTGCAGCACCTCGACTTAAAAAACAAATAAATACTTAAAATATATACTTTCCTAAACGCAATAAATACATACGCAAATCTCTAAGGGAACATAATGACAAACAAAATTCTGACTGTGCACTCTTTGACAGGTATATTTTTGGTATATTTATTTATGCTCTCGTTAAAACCTACGAGATGTAAATACGAGTACCACATTGTTTCGTGTTCTTTCCCACATATAAAGACAGTTTGTTTTACTGTATATACATCTATTTGGGCATTTTTGGGCCAACTAAATAAGAATATTTGGTGGCGGATTCAGGGCGCATATAGGGCCAATCTCCCCATTTGATCGCCAAAAACAAATAATTATATTATGTTTTCCGGATTTGTCTGATTTGTTTAAGCATTAAATCGTCAAAAAATTGATATCTTCTGTGTAATGGAATTATGTCCTCCTCCCCCTTTTTATAAAGCCTGGACAGCCCCTTCAATATGGTGTCGACGTTGACATGAAGATCTATACACTAAGCTAGATACTACAGATCCAAGATCCAAGATGTAATTATCAATGCAATGGATTATAACGACTTCAGCGAAGACGAATTTGCAGTGTGCTCTGTTCGGAACGTTTTGTACCATCAATACGATTATTAATCCAGTTTACTTAATTCAAAATAAATTTTTGATTCGTTTACCTACCATCCCGATCCGATCGCTGTTTATTATTTTTGGTTTAGACTAATTTGTAGGACACGTATTTCGGTGTTAACTCCTCACTCTCTGTTGACCATCATCCTGTCTAATAAATGCCAATCCAATTCTTTCTCTTTGTTCAAATCAGAATCTGCTCACACTTGAGAAATTTCTCCCTTTTCGTCACTTACTGATCAGATCTTACTCTTCTTAAGCTTACCGTTGACTTCGAGATCACATTCCAAATTATGCAGATCATTCCAGTTTTAAAATCCTTTGCTCCGCGACGCTGTGTCTTAGCCTTCTCATCAAATGCGTTCTTCTTTCTGACTGTCAAAGTTTTTGTCATTGATGCCATTGAAATTTATTATTTTTCAAAGAAAGCATTATTCATCTACATTTCGTTTTGAATTTTAATTGGAGACTCCCAATTTTGCTTTAGAATTGTGTGATAGAAACCCAGGTTGTTAACCCTTCTAACATTAAGATATAAAAATGACATCTTGAATATTCATACAATATTTCAAACTTGACATTCAGAGAGAGAGAATCAAAGTTATCAAAGAAATCTCAACAAGAAAAAACCCCGCAATGAAACAATATTTGAGTTACAGTAAAGATTTCTTCTGTTAGACCAGTCCTATTGAGTCGCAAAACTTGTATATATAAAGCTACTATTACTATTCGACAGTTTAAAACTTTTTTAATTTCAAATTTCATACTTGATTACCAACCATGTCCAAGATTAATGCCACATAATCAAAAGTATGCCTTTCCAAACATTTGTTACATTCATACAATAACCCGCCAGTGACAGGTATGTCATTATGTTGTTGTTTCATTGGCCAACTTTACATCTTATTTCAATAATATAAAGAAGAATATCAAAGCAGTTCAAATAATATCATGTTTTATTATGTTATGTGAAATTTCACTCAGCAGCAAACAAAGTACATTCATTATATACAGTATTCTTGCATTCATTTTTTGATTGAAGCTGAACAGTCATTTCGATGTAATTTCAATGATCAAATAAGCAGATAAATAATTCAACAGAAGCTTATATGAGTACAGGTGCGAGCGCAACATATTTTAGAATAAATTACGGATGTATTAATATTTATCTACATATACTTGTTATGATTTTTTTTTATTATATATGAATATCCTGAGAGTGGTGGGATTTTGAAAGGTGTATGTAAGTTTCTTGACTGCAAAAGCAAACTTAACAACCTAGATATCAGAGACGACAACGAATATGTCCCACTTGTAGGAACTGCGTCCCCTCTTTGTGGTGTATATGTACTGAGTAACACGGCAGATGAAACTACTGGAATAGGAACTGTTTACCCTTCCGGGATATTTAAGATTATCCCCATGTATTTTGTGGTCGTGTTACTCTATACCATGTTTCTGTGGAGAGTTTTATAGCTGTTGTTTGCATTTTCGTCGTTTCTGATTGATCATGGTGTTTTATTTCTTTATTGAACTTTTGGCTTTCATTTTTCATTTGGTGTCTGCTCCATCTTTTTTAACAAAAAATTTGTATAAACAAAGAAAGACCTTTGCCTCTTTGAGGTTAATTTCTTCCAACGACTATCAAAATTGATCGAAATAATCATTTACTTGGAGTTTGAATTGTATTGTAGTTTTTCTCTCTTTCGTTTTGTTTTTAATTAACATCCTGCTTCAACCATTGCATCCTTTTTTACTTAATTTAAATAGATAAAAAATATTAAATTTATTAATATCATCAATATAGCATTAATTTAACATGTTAAAGACGATAACATTGGTATAGTATAGTAACTTCTTAAGATATTCACTTAGAACTGCATTTTTATTTTTATTAGCTTATGCAAAGTCGTTATTCACATTTACATTATTACTTTAAGATGTGCCATACATTGTATGGAAGGGATTTTTTTTTATTGTGTGTGATAGAAAGTTTGACATTTTATGGAAACTATGTAGTTGGTAACAATCATCCTATTTTGCTATAACAGGAAATTATGATTTGCATATTGAATGAGGTAAAACAAACTTATACTATACGAGCAAGTAAGCAAACATTTTATGAAATGCATACATACATTGATTTTTTTCCTGGGGAATTTAAAGTATTTAAAACAACTATGTATGTGATACGAACCAAGTTTAAATGGTTGATTAAAAAAATAAGTTTTTCTTATTCCGACTTCTCAACAGACATTTATAAAAATGGACAGTTGTTTTCCATTCGTTTGATGTGTTTAATCTTTTCATTGTACCATTTGATAAAGAACTTTCCGTTTTTAATTTTTCTTGGCAGTTGGGTACTTTTGTTATTTGTGTAAAAAAAATTGATCATAGATAAACATTACTATGCGAAAACCTTTAAAAGTTTCCATGAATGCAAACAATATAACGTCAAAAGCAACATAATCAACATGGTACAAGGTAAATTAAGGTGTCAGAACCAATTACAACCTCCAATTTAGAACATATGTAAAAGTAGCCCTACTCTGACACAAAATAGTGCACAAATTTGCAGAAAAGAAGCTATTGATGAAAGAGAAATATCTTTAGACCATTTTGAGCCAAACAAGTTATTATGGACTAATGCGCTCGATAGTATATTATTAAAGATTTCCAGAAAACCAGGGGTTATTTTTTGAGTACCTCTGTTCTTAGGTCAGTTTTTTGTCATAGAAGGCTATAAAGGTATGTTGAAATTGGCATGAATGGTCCAGGATATACCGATTTCCATGAAGTTAAACTTAAGGTTAAATATTTAGAAAGCTGTGAAAAAAGTAACATTTGGTTGAAGAGATAAGTATTTTTAATTGGTAGGCTGACACCTTTAGACTGTTGAATGTCCGTGTACTAAACGAGCTAAAATTAGAATCTCGAATAGCCGGTGTCGATGAGATGTCATTATTTAGTTCGAAATACTTTATATAGATCAATCATGTGTGGAAGCATTCAATACCAGAAGTAAAAAGTATGATATATACAATAGAAGTAATCTAGATCGAGCTCAGATCAGTAAAGTTGTCCAGCAGAAATTTTAAATTGTGTGTGCATGTATGCAACAAAACTTGATCATGAAACAAAGAATGTTTCGATATAAAAACATATTCTTTTATAAACAATGAATTAATATTGCATGTTTAATTGAATAGGACTAATATTACTGCAGTTATCTTGCGGACACAAATTCAACCTTTGTTTAAAGTAGTTTTAAAAAGTTGACCCGCCCTTCTTTTGTTTTAAAATATACCAGTAATTATGTTTTATGTGTCTGAAGATATATAATGAACTCATTCTTTACCAGAATTACATTTTTGTAAAATAATGAAAGCATTAAAGTGTGTGTTTTGTTCAATATATCAGCTATGTGCATACATACATCCATTCCATTTTTTATTCATATATACCCTGTTGCTCATTCAGTTTAAATTGTATCACTTTTTCCAACGTACATATCGTACTTCGTCGTAGGTATGAACGTGATTTGTAATAATGATTAGATAAAAGAGGTCAGACAATTTTTCTTTCTATTTCCTTATCTACTTGTTCATTTTCAAAAAGTTCATCTTTTCATTTAAAATTCAATATTCTATAAATGTTAACGATATAATAAGTACAATTATTTAACATTATTAAACATTCAATTAATTTATAAGTATTTCTATATGTCTCACAACTGCAATTTTAATCAATTTTGACATTGTTTAAAAAATGAATAAGATGTATTTTCCAAAACAAAACTATGATTTAACTAAACGCGAAAGATTTTATTATTCATGCTTATTCGATTTGGTTCTATGCTCCTTTCCACAGGGAATGTACAATATAGATGATGTTCTTTCACTAAATAATTCAAAATTTGGATGACTATGTGGAACGCATCTATCCCATCGAACTAGAGCTAAAGAATACTACAGATACAGTTAAGTCGGCCTCATATTTTGACTTACATCTAGAAATTGACAATGAGGGTCGGTTGAAAACAAACTTTACGACAAAAGAGATGACTTCAGCTTTCCAATTGTGAACTTTCCATTTCTAAGTAGCAACATTCCAGCAGCACCTGTATATGGGGTATATATCTCCCAATTGATACGATATTCCCGTGCTTGTATTTCCTATCATGATTTTCTTGATAGAGGATTGCTGCTCACAAGGAAGCTATTAAACCAAGAGTTCCAAATGGTGAAGTTGAAATCATCCCTTCGTAAATTTTTCGGACGCCATCACGAGTTGGTTGACCGTTATGAAATAACCGTTTCACAAATGATATCGGATATGTTCTTTACGTCGTAACTACAATCCCCTTCCTTTTCATGAATGTGACCTACCGAATTAGACTATTTACCGGATTTGTTATCACATAAGCAACACGACGGGTGCCACATGTGGAGCAGGATCTACTACAAACCCTTCCGGAGCACCTGAGATCACCCCTAGTTTTTGGTGGGGTTCGTGTTGTTTATTCTTTAGTTTTCTATGTTGTGTCATGTGTACTATTGTTTGTCTTTTTGTCTTTTTCTCATTTTTAGCCATGGCGTTGTCAGTTTATTTTCGATTTGTGAGTTTGACTGTCCCTTTGGTATATTTCGTCCCTCTTTTACAGTCAACCATTGATATTTTTAAAAGTGTTGTGGAGAATTTAGAAAACGTTTTCGATTTTGATTAATATAGTAATCAAATACATGGAAATTGTCAAACCTCTTTGTATAAGTTAATATGAAAGACGGTTAAAAAAAAGCCCTATCACAATTATATAAAAAAAACCAGCAGCACAAATTACATTGCTCCTCTCGTCAGACAGAGCTTATTTTGTACTTATTATATTGTTCAGAAACGAGATATTAAATTGAAAGTTACATTTGGTATCAGATTCACAAACAGACACATTCAAATATTACCTCATATCATCCTAAGTTGTTGACAGTAACTTCTGACAACTTAACTCAAGAGCTATCATTTACTACAATAGTCAAATTTTTTCGTATATTGCTATATTGCTATGTGTTTGGACATTGAGCCTTAATTTCAAACAACGCTCCTATAAGCAGATTTTTGCTTTTAAACTGGAATTGTTCCTTTTGTCTTATATCCATTGGACTATTCTTATAATGTCGTGTCAGACTTTGACTTCCGTTACTTCCATTAGAATATTCTTATCAGGTTTTTCTCAGCAGTTGTTTTACACCGGATGCTCGTTTACTGCCTCTAATTAAATTCTACATCAATCCGATGTGTTTTCATCAGGATGTATCGTCTAGTTGATATGTCCAGTAAAATATTTTCTATAGGTTACTATTTTGTCAAACAACTACTTTTCTAATTTCTAGTCGCTTTTTACTCTGAAAAAGAAATAAACAATATAAAGTATAAAAGTAAACAAATAAATAAATACAACATCTGATACTACTGCGTTTACAACTTTCAAATAGTATTACTGTACCTCAACACCTTTTTATACCAATGTATTTCTTTTATTGATTGTTTCTCAAATTTTCCTTTCATTTCTCTTCAACTATTTGCAAATATTTCTGATATGGAAAAGCCTCAATGATATAAATAAAGGCAACAGTAGTATACCGCTGTTCAAAACTCGTAATTCTATGGACAAAAAACAAAATTGGGGTAACAAACTAAACCTGAGGGAAACGCATTAAATATAAGAGGAGAACAACGACACAACATTAAAATGTAACATACACAGAAACGGACTAAGCATTAGACAAAATCCGATGAGAATAACAAATATAACATCAAAACCAAATACATGAATTTGGGATACAAAAGTACCGTGACACGTCTTATAGTAATGTGAATTCACACTCAAATATAAGAGAAAACAAACGACACAACGGAAACACAACGTTAAAATGTTACACACACAGAAACGAACTATAATATAACAATGGCCATTTTCCTGACTTGGTACAGGACATTTTTAAAGATAAAAATGGTGGGTTGAACCTGGTTTTGTGGCATGCCAAACCTCGCACTTTAATGGCAATGTTAAATATAACATTGAAATGACAACATAATATTACAGGACTACAATACAAATAAATAGGAGAACGTATTAGACAAAGAAACACATGATTTATAGATAACAAAAGGCATCAGGTTTAAAATTCAATACGCCAAAAACGCGCCTCGTACACACAAGACTCACCAGTGACGCCCAGATATAAAAGATCGAAAGTGAAAAAAAGTACAAAGTTGTACAGCACTGAAAATTAAAAATTGAAAAAGGTTGTGTCAAATACGGTTATGTTTTTATGCTTGGGATAATAACATCCTTATTATTTAGAACAATTTATGCTATGCAAACAGTAAATTTTATCAAATGAATATAAAAGATATACATAATGAAACTGAAGTATTAACTAATTACAGAAAACAAAACCCGAATACATAATGCAAAGACCAACACAGAAAAATAGACACACCCGACTTAGTCCAGGCATCAACGCAAAAAATCATAAAAATGATGTCACATACGAAGTGGTGGAAAGGCACAAAAATTACGTCACATTTGAATTTCTGAAACATCACAAAAATGACGTCACATTTGAAAAACTATATCTCAAGAGTAAGATAGAATTAGGATTGATTTAAGATTATAATAAAACTAAAAACTGATTTTACATTTAAACACAATGTACATTGCAACATGCATGACCTTACAAACCAGCACATAAAGTATATGACGCCGATTTTCAGTGATCGCGTTTATTATTTTTAATAATTTACAATAAAAAATAATGTGAAATAACCTTCATCTGAAAATTGTGTAATAACCTTCATCAGAAAATAAGAAATAAGATTCATTAGAAAAATCTAGGTATGTTATCATTAATGTCCTTGTTGTAAATGTAATAAAGTTCAGACATTAGCTTGCGGTAAATTCAGATCTGTAGACACCTGTAAACAATTTAGAGTGCATTGTTACATACATAACTTTTTGCCGAGAGAGGTTTTTGCAACGTGGGTTACTGCCGGTTTAAGATTTGTCAGACAGTTCTATCTTAGATTTTATATAAGCTTTCTAAAACATTTATTTGATTGATGCACGGCTGTATTCGATTATATCTTTTTTGTGAGATGCTTTGTGTTATATACGTTTTCATACAAAGTTCATGATAGCTTATGTTTATACATTTATACAATGACTATTTCAAATAAATTTGTCATCTATCAATTGATGGTTACATTATAAATAAGCGATCTTTTGATAAGGCATATTTTTGGACATCTGTTTATGATTTCATGCTATGTGCATGAATGTAAAAGGTCCTAACAAAATTATAGTATTTCAAATGTATTGTAACAGTTAAATCAGTTTGTAGAATATGTTGCCACACATTGTGTGCACGTTCATTTCAGTACGGATGTATTTTATCCTTGTGTGGTTTCTACCTGGTAGGATGGTATGTATGATAGGTCAAACAGCAAACTCACTTTGATTTTCTTTAGCCAGCATTTGATTAAAGCCTATAACCGTTACACCCCATGATTAACAAAAAAACAGAGTCACATATTCCTATTTTCTCACTTGTAGGGATATGAAACTGAATTTGTCCCGTAGCAAATATTTTATGCATTTTTAGGACGAGAACAACTCACAATAAATACAATAGATAGGTCCTTAATTACGGTCGTCCGTGTTAAATTTCGGGTAAAATATGGACTGACGCTTACAAATGAGGGTATAGTTAATAGTGATAGACATTTTGCATTGCACGTGCAGACCAAATATCTAGAAGACTATCAAAGCAACTATGATTGAATTAAAAGCATAAAAATGATTAAAACAAATTGGCATTACTGCGAAGTACAGCTACGGAAACATTCGAATTGTATCAACGAGAACCCAAGTCATACAGATGACACTGTGGATATGTTAAGTAAAGGCAACAGTAGTATACCAGTGTTCAAAGTTCATAAATCGATTGAGAGAAAAAAAATCCGGGCTACAAACTAGAACCGATGGTACCACATCAACTATGAGAAGAAAACAAACAAACAACAGGAACACTAAAGTGCAACAAAAAACCCGCAAACATACATAGAATATATTTGATAACAACTGCCATATTCCTGACTTGGTACAGGACATTTTAAGAAAAGATAGTGGGTCGCATTCGGTTAGCCAAACCATTTTAAGAAATGGAACAAGGAACACAACTGTGATATTTTTCCGCAAGAAAAAAGCAAGAAAAAAAAACATTCTTAGCGTGGAATGTATGGAACATGTATGAGAAAGATGAAACAACAAAATAAGTCGATGAAAAAAATTGTTACATCGGATACCAGTTAATAATCCACAATTTTATAAATAAGATAATGTCTGTACCAAGTCAGGACTATGACAGTTGATTAATGATAAATTAATGATGTCAGACAATGTGCTAACATTTAAAGCGGCATCAAGCAAAATTTCACGACTTTGCAATTCTACAAAAGGTATGGAAAATATTCGAAGTTTTGACGTTGAATGGAAATTCGTGCCAAATAGAGCTCCATGGTTCGGGGGCATGTGGGAAAGATTGATAAGCTTAATAAAAACATCACTTTTAATAAGAAAGTATTAGGACGCGTGCATGTCAATGATGAGACTCTGATGATCGTATTAACAGAGATCGAAGCCACACTCAACGACCAACCTGTCACGTATATTTTAACAAATATCAGAGATCCGGAGCCGCTCACACCATCCCATCTTATACATGGACGAAGAATAACAACACAGTATCTATCACAAACAATGAAAATCTAAATGTTTGTGAATTAACGCATACAAACATGAACTATCAAGCGATACGACAGAGACAACTGATTGAGAACTGCTGGGCACGATGAAAAGGAGAATACATTACTTCATTGCAAGAATATCATCAAAATGCTGGAGTCGAAATTTGAAGAATAAAAAAGGAGATGTTGTTCAGATACACGACGAATCGAAACGCGTACATTGGAAACTTGGTATTGTGCAGGACACTATTAAAGACAATGACGGCTTGGTACGCGTTGCTATGGTGTGTACCAAGTCAGGAATTACAAATCGACCCGTGACGAAACTTTACACATTAGAAGTCAACAGCATGGACTAAGGTGAACGAAGAAACTAACGTGTGAAACTAACAGACTTGTGAATATTTTTTATTTGTGAAAAGACTGTCAAAATCAATGTAATATTATAATATTTTTCTTATTTGTGAGATACATCTTATTAAGTTCTTTCCGCATGCCACTTTACATCACAGCTAATGAACATTGCATCTGGTGGCACCGAGTATGTCGGTGATTTAGAGACAGTTTACTTAACGCGTCACATGTTAACACTACTTTAAACGCCGTTTTCCGTTACTTTTAACGTCATCATATCTTTTGTAAACTTTGTTCTATTGTTACGTAATATGTTACAATATTAAGTTGAGATTATACAATCAAACGGAATAGACGTTGCTTACTGCGTGTCCAGACATTTATCTGATCCATCCGTCACAATATTCATTCGTTTGATGTGTTTGAGCTTTGATGTTGCCCTTTGCTTAGGGACTTTCGTTTTTTTTTTTCTCTGAGAAATTTTTTTTTTGGTAATTTACTTTGTTGGCAAATGTAAATAGACAAGCAAACGGATCGATTGTTATGGACACGGTAGTGGCCATAGTATACTCAGGACAAACATACAACAAGAACCGTGGGAGCTTTACAATAGTCTTTTAAGTTAAGAACCAAAAAGGACTCGTCTCAGATTGGCAACCAGTTGATCAGAAACCTATAAATAGACGATCCAACTCTAAATATTCAGAGATGACACTGATTCAATGTTAAGCATCTAACAATGAATCAGAATAAGGACTCGATTTTACCACAAACTGCCATTGTTTGTCTTTTAAAAGATCTTCGCCATGTAAATTACTTTGTGGTTGAAGGATCTTTGTTTTTCCAAAAGGACATATACTAAGCTATCGTAGAAGTCACCAAACGGCAGATATTAAAAATAGATAGATAGACTACATAATTATAATTTGAAGATAGAGAAAGTCTCTGAAACTTGCGTCTGTAAAAAGTCCCCATTATCTTCTACTTTGACAGATTAACTTAATTGAGAAAGGTAGTCGAAAACACAGCATAAGGGATTACATATAACCTTCCCGTCTTAAAGATCCCATAATGCGACAAAAATGTAACCCAAGCATATAAAATATATTGCAAACTATAAATCAAAAACAAAAACATCGACTTATCAAACCAGCACAACACTGAAGAGATTATGAAAATTGACAATCTAGCGAAAAGAAAATTGAAATATACCAAACAAGAATGTGTCCTCAGTACACGAATGCCCCACTCGCACTATCATTTTCTATGTTCAGTGGACCGTGAAATTGGCGTAAAATCTCTAATTTGGCATTAAAATTAGAAAGATCATATCATAGGGAACATGTGTACCAAGTTTGAAGTCGATTGGACTTCAACTTCATCAAAAACTACCTCGACCAAAAACTGTAACCTGAAGCGGGACAGACGGACGAACGAACGAACGGACGAACGAACGAACGGACGCACAGACCAGAAAACATAATGCCCCTCTACTATCGTAGGTGGGGCATAATAACAAGAGCATTAAGCAAGTGCTACCAGCAAGCCAGAAATGCGAAATCATATGAGGTAGACACATCAGTGCAGAACCCCTGAAGTGAGATATAGAAAAAACATAAATCAATACTCAGTAATTAGTAGAATATTTGAGGTTATTCTTCCAAGACTGGGAAATGGGCTAAGGATCAAGCTTGCAAATAGGCGACCTGAAAAGCTGGAACACCTGGATTGGTACATTTCTACTTTTGAACCTGCAAAAGGCTTCCTTTGTGTAATTGCCAAGAGAATGTTGACTTCTAGAAAGCCTCTCGAATGTCTTGACAGTGACAGCATGTTTAAAGTAATGATTAAATCATCAACATCATCTACTTATTTCATCATAATGATATGTCCTACACCAGCTCCTTCAAAGCACAGTGTGGTGTGTTACCAGGATGCACGATTTCTCCTCTCCTTTCCTTGTTATCATCGACATGTGCATGATGAAAAAAACTTTGAAATCGAAAAAACTAGAATAAGACGGTGAAGGAACACAATTTATTCAAGACGAATAACTGTGCAAAAGAAAACCTCAACACTAAATGAAACGGCTCTTTCTGTAAGATTAAGTTCAATGTAGGAAAGGCAAAGGTACATGGCCTGAATGACAAATCTTCTAAACTATACATTACACGAAAATGAGAAAATATTGTAGAAGTTTCTTGCTACGAATTTCAGACAATACAATTGATATAATGGATTGAATCAGCAAAGCAAACGACTTTCTGCCGACTTGGACCAATATGAAGTCAGCAACTTTTTCAAATTTACAAAATTCAAAATTCACAAATTTCAAAAAGTTTTGATATATGGAGTCAAGTCTTGGAGAGTAATAAAAACCATAAATAATAAAGATTTACAATATCAGCTAACATTAAAGGGATACAATAGATCAAGTTAAAGAAAGCGATTGAAAATGGATTGATTGTTTTAAAGAATGACAAGTCATATAACAAAGATAGATCTCCCTTGAAAATCAAAAGGTGAAAGAAAGAGAGAAAGATCAAGAGAAACACTGTGGTCCGCAAAAGAAATCATTAGAAAATCACGGAGTAGGCATTATACAGGCAAAAGCCCATGGCGTTGAAGATGAACTCCTGTTTATGTATGTATGGAGTTGACTTAGAAATCAAGTACTGTTTATTGTCAATTAATGCATCTTTACACTCATCTCCAGTTTTTAAAGGTCTTTATTACGAATTAGCCGCAATACACAGATACAGAGACACTAACTTATGCAACTATTATTGTCAACCTTACATATTGTAACGTCATATGATTATTACGCTTTGTATGCATAACCTCTTACGGTAGCATTTCTGTAAATATTGACAATTCAATTTCCCATAGGAACTTCTTTTACGGCTAAAACTGTACCACTTTTACTATGAAGTTTTGAATAAAATCTTATCCTAGAATTGAAAGTTCATATGCACGACAATTTTTTTCAAAGGTCAAAATATAGGGCTGTGTGGCATATTTTCAACGTTTATATGTTCTGAACTTCTCACAGTTTAAACTAATACTAGTTTTCTTAACTACCCCTACCTCGAATAAGAGGTTACCGCAGATTTCAATATAAACAAATTGCACATGTATATTTACTGGTAACGCAGAGATCATAACTGGGAACCAGTATGTAAACAAAATTAATTTTCTATGAATATTCTAAATCTCCCCAAAAAAGGCGTGGTTTGAGAAACAGCTGTATTTACAAAGTGTAACCTATAGTCAGTAAAGTAAACAGTTTTAAATAAACACACATCTTTCTATAATTCACAAAAGCAAATAACTACCACTAAACCCAAACAGTCTTATTATAGTAATTATTAATGTTTAATCTTAATCACATTTACAAATGAAAACTTCAACACGACACATTTTTCATATCTTTTAATTAATCATTATATTATACATAATATTATGCAAATTCCATATATCTATGGACACAAAACCCAACATGTAAAATCTTAGAAGTTCTTTCTTAAAAGAGATAAAAATCTATTTACAAACTTCACTTGTTAACAATCAATTCTATAACAATGGTTAGCTTTATAAAGAAAAAATACTATAGGTTATAAAGGGCCTGTGATTGCCCAACTTATATTTGAGTCAATGTTTTAAAGGAAAGAAAAATTTGTTGCAAAGAGCTTGAAATATAATTTTCTATGCAAAGCTTTATGATTTAGATTCAGCAATTAGACCCAAATCAATGTCGTGATTTCAGATATGCATTTTAAATTCAAGCACATCATTATCAAAATTACACTAAAAGTAAAGGACTTAGCAGGGCACAGCATTATGACTGCCATGAATTGAGAATGATTTTTAAACACAAGTTTACCTGAAAAAGTTTATTGTTGGTCACAAGTCATCAAGAAGTCATATGTTTTAAATTGAAAGCAGCATATGATAATGAATCTTAAGGGGAAAGAAAAAGGTAAAATGAAAAGGAAATAATCACCTTACTTAAAATTCTGATAGATACTCAACTCTAAATCTGAGGTAGGGTCAGCATAGAATTATCCATGAATAATATAAAGTTTCAGCATATCTACACTTTGGAAGATATAGAGGTTGGCATATAGTTTTACCTGCCTAATGCTACAATTATATATTTTGTCTCAATGATGTTTCCTCACATTATGTTTCATTTGTATCTACATAAAGTACATGCATTTAGAAGAAATAACATCAATTGGATTTCAATGAGACACATATTCGATGAGGTACTAAAAAAATCATTACATTTTTTTATTGCTGTTCTATATCTTGACATTGGTTGTAAGGTCTTCACTAATGAACTATAAAGCTCAATTAATAGATATTTAACAATGGTGGAAATCTTGATTTAAGGTTGGCATCATTACCACCAATTTTGGATCAAAACAACTTAAGGTCATCCATATCTAATGGTATGTACTCCAACCTTTACAGGGACTATGTAACTTCCAAAAAGCACACTGTTTACATGTACTTCGAAAAGAGCCTCATGTAAATTTATGCTTGTCAGAGTACATTACCTAGAATTTTATGTCTATTACAAAATTCCTAATTCTTCTAAAACCACCACAATAACATCTTTTTCGGATAAACAGGTTTTTTTATAGATGAAGATGTTCAAATACAGCATTATTCCTTGTTAGAAAAAAAATTTTAAGAAGCAATCCTAATCTCGAATATTGGGTGGTTAGGAAAATAAACAAGTCCTAGTCAAGAAATATTTTTATGAAGCTTGGATCCATTTATCTTAGTGATATATTTTATGAGATACATGACAAATGATACAAAGTGACGACAAAAGCTCTTGCATGGCGTATTAGGGGAGCTTGAAAGAGCAAATATTTAAACAGCTTATTCTTACACAAATTCAACATCTTCATACATTTTAAGAAAATGTTCTATATAGTTGTCATCCATAATATGCAACTAATCATTAAATTAACTAATATATACATATAGATATAATTAAAATTGATGTGACCTTTAATATCAGATCTAAATGCAATAAATGCGACAGGGCTATAACTTAACATCTTGAGGGAATCACAATAGTTATAAATAACATGTCATTCTAATCAAGTTCTTTCCTCTCAAAGCAGCAACAATAAATTGAAAAAACTACATATGTAGAACTACTAAGTACTTGAGAATTAAGTTCATACAGCAGATATCTTAATCTATAAACTATTCATGCGCAATGTCCTAAAATATCCCATTCATTTGAATGACCTTTAGAAACAGGTCATAAACCAAGGTTAAGTCAGTTTTCCTCATTTTGGTAGGGGTAGAGAATAATTTTACTTTTTTTTAAAAGTACTTACATTATTTTTATCATGCAATCAAACCTTGGCACTTTTTAACGTTTAGCACTTTTAAGAGAAAAACCAACAGGGTTAAAAAAATGAACTGTGATATATAGTCATAAACAGTAATTTTAAAGTTCATCATTAGCACAACACAGGAGATAATAGGAAACTTTATTCTTACACTATACAAATGGAGCAAATAATTATTTGTATACCTAATACTTGTACAATGGCTTGTAAAAAAATAAGTTTACTTGTCTCTTGAAACATGCCAGGACAAGATGAGTATCTTGTTAGAAAAACCCTTTAAAACTTCAGTAATGTTATAGGTAACAGGCATATATAGAAGAAATATCTAAGGAAACGCAGGTTTACAAACAAAGCAGGTAAACAAAGAAAGCACAAAACATTAACAAATATGAAAATGTACTGGAATAAACAACTAATTTAGATTTATGTAACAACAATATATAAATAATACAAAGTAGAGTTCCCTTGCTGAGGTTAAGAGTTGTACAAAACTGACTTTAAAAGCATCTATGGTATAATTGTTTAATAATAATTTAAGTAAGCAAAATTTAAATTATAAACCTCAAATCCAAGACTGCTTATTTATTTCTATACAAAATCTACTCTAATTGTGTTCCAACAGCTAAGTTCATTAAAAAAACTCTTTACAAATAATTATTCTCTGTTAAAAACATGTTAATAAAACAAACCAGATTTTTTACAATACAGTTTTTTTTTAAATAATGTATAAATTTGGTATATATGAGGAAATCTTTATCAAAGTATGAGAGATAAATGTGCAAATTAATGTACAGATATTTGAGTAGTCTTTTCACAAGTGTTCAAAACTCATTACTCTGAATCAATTCATTAGTAAATATAAAGTTCTTTTGAAAAATAAAAAGGAGCAATCTTTCCAAAACTGATTCTTAATTTACTAAATGCTTAGATATTTAAATTTATATGCATTAGTTTTGTCAATGAATCTATTCATGAATACAAATTTTGATTTATATGTAATTATGAATTTGAAGAGAAAACATTTTTTGTGAAAAAGCAGGTTTATCATTCAAACCTGATTTTTCTTCTTTTATAAAGTAGAAAAAATTTATCCTAAAACAAAAATCAGTGTACAAAGAGTGACAAACAGTTTTAAAAGTAAAGATAGGAAGTGTAATAAATATCAAGAAGGGATACCATGCTCTACAGAAAGTGATGATATAGCAGGATAGGATACCAGTTTGTACAGGAAATGCAGGAATGGCATAATGGGATACCAGGAAAAGAAAGCAGAATGCAGCATCCATGCAATCACTGTCCTCCTAGGTTGCCTCCTAGGTTTAAACTGGGTAACTTTGGTATAATGGATCTTGTCTGTGAGACAGAAAAAAAAGAAAACATTTTAAATTGTTTAACTATTTTGTTATTTTATCAATGCACCACTCTCCCTATCAGATAACATCACTGGTTGATGTTTAAATTGTTATTTTATCTTATCAAATTTTTAGCTCTAAAGAAACAGTTGTGAATGAAATGCATGCACTTTTTTCAATCCTTTATACTACTAAATACCATGCCAAAAAAGACATATAAGTTGTTAAAGGGCCAAACTATTTGAAACTTTTAGATGACTTATACCACCAATCTACCTTGTGGGCGAATTCCTTCCTGAACAAGAAAAATATCACCTCAAATACAAGATAAACAGATTTCACAAAAATCATTATGTTTATTAGAAAATCATAAGTCAAGTGTTAATTATTGGCCTTAATTTCTGCAACAGTATAATCCTCAAACTAAAAATGCAAGGATACAATAATTACCAACACATCAATAACATCATACCAAATATGGATTTATAAAAGATCTCAAATGTGCATTTTCAAACAGATTGTGTGGCAGTAAGATGCACTTTTTAATATGTTCATCTATAGCATCATGGAAACAGTTATTGCATACATAAAGCACTATTTTGAGTTTTAATGAATAAAGGATGAAACTTCATACTAGAAATTAGGGTAGTTAATTTCTAGTATGAAGTTTCATCCTTTATTCATTAAAACTGAAAATAGTGCTTTATGTATGCAATAACAAAACTACAAGTACTATATTAGTTTCATACACCTTATCGCTAATCTCGGCTGACCCGGCCGCTTGAACTTTTGACGTCATACACAATCACTTTTCCATTGTGGCTTCAGATATTTTGTTTTATGACTTAAAAATTTTACATGAACCTGTGTGATATCCAGCAATGGTGGACAAATAGCGATAAGGTGTATTCATACCTGTCAACAATGTTTTCCTCAACACAAAAGATAACAGAGGATAGGCTGCCTTCATAAATTATCATGACTTAAGGATATTCTTAGTTGAGGTTTTTGGAAATTGATTTCAGATGTTTGGACTCTTTGGTTTTTCATATCAATACAGGGTAAAATAATTTGCCACATAACACACATTTTCTTTTCATAGAAGTCTTCAGTAGCTCATATAAGGCCATTTTCCAAAATTTAAGCAGATTCTTAATTTTTGTTCTTTCGATTTGAGACCCAAATAATACCAATGCAAAAGTAAGGTAAAAGTCCAAGTCAGCCTTTTCCTGCCATTTTTTAAAACTCAAATATCTCCAAAAGGAGCTCCATGACCTATCAATATTTATTGCTTATTTTGTTCCTTAACTGGTGGTCTTTCGACATGTAGTATCAATTTTAATTTCTTGATTTTTTAAATTTTACCTAAGTACATCCTTAATAATATCTTCAAGTTTATGAGATAGAAGTGATCAGAACAGAGATATTTCAATGGTATAGCTGACTTAAGCTTGAAAAGTATAAAGTATGCTAAATGTGAATAATTAAAAGTATAGTTACACTTGTCCTACAGACACGTACAGATGATAATTTCCTGGACCAAATATATTTGACCTGTAGCTGCATTGGTCATGAATTACAATGATTCTATGTACTAAATTGCTTAATGTCACTGAGAAACTCACCAAGTCACTACACTTAAAGTTTACTATTGAATCTAATTAAGACTCCACCACTTATAAGGTAAAATGATTGCTGATCTTACCTAGAGGTATAGAAAGAAAATTGATAGTATCTGACCTATAAGAGTTGTACATGGGAATGATGACCAGAGGTGTATTTAGAGGGGAGTCAGCCCCCCTCCTTTTCTGGGAAATATTTAGTTGGTTATATAGGGTATCACTGAAGCATGATTGGAGTGGGCTCCCTCTTACAGTCAGTTAGCCCCCAACTTATGAAAATTTCTGGATCCGCCACTGATGACTTTCTGTAAAGACTTTATTTCTTCATTTTGTAAATATCAAAACATTGGTGACAAGAAGCAAAACTGTGACCTCTGATTGTTTTACATTACTTTTGATTGAATAAAATCTTAAAACTGTCATGCATGTCATGGATTCAACTTTCTAGAAAAAATGTAGAGTTGACAGGTATGAAAGGTTATAAAAGTATGAGTAAAAGAGTGTTAAGGAATTGTTACCAGTTATGATAATAGCATAAAATAATACTAAAGCAGAAGATAGACAAAAAAATAAAGAAAATTGGAAAAAATTGTGAGCAAATATATCTACATAATATCATAATTATTCAAAATGATTTCAGTTTATTTTTATATGGATGTTTCAGGTAAAAAATGGCAATATTGGGGGTACATTATACATTAACAGTAAATAAGTGTTATATCCATACTTTTAATCTTTAATAATCCTGGCCACAAAATAGTCATTATCTTTCTTCAAAGGTAGTAGAAGTAAATAGTTTATCAATTTAGGACCAGTGTTTTTTCTAAATGCTAAAATCAGGGAATCAAATTTGAGGCAAGACATTAAATTAATACAACCCTAATTATTTCATTAAAGTATCCTTTTTGAAAACTCAATAAACAACAAAATACACATAAACATTGATAACAAACAACAATCTAAACATAAATATTGCACTGCTGAACACAATATACTAATTTAAATTGTAAAATTAAATAAAATAAAAGAATAAAAATATCAACCAATTCATTTACAACAAGTGAGATCTAAAAATCTGACTAATTTTAAAAGCTACTATAAATTGCATAAAGTAAATATCTCGTTAAAAAGGCTACTAGTTAGGGTTAAGTATGAACATGGTTTAAGCCTACATTCGACAAAAGGATAGCTCAGCATCACTTATATTGCACAAAAGACCAATCTAATGACCTCCAGCCATCTTGATAGCCACAATAAGTAAAACAAATTTAGCTGGTATATTTCTGACCATTTTAACAGCAGAAGATATAAGAGAATAATTAAACAGCTTATAAAAACCAAACAAACAAAAGAACTGTAACTCAGTAGCATCTAACTGGCATTAACCCAAGAAGCCAATATATTGGTATCCTGAAGGGTAATACAAAAATGAAAATACACAGAAAATTAAGACAATAAGAAAGAACTGGCAAGACAGAGCACTAAAACAGTAATAACAGTTAATCCCTAGACATAAAACACATGTAATTATAGTTTAACATTTTTACATTAATATATAGTAATGTCAGTTATACTGGTTATTAGGTAAGACTGAATGAGGATCATTTACAGATTTACACAATATCAGCTGATTCTCTTAGTTGGTCAGGGATAAAACAAAGTAAAATCAAGTAATCAGACATGAATTCCCTTTGAATTCCCTTTTTTTATATTTAATAAATCAACACTCAGTGGTGAGTTCCTCAAAAGCAAACACTACCTCGTTTGGTGTGGTGAGCTAAAACCCTATTGAAGAAAGAATGTTACACCTGCATGAAATGCCATTAAAGGAAAAGCTGCATTTGTGTACAACAACTGTTAAAAACATCAAAGGAAAATGGACATTTATCCTCACTAAGGACTTTCATTTTTATATTACATTGTGCACTCAAATTATGGGTACTAAATATTACTGATTCGTTTTTGTATTAAGGTTTAAAATTTACTGTTTTAGTAGTTATTTTCTTTGTCAACTTACTATACCTAATCAACATGGAACAATAGCAGTATCGATAATCTGTACTAATTGCAGAACTTGCAGCATAATATGAAAAATCTCTGAGCTCCATGTGACAATGAAAACTCTAAATTATTAATTCCCCTATAAAATTTACATCAATTATAGTACAAAAGATACCAAGAAAAAACTGGGTAATAAGGTTACAAGTTCAATAAACAATCATTACATTCATTGTGAAAATCACAGAGCCAGCCTGTGTCTTTCAATCACTCAATATTAATTCTAACTGTATTTACAAAATGAACGCATAAATGAATACTCATGCCCTTGATCCCTGCAAAGGCTTGAAAATAAAAATACTATGAAATAAATACAACTGTGTGTGTACTAACTACATGAATAAAATACATGTAAAGCATATTGGAGAAAGTTAAATCATCAACAAGATGCAACATTTATCAACTTTACTGTTTGGTAATTTGAATTTTTGATTGAATAATATTGAGATGTAAAACCTACTTAAAATGTAATTCAAATGTTAACCTCAATGTTATAGGTGCAAATACAAGCTCCAGAAAAG
Source organism: Mytilus edulis (assembly GCA_019925275.1). NCBI lineage: Eukaryota > Metazoa > Mollusca > Bivalvia > Mytilida > Mytilidae > Mytilus > Mytilus edulis. The sequence continues at coordinate 47,345,801 of CM034350.1, forward strand.
CAGCCACAAAATTATTTTTGCAACAGAAAAATTAACAGCAGAATGTTTAACTTTTCAATCAAAATAATTATTTACTTTCTATACTATCAAAATATATAAATTTTCTATAAATTTTTTTGTCATCTTTTTGATCTTATTAAATGTATTGGTCAAAATAAAACTTCTATCTTTTAAATATAAAAATGAAAAAACTTTTTAAATTGACTTGTATTAAATGAAAAAAATAAAGAATTAGGATCATAAATATAACATTAATTGGTTTGTAACAGTTAGATAAACTTTGTTCATTATCTTTTCACACAAGTGAAAGAACAAATTTATTTTGATTTTGAAGTTCAGATAAAATTCCTAGGTATTATCATATTTACAAAACAACAGCAAAAATAAGAATAACAACAATGGTTAATAAATGCAGATTTTGTTACTATAATTGTATTTTGTTCACTCAAATATAAAATGTTTTTTAATTCAAGCTATAAAACAGGACCATTGGAACAGTTCTTAAACTGCTACAATTGTAATCAAAATATTAAAAAAGAAAAAATAGTGATTAAAAATGTAATATAAGTAAAATTAAAAGAAAAAAGCACTTCTTCATTCATTTCTCTCCAAAAACATCATCTCATAACAAATTAGAATAACATATTCTCTTAATTCGTTTAATACTTTTGCTATATAAAATGTGCTTTTGTGTAGGTTATATTTTTCTAAACATAATTTTGTTTTAGTCCACCATTTTAATAGATGAAACCCCGTTATTTTATAAAATGGTTGCTCAGACTACTATACTGGCCAAAGATAACTACTAAATCTTTAAGCGTGTTTAAAAAATATTTTATATATTTCAAAGAAATTTGATATTTTTTTTGTCATTTCCATTAAAATTCTATGTTCATAAAACTATTAACTAACACTGAAAAATATTTTGCTTATATATCACATTGTTGTGCAGAACATGAAAGACTGTGCCAATAATTTACACATAATTCTGTGTTACATACATGTGTACAAAATGAATGCCTCATAAACAGGGAAGTTCACCAGGGATATTAGGATGTTCTTAAGAATACATAAAAGTTTTGATAGCCTAACCTTTTTTTTTTTAAACACCAGTACTTTTTTTAACAATCAGAGCTTTTTATATGATAAATTTGAAGAACATTTATTAAAATGATTAAGCTTATAATCTTAGTCTTCAAACTTATAATCGTACAGTTTATAAAAACAACCAATCATAAATCAAAGAATGTGCATGTGACCTGATGGAAGAAATAATGAAACTCTCATGGGAATGTTATCACAAAGATTTGGTCCAATTTTCATGAAAGGTGTTTTTTGCAGTTCTTTTTCACATGGTTGGAAATAATGAAGCCATAAGCAAAGTCTGACTTAGCTTAATTCTGATAAGGATTAAAATAAGGATAATGCAAAGCAAACTGAAATTAGCTCCTTTAAGTTAAAATTTGAAGAATTTTAGAGCATTTCCCTGATGAACCCCTTAAAATAAATACTGTACATGTATCACAAGCAGAAAGATATTGACAACAAAAGTGTAAACAAAATCAAATAAGTGTCAGGTGTGCTTGAAGGCGGAAAAGTTGCTGATTGCTGGAAGTAATCTTACTTTTTTCCGTGTTCCACTTAGAAATTCTTTGTACATATCTGAGCGAAGGTATCGACTGTAACTATCACTTTTCATTAATTTAAATATATGGTCCTGAAATAAGAAGCAAAATTAAGTTAATATAATTGATCATTTATACAATAAACTGTTGAGACACAGAGATTTGAGTTTGGTTATAAAGACAAGCTGATGGACAGCAACATTGCTGATAAATTTAAAGTCATCGGACCATGACCTAGGGGGGAGGGCCTTCAAAAAGTGTTGATATCAAGCCATATTTTATTTTAAGGAGTTGTTACATCTATTTCTCTTATTGTTAAAACTTTCTTCAGTAAAAATTCAAAATTTGGCAAAATTATAGTCTTTGTGATCTAAACAGTTTTAGTTCAATGATTGGCTTAGGAATCAAATATAAAAATCCGATATTTTAAAGCTTTGCATAGCATTAGAAAGGAATCAAATTTGACAAAAAGAAGATTTTCTGATGAAAAATATGACTATTTTGTATATTATTGAAGAAATTTATCAAAATTTAAACCGATAACAAGTATAAGACCGTTGGTTTTCCTGTTTGAATGGTTTTAGACTAGTAATTTTGGGGCCCTTTATAGCTTGCTGTTCAGTGTGAGCCAAGGCTCCGTGTTGAAGGCCGTACAGTGACCTAGAATGGTTTACTTTTTTAAATTGTTATTTGGATGGAGAGTTGTCTCATTGACACTCACAACACATCTTCCTTTATCTATAAACTAAAAAAAACATAATCATTTGCTTGATAACATAAGGAAAAAAAGACATGCCGGATACAATACACAGCTTATATCTGAATAGTGAACAAATTCCATCTTTTTTTCTTCAGAAGTCTGTTTTTCAGATTTTACATGACTTTTTTTTAATCGTGGCATTCAAAGGAAAAAACATTCATATAGGATATAAAATTCATAATATACCTATTCTCAAATTTGTCCATCTATCACCAAAAAAATCATGAAATAATTCATCTTCATTAGCCTGCTTATTTATATCATGATTTTTTCCCCCATGAGACAAATGATTTATATGACAACTGCATTACTCGTTAATAAATATTTATACTTGAATTATCTCCCTTAGCACAATACAGAGCATCAACTCAGAATTTGAGTAGGAATCTAAAATGTACTACTTAAAAGACTTTTTATAAAGAATATAGCAAAGATAAAATACATTTTATTTTAACATTACAATTCTAACAGTTTACAGCATAAACTGAACATGTGATGTCAGACCTTATATTTTCAAACAGGTTTATTAAATTTAAGTTTATCATGGGCTAACAGCAATCCTGCCTTACTGGGAAAAAAACATTGTTCAGATTGGTTCTATCTCAATCCAAAATAGATAAATTAGGACCTGAACCTTGTGATGTGAACATAGGTATTTTTATCTAAATAATTTTCATACATTACCTGAGCTTCTTCAAAACAGTATCTATCCACATGATTTTCTATTCGACCTCGTACTAATTCTGATATGCGACCTTCTACATTAACTGGATTATGAGCACCTGGAGCTAAAAATTCTCTGAAAATAAATAAATAGATATCACTGAAAAATGTTGTCCAATGAAAGGAAGCAGTCTGAATGCCAATTCTAGTAGTGGGTTGATAGTGATAAAGCATGTAAATATTTTAAACAAATTCAATATTACATGCTTACAGAGAAGATACAAAAACATATTGACAAAAGTATGCTGACTGATGTTTTCTCTTTGTTAAAATTGTATAATCTAGTTTAACATGTTTTATTTTGTATAAGTTCAGTCTTAATAATCATATAATCTTATGCAAATTATGCCTAGCTTTACACATTTATTGGAATTTATATAGACAAGATCACATTTGGAATATTTTTCCCAACAAGTGTTTCAACAAATGTCTGTCAAAAGTTTGTTTCAAAGGTTGTAACAAAAAAAGACTATTTTACTCTCAAGTTAACATGTATTTGGACTTGTCTGCTAAAATCTCATTTATAGGTATCACCAAGCCAATTGAACAGGAGACGTTCTTTTTCTAAACATGGAATAAGAAGAAATGACGTCTTTGAAATCAATAATCCAGAGAAAATTCTGTTCCATTCAAGCCATTGTAAAAGACTTTATATTGTTGACTGTCATTTTTGGTAATAGCCATTTGGCGTTGCTCTGTATTTATACATCACACATTTGTGTCATTGTGCTATCGTAATTTTTTGTACACTTTTCTTTCATTTTTGCTTATGTGCTTTGTCTCTAGTCTATATGCAGTAAATTACAGTTCCCAATAGTCAGCTCAGGACACAATTCTTATTTATAAATTGAAGTCTACTTACGAAAATATTTCAGTAACTTTAAAATTTACTTCTCTAATAGGTAGACATTTTAAATCTTGACATGCTAACCAAAATCTACAAGTAGAAAAAAAAATATCTATCTGAAAACACTGTTTAACTCAGTATCTCAGGATTTGTTAAAAGCCAGTATTTTCCATTGTTTTAATTTGCAATTTATTTGCATCATTTTCCTGGGAAATACAAATCTTCTTTTATTGATTATAGTAGGCAAGCTGTAATAAATATTGATTGTCACATATTATTTCAATATGTCTTACTAGCATCCCAATCCTGTATCAGTCCAAGGCTTAGCAATACATTTCCAAACAGTTTTTTATTCATCATAACAAATGTATCAATAGATATAAGAAGATGTGGTATGCAACTCTCCATCCATGTCAAAACCATTATAGGTCAAAGATATTTTTTTACTCAGGTAGATTAATCAATGAGTGATAGATTTCTCTTAGAATCAATTTAAAGGTCTGAGTGAATAAACTATACAGAGAACAATACCTGTTGTATTTGTTCAATGGGACAATAGAACTGTCAAAAGTTTAAATGGACAGGTAACTATCAGGTGAGTCTATGGAAAGGTACAATTGGGTTCGCAATAAATAGGTGTGACTACTTACTTTAAATTTTCCCCACTGAATTCTTTATCTAAGAATTTACTAAATTGTTCCTTCCCAGCAGGATCACATAGTAGTTCTTCTATAGAAAAAGCCCATCTTTTTACTCTGCGTTGTGGTATATCACGAGGGTTGCTACAAAATATAACAATACAGACTTCTTATTATTTTTGGGTCCTGAGAAACATTCAAAACATTATTTTTTTCATATACACAGCTATCAAAACTAAAAGGTTCAATGACAAGGATGTATTATGATCACTTGGATATCTCAAATACAAATTGTAAGAGGTTTTGTTAAATGGTGTGCTAAAACAATAAGGTACTGAGTAAATTTTACCAATCACATAGCTATCAAAATTCTATGTGGGAAATAAATCCTTATGACTTGGGCTGATTAAATGCACAAAAAAAAACTACAATGGGCCTTATGGCTTAGCTGTACATAATCTACTTTTTTTTCTTGATACTTAACTAACTTAATGAACATTTTCCACTTTCTACATAGTGGGAAAAATCATTCAAAGTCCAACTGGGAGTAAAAGAAGGTATGTCATTGTCAATGTCGATATGGTCATTTTAAGGATCCTTGATCACAACAAGTTGACTTCTGAAGTACTTATTTTTGTAAAATATCATTTCAATCTGATACAAACATCAAACAAGACAAACTAAAACAAGCTTCTTATTACGCTCTCTACATTTCAAGTTATGGGTAATAACTGGCAGGATTGTTAATGCATCTTCTCTATACATATGTCCTCCCAAATCCCAAAAATAATTTCAAAAAACACACACACAGATTGTCAATAATCATTCCTATGCATTTCACAATGCTTTCAGTACTGAACAATTTAACTTGACTTACACTGTTTTTTCCTGTTCCCAGAAATCTATATAGTCTGAGATCCATGGATTTGATGGGTCAGGAGGAGTAATAAATGCATCAAATTCAGCATACTGGTCAAAATATGATACATAACTACAAAATAAAACATTTCATTGGTGCTATTTTGGCTTGAGCAAAAACGTCTTCATTTTAAAATTGTCCTAAAAATTGCATAGGAATAAGGATATTAAACTTCCTTGATACTGATGCTGCTTTGATAATGACATTATACAATGCAACATTGATATATGACTAAAGTAATTCATTATCTCAGAAATCAACACCATAGACAGAGCCAAGTGTACATAGTTTCAATTGTATATATTTTAGAACGTTTTATCTGTAAATAGTTGCTGTCTCATTCTCCGTCTAGCGGACTTATGTCCTAAGTCAGGAACCTGATGTTTTCTTTTGTTGATGTGGTTCATAAATGTTTCTTGTTTTTCATTTTTTATATAGATTAGACTGTTGGTTTCCTGTTTGAATGGTTTTACACTAGTCATATTTTGGGGCCCTTTATAACTTGTTGTATATACCTCTCTGTAACCTTGGAAATTTTTATTCTTCGTTTTTCTAATTTTTTCTTTAAAACTTCAATCTGAAATAGATACAATTGAATATGAAAGATTTTGTATAAAAAGACTGTATTAAAATTCAGAACAGATATTTGTATTACTTAAAACTTTTCTTCAGAAAAAATTTAAATAAAGAGAGGCTGGGTAACAAAAAGTAACATTTGCAAAATCTGTTAGTTGATTCATTTCATATATTGTATTCAATTCACAAATTCTAAATATTTTATTACACTCAAGACAGTCAAATCTTAAATATTTCAAATGCTCAGCAATCCTCACATTTTAAATTTGAAAATTTTACTGTCTCAAGTCAAGTGGATAAATACTGTATCACATGCACTCAATGCAGTGGTAGAATCTTTATTTTTCAACTGACCACTTTGGTAAAATTTGTAATTGACTGTAAAGGCAGAATTGGAACATCCTTTTACTAAGTCATATGTGTGTCTTAATATGCCAGTCGCAAGGAACCTGTTGTGTGTCTTAATATGCCAGTCTAAAGCTAGGAACCTGTTGGTCATTATTTCTTACATGGTTTTATTGTAAATCAATCTGTCTGTTTTCCTTTTGAACTGCTCCTTTTTTTTTCGACTGGGATTTTTATAGCTCTCAATACAGTATGTGTTTTACTCATTTATAAAAGTTGCATTGTTTCAGGCAGTTGTTCTCAGCCGTATCATTTGGACTTTGGTGGATAGCTGTCTCAATGACAATCATACATACAACATCTCTTTACATCTATATGGTAATATAATTTTATTTTCTTGTTTAAAACTTTTTTTATTGTTATCTAAAAGGATTTACTTTTTATATACAATTATTTTTAAAGAAATTGGAGGAATATGTTAAGAAAGTCACACTTGAGTTAAGCCCTGAAACAATGTGTTTGCCTATCTGTTGTATTTGTGATCAATGGGGGATAACTCTAATTGCCTTAAAGATTTCTAAAAGTTCCTACCTCATGCCGTAAACTTTCACATGGATTGTGTAAATCTGCCTCTGATACACTAGGACTTAACCTACCACCAGGGACAGCATAATTTGGCTAAAGTAAAAACAAAGGAATTCATAGTTTATGTGATATTTCTTAAATTGGTACAATAGTTATTTCAATAACAATATATAAAATGTTAAACAATACACTTGCTTCTTATAATATTTGTATCTGAGCATACCAGAATAGTTGTATAATGATTTTCCCAGGAATTTCAAATGACTGATATTTTAAAATTTGATTTTTCTACAAGATTTTTATTCTACACTGATCTGGTCCAAATAATTATGACGTCTTTAAAGTCTATTATACTTTATTGCTTTGACGCCTTACAGCGATGTCAATAGCGTTTCTCATTTTTTATATAGATTAGTCCCTTGGTTTTCCTGTTTGAATTGTTTTTGACTAGTCATTTTTGTGCCCTTTATCACTTGTTGTTTGGTGTGAGCCAAGGCTCAATGTTGAAGGCCATACATGGACAGAAAACAAGGCTCAATGTTGAAGGCCATACATGGACAGAAAACAGCAATCAAAACACATCTTTGTATTTATATGGTGGGAATGCTTTGTGGTAAAGATCATAAATATATCATTTGACTACAATTAGTTAGATTTTTCTACTTCAGTCTTCACATGATGGCCATAATTGACAGTGGCAAAATGATAATAAATGTATCTTTTAACAAGAGGCTGTCACAACGACAGCAAACCGGATTTATTAACATTTATTTGTGTCCTGGCAATATCACAAGAACCATAACTGATGAATGCTGAAAGTGAAAATCGTCAATATCAAATTTGACCTCCATTTTGTAGTCAGTATCAACATATTAAAATTTGAAAAGCTTAGATTGAATGGTTCATTAGTAAATGCAACAACATGAATGGAAACTCCATTTTACGATCTTTCAAGAACCATAACTCCTGAACGGTAAAAGTCAAAATCGTCATTATTGAACTTGACCTCTATTTTGTCATCAGTAACAACATATAAAAATTTCAAAAGCTTTGGTTGAATGGTTTATGAGAAAATGCACGGACATGACTGGAAACACCATTTTTTAATCTTTCAAGAACCATAACTCCTGAACGGTAAAAGTCAAAATCGTCATTATTGAACTTGACCTCCATTTTGTCATCAGTAACAATATATTAAAATTTGGGAAGCTTTGGCAGAACAGTTCATGCATAAATGCACGGACACGACTGGAAACTCCATTTTTCAATCTTTCAAGAACCATAACTCCTGAACCGTAAAAGTCAAAATCGTCATTATTGAACTTGACCTCAATTTTGTCATCAGTAACAACATATTAAAATTTGGGAAGATTTGGTAGAACAGTTCATGCGTAAATGAACGGACACGACTGGAAACTCCATTTTTCAATCTTTCAAGAACCATAACTCCTGAACGGTAAAAGTCAAAATCGCCATTATTGAACTTGACCTTCATTTAGTGGTCAGTAACAACATGTTAATATTTTAAAAGCTTCGGTTGAACGGTTCATGAGTTAATGCACGGACAACATTTGATTGCCGCCCGCCCGCCCGCCCGCCCGCCAGCCATACATCCCCAAATCAATAACCGACATTTTTGTCACAAAAATCCAGTTAACAAATGAAAATAAGCCATAAACAGAATTTTTTAGATTTTTGTTCTTCTCAAATGTTGACTTCTGTATGGCTTTGAACAATGAAAACAAAACATACTGTATAGTTGGCTATAAAAAGCCCAGACATGAAAAATATGAACCAATTCAATGGTGAAAACTAATGGCCTAAAAAAACAAAAGCCTATTACTTTTAAAAATCCTACCCTTGTCATTTTTGAGTGCCTGTTCATCCGACATGCCTTCTTTATATCTACTTCGGTTGTATTTACACATCCTGGCTGCAATAGAAATACATGCTATCTTATTAAATGAACACAAAAATTTATATTAATTAATAAAAAAAATCTATCCAATACTCTCAGGGAAAGATAACCTTTTTTACAATTTATTAAGACATTACAAACAAAGATTAATTCATCATTCAATATTTAAACAAAAATATGTTATTCTATTAATTCCAGAAATCTGTATTTAGTCATCTGTTAACTGAATAGTGATCTAGCCAGTCAAGGTCATTAAAAACTTCCATTTGTTGTAGTGATCTATAAAGATTCTATATTTACAATAAACATAATACAACCCAACCCAAGTATAACTAACGTTGTAGCATTTGTCACAATAAATAAGTATAAGACAGACTGACACTGTGACTTATATTTCATAGTTCATTAAATCTTACAAATTTAAAAACCTTATTTAAATTACATTAAGTTAACTATACTGATACATTCAGAACAAAATTTGAACTTTTCAGTTAATGATGATTATCTCCTATAAACAGAAGGAGATTTGGAAACCAGTCAACGAGACAGCAACCCAAAACCACTAGATGTGTTGGAACAGGAAGTATGGCCCTGCTTGGAAAAAAAGCTTTAAGCCATATTTTTGAGTGGAAAGTCCAAAGCCCATAATTTTGGCAAAAATCAGCAGAGCCGAACCAAACGTAGACTTGATCTGTAACTCATCATAGTAGACTCACACACTAAAAATCAGTTCAACATATGAAAGCCTTGCAGAATGACAGAATGACTGTTTAGGGTAACACTATATGACCCCACCTAAGACCATAAATAAAGCAACAGTCATCCAGTTGGTAACATCTTTCACCAAAGATAAGTGTCCATAAATATGGCAAGTTCCAAATTGTCCAGAGTCTGAAAAGGTTGTGAATCAACAGGAACTTCAATGGATTGTCCATATTTATGTATTGATGATATGAATGTCATGACCCCATGTGTACATAAATAAAACCCTCAGATTATGTCTTATTTTAGCTTGGGGCTTTAGTTTTCTTCTGTGTTCAATTTTGTATTTGGAATTTTCATCAAGACTCAACAAATATAATTTGGAATTGATTTTCTATGACTGATAAAATTACCAGTCTGAGGATATAGACATGTAAAATAAAATGGACTTCAAATTCAGGGCCAAAAATGGCACTTACAGTACAATAAAACCTGTATAAACTGGCCAGCTACAAGACTATGGAAAAAAGCTGGTTTGAACAGTGGGCCGGTGTATTCAGGTTTCTATTTTGAAAGGGAGTTGATGACTTGTGATGTCCCATGTATTTCATGTTAAAAATTTGTCTGATTGTAAATAAAAAACTGATAAATACAAAACGTTAAAATGTAATATCTTTGTACGATATTTGTTTTGAATGTTCTTATTCTGTGTCTTTAGAAATTAAAGGAACTGGTTGTTCCCCGATTTTCAAAAAAAATATTAATTTAACCTTTTTTACATATCCTTGTATGTCAAATACACCCTGGTAGCATAAATCTTACTCCTTTATGATTATACTTAAACTAGACTAAAAATATAAGCAAATATCATTATCCACTAACAACCTACAATTCTGACATTACAACTCATTTTTATGATAAAAACAGCTTTAAAATTTTATTTCGTAACTATCACTTATTTATGTTGACTTATGATAATAAATTGTGGGATGGGTCTTAATTATCAGTTACTTAAAGATCAGTTCTATCAATTCAATTATCACATACATTGTAATAAATATTCAATCCAATGTTAATAAACAAATTCTCTTATATAAACATGAATTTACTGTTTACATCAAGCAACAAATCATAATATTTACAATTACTTTTGTTTCTTCAGTGGTTTTATAAGAGATCTTGATTTGTAAAGTGTTGTAAACATATTTTGTAAGATTTATTTGTCTTTAGCTGACACACATTTGGGTAGATACACTACATTTGAACCTCTTTTATTTCATATTTCATTTAATGAAGTATGTATGCTTTTAAGGTATGCCTGTATAGTACAGGAATGGTGGAAGAAACTTTTGTCAAGTTGCAAGAAGTTTGATCCTTGATTGTTTTTTGTTGGGTTTTTTTTACAAATAATCTCGATACTCCAGGAAAGTCTGAAAATATTAATTGCAATTAACCATAAAAATAAAACAAGAAAAGGAAAAATATTTAAAAAGTATCAAACTAAACAATCAAACTCCAGAATGTATTCAAGAAATGAACATATTCCATGGAATGACCATATGATACCACTGTTTAACTGTTCATGAAGGCACTGTATGGAACTGCACAAAATTTCATACAGAAAAAGCTTACACATTTAGATGTGAAAATTCATTAAGGGGTATTCAACTTTTTAAAGCTGGTTATTAACCTCTCTACAACTTGTGTCTGTATCAAGTGTAAGAAGACTCCTTTTTTGGCAGGTTATACAAAAAGGTACATCTTTAAACATGGTTGTTAGTCCATACATTTCTCGCAACTGGCTGGGAATTATAAAGCAGGTATGCACATAGAGACTGAAGGTTTTCCAATAGTCTTCATTATTACTCAACCTCTCTATTTATATTTATATCATATGTTTGACTTTTCATTTAAATTTATACCATATCCTTGACTTTTATATAAATTTATCCTGTATGCTTGACTTTTCACATAGATAATCCTGTATCCTTGATTTTGCCTCAAATTTATCCATCCGATTACTTACCACAGGTCTATGAACATCCCAAAATGCCCTTTCTTGACTGTCTAAAACTTTTCTTTCCAATTTATCTCGTTTTTTATCAACTCTGAAAGTAAAAAGTTTTCAAGTCATATTGTGTCAAACAAGAAAATTATTATGATATGAAAGTTACTTATAAAATTGAGAATGGAAATGGGGAATGTGTCAAAGAGACAACAACCCGATCATAGAAAAAACAACAGCAGAAGGTCACCAACAGGTCTTCAATGTAGCGAGACATTCCCGAACCGGGAGGCGTCCTTCAGTTGGCCCCTAAACAAATATATACTAGTTCAGTGATAATGAACGCCATACTAATTTCCGAATTGTACACAAGAAACTAAAATTAAAAAAATACAAGTTAAACTATTCTTCCAGACATGGAAAAAGTAAAATCACAAAAATACTGAACTCAAGAGGAAAATCTAATCGGAAAGTCCATAATCACATGGCAAAATCAAATGACAAAACACATCAATAACAAATAGACAAGAGCTGTCATATTCCTGACTTGGTACAGGCATTTTCAAATGTAGAAAATGGTGGATTAAACCTGGTTTTATAGTGCTAAACCTCTCACTTTGTTGACAGTCTCATCAAATTCTGTTATATTTACAATGATGTGAACTAAACAGACATAATAAATAAAATAGTCAAAATATGGGTACAGTAGTCATCATTGTGTTTAGAACATAGCAAATCCTTCTTAATTAACAACAGCAGAGCATTTAAAAACATGAATCCACATTTTCAAAACACTGCCAATGTGTATCAACAATTATCTGATGTTCTAAAAAATGGTCCCATTGGCATGCCTAAAGTGCCTCTCCTTTCATTAGCTGTAAGCTCTTACAAACACCAAATTCAAAATCAATATTATTGTAGCTGTTCAGCAAGAGATGTTGAAAGAAACTTTTATTACATATTCGATATTGCTTATAAGTAACAAAGTAAATTTGATTATCTCCCCTTCAGCATGATCTCACCTTATTATATTCTATGTGTGCATTCATATTTTCCAAATAACCTATTATTGTCACTATAGTATTTTTTCATAGTTTTTATACGCCCCTCAAAATTTTGACGGGACGTATTATGGTATACAAATGTCTGGTGTCCCTCCGTCTGTTCCGTCCGTCCGTCCGTCCGTGCATCTGTCGGTCTGTCCAGGGTAAACATGTCACACCGTAATTTGAGAGCGACTTATCCAAATTTCATGAAACTTCATATATTTGTTTCTTATGATGGTCAAATGATCTGTATACTTTTTGGTGAAAATAAGATTTAAACTTTTTGAGTTACTGCACTTTATAACTAAAACAGGGGTGTGTTTTTTTTCACATGTCGCACCGTATCTCAAAAACTTTTCTTGATTATTGCTTAAAACTTTACACACTTCTTAGTTATATTAATCTTAATATCTGTATACTTTTTGGTGATGATTCAAAATTTCATTTTTGAGTTTTTGAGTATTTTGTAAAAAAGGGGGAGGTTTTTTTACATGTCGCCCGTATCTCAAAAACGATTTATGATTATTGCTTAAAACTTTACACACTTCTTTGTTATATTAATCTAAAGATCTGTATACTTTTTGGTGATGATTCAAAATTTCATTTTTGAGTTATTGAGTATTTTGTAAAAAAGGGGGAGGTTTTTTTTTACATGTCGTGCCGTATCTCAAAAACGATTTATGATTATTGCTTAAAACTTTACACACTTCTTTGTTATATTAATCTAAAGATCTGTATTCTTTTTGGTGATGACTCAAAATTTCATTTTTGAGTTATTGAGTATTTTGTAAAAAAGGGGAGGGTTTTTTTTCACATGTCGCGCCGTATCTCAAAAACAATTTATGATTATTGCTTGAAACTGTACACACTTCTTTGTTATACTAATTTAAAGATCTGTATACTTTTTTGTTTGATTCAAAATTTTATTTTAGTGATATTTTAAAAAAAAAAACAGGGTGGGGGGGTTTCGCATGTCCTGCCGTGTCTCAAAAACAATAAATGGTTATTGCTTAAAACTTCCTCAGAAACTATTTATGATTATTGCATAAAACTTCCACACAAGACGTCGGGCGTATCATGCGCTCATGGCGCAGCTGTTTATTATAACTTAAGTTATAAGTTATAAGTTATTCTGTAGCTATTCTCATTTTCAAGTTTATTGAAATGAACAAGTAGTGTATGTTTCATTTTCATGTAATAGCTGTAACATTTAGGTCAAATATGATCGACACAATAGTTTGAGCATGTACCTGGAAACTTACATTCATAAGAGTCTTACTGGAAAAATAAATATACCTTGATTGGTTTAGCCACAATAGTTTATTAGTTTATTAGAAATAAGCATTTTGAGTCAAGGACACTTATATTTTCCACATGTCCATAAGACTTTGCTGTGTTTACATTTTGGCCTACATCAAGGATTCCACGGGATCCTAAAGGTAAGAAGCATTTAGCTTACTGCCTCACATCTCTGTGATTTCTTTGTATTATAGACCTTTCTAATAAATGTTTGGTTTGTACATAAATACAAGAATTTATTTTTGTAACTGTGCCTGTATGTTATTTAAGAGTTGTTCTGAAACTTAGTTTATGTTTATATACAAATATCAGCTGTTCCTGAGATTGTAAACTATTATCTACATTAATAACATATTATCTCTACTATGAATATTCATTTAAGCTACCTATGGAGAGAAAACATATATCATAATTGACAGCCATAGTTATTGTCCCTTTTATTTTTGAGTTTTATAAGTAGTTTTCTTATTTGTTTACTTCTGGACTTTGACAAGAGTAGCAAGAATCAGAAATAAGCCAACTATGTAAAGTTCCATTCACATCCACCTAGCGTTTTAAGAAGTAGTCATTTGAAACGATGGACAAATGGAAAAACATTGACATACAGATATCTGATTGATTCTTTAAAGCCCCAAAACATTTTGTAAGTGAGGGTTATAACAAAAGTTACATTTTGATATAACAATAGATATAGGAAGATGTGGTGTGAGCGCAAATGAGACAACTCTCCATCCAAATAACAATTTAAAAAAAGTAAACCATTATAGGAGTTCTCTAATAAAACTTTAATTTTGATATCACATTAAATTTTCATCAGAGTGCTTTTAACCTAAAAAGAAAATAGCAGAAGGATCATTCATTCCAACAATCAATCAATGTTTCTGAACAAAAATCTAAACATAGTACATGGATGCCCCACTTGCACTATTATCTTCTATGTTCATGGGATCGTGAAATTTGGGTCAAAAATTTAAATTGGCATTAAAACTAGAAAGATTATATCATAAAGAACATGTGTATAAAGTTGCAAGTTGATTAGACCTATCCTTCATCCAAAATTACCTTGACCAAAAACTTTAACCTGAAGCAGACAGAGGGACAAACAAACAGACATACAAACTGAAAAACATAATGCCCTAGGTGGGGCATAAAAATATTTTCAAACCTTATCTCATACAGTGTACTCATAAATTGCTAGTAGTCTCTTGTTATTTATGTATTATTGTCATTTTGTTCATTTTCTTTTGTTTCATATTCTAACATTGGACACGGACATCTCTTAAAACTGAGTTTCATGTGTGTATTGTTGTACGTTTGTTTTTTCTACATTGGCTATAGGTAAAGGGGAGGGTTGAGATCTCAAAAAACATGTTTAATCCCGCCACAATTTTGCGCCTGTCTGGCCTTTGTTACTCTTGTATGATTTTTGATTTTAGTTTCTTGTGTATAATTTGAAGTTTAATATCAATTATCACTGAACTAGTATACATATTTGTTTAAGGGCCAGCTGGTGCCGAGTTTCTCCCTGCATTGAAGACCCATTGGTGGCCTTCAACTGTTGTCTGCTCTGAGTTCAGGCAGGTTGTTGTCTTTGACATATTCCCCATTTTCATTCTCAATTTTAATCATAAATACTTAACATTGATCAGTGAACCATGACAATGAGGTAAAGGACAGCTGAACAATGTCAAAATGATATGAATTATATACAAAACTTAACAAAAGTTGGCCTGTTAACTTGTAATTACTGATAATTACTAATAATCTGATATAACCATGAAAACTTAATGCTGAATAATAAACCATGAAAATGAGGTTACGTTCATGTTAACTCCATTAAAAGGTATATACTCTTATATTCAATCCACAGGCAACATACAGTTGACCTATTATTTAGAGTAACTAAGGAAACTAACTAAATTATTATATACACTTTCTCAATTTTACTAAATAGTGTTCACTTATTTCTTAGAAAATTGCTGAGAAACTATGCTATATGAATAAGGCTGTTAGTTTTCTCTTTCGGGGCCTTTTATAGCTGACTAAGCGGTATGGGCTTTGCTCATTGTTGAAGGCCGTACGTTGACCTATAGTTGTTAGTTTCTGTGTCATTTTGGTCTCTTGTGGAGAGTTGTCTCATTGGCAATTATACCACATCTTCTTTTCTTATATACACTTCTTAAGTACTAAATAAAGCAAATAAAAACCTATTTTACACCAAGTCACCTCAGCATTATTCAATCAGCTATAAAACTGAGCTGCAAAAGAGGCAAGACAAAACAATCATTCTGACGAATGATGCTTTAATGTGATATCTAAATAGTGCAAAAAATAATTAATGTTTATTCTGAA
This sequence comes from Mytilus edulis, assembly GCA_019925275.1. Lineage (NCBI taxonomy): Eukaryota > Metazoa > Mollusca > Bivalvia > Mytilida > Mytilidae > Mytilus > Mytilus edulis. The sequence goes on from CM034350.1 coordinate 47,362,141, forward strand.
CTAATGGTTTCTTATAAACCCTAGCATAAACTTAAATCATGATTATACAATAATTACTGCTGCTGCACTTGGGTACCTCTTAGGAAGACTGTTTTCTTTACCTGAATTCTAAGAAGCTTTTTGCATATATTGTTTTAAAATTCAAGACTTACAGAATCAAAGTCGCATGAATGAATTCAATCAGGTAAGGATGCAGCATTTTATCTTAGAATTGTTGGAATAGACAGAAGGTTTGACAAGTAGCAATGATTATTCAGAAATGTCAGCAGTTTTGTCTAATGGCAATTGGTTTTTTTTACCAATTTTCTTCCAAGACATAATAAATGGATCATTTACCCTAAGTGTTAAGGCAATTCATCTTAACAAAAAAAATGAAAACTATTTCATGTAGCAGAAACGTTTGATGTTTGTTAAAATCATCAAACAGTTTAACATTATTCTTAAAAGGAATAAGAAGCCGTCTGCCTTTTACATTTTATCTTGTATTCTAATTTTTTTTCATGTAAACTGCCATGTTTAACTGAAGATGAAATCTTAACAAAAACTTAAAATCATGAAATGGGATAATAACGTAACATTTTCAAAAAATTTATTGGCAAATGGGCCCTCAAAGTATCAATAACATCATAACAATAAGGACATGTGCCAATGAGATAACTATCAATGAAAGTTTTTAAATGAAATGGATGTAAATCTTAGATGTAAATGAAAATTATACATGTACATTGTATTTCTATTTGTAAAAAAAATTAAAGTACAGGGCTATAAATATCATAAAAATGTCAAAACTTTTACAGAATTATACAACAACTACCATGACATATTAAGGAAATAGGATTCTAATAACAGTGATTGAATGAAGAGTGGTATTGCACACCAAACTTGTATAGTTATATTATTAATAAAGGAAGTGATATTAATATTGTCCTTTATATCTTTTATTTGGATTAAAAATTGATCAACCGCTCTTGTTTAATCAATTGGTATTTGTGTTTTGGGGGATAAAACAATAGTTTGCTCATCTAAAAACAAGACTTAATGTTCCTAAGTAAGGAGTACAAAAATTAAAATATTTTCACAGAATTTTATTTATCTGATAAATTTTTAAATTAAATTTGATCATTTTTGTTGAATACTAAGTCCATTATTTATAGTATAACTAATCGCCGTATTTGAATATAAAAAAATAAGACAACGCGTGACCGAACGACGCATGGATTAAACGAGTGCGCAGCACGATTTTAATCCATAGCGGCCTTCGGTCACAAGTTGTCTTATTTTTGATATTCAAATACGGCGATTAGTTATACTTTTTATTACATTGTCAAATGGCTTTTTTTATGAAATTAATGTAGAAAATGTAAGGGACTATATGTTTTTCCTACGCATTTACAATTTGTTTTGATCCGATGTTATCGACGTCTTGACAACGCCTTTTGTTGTATGACGTCAGAGAGTGAAATAACCAAGTTTATTTCACATGTGAAATTATGGGTTTTTATCTAACTGGGAAATCAATGTAATTCATTGCAACCAATGTAATAAATGTATTTATTTCAAATAGTTTGACTCAATCATTTTTTCTCATTTTAGATAAGGAAAGCAAATCTGTAACCTATCTGGCAGTCTATTGGTTTCATCAAATGAAAATTATATAAAAATAAGAAGAATATTGAGTTAAGAAGCCCATGAGCCCATGTAGGGTAGTTAGAAGGGATATGTTTATTGTTCATATAACTATTTTTACTTTTTCAAGGGACAGTCTAAAACTTTCAGCTCTGAAAATCCTTGATCCTCTTTTATATCAATCTAGTAGGTGTTTTTTCCAATTGATATTCTGATCTGTAGTATGGTTTTTATGTTGATAATGGATGTACACAACCAATAAAGTTTTTACAGAAAACAATATAAAAATCTAAAATGAATAAAGAAAATCCCCAGGAGCTTAAGGGAGCCTTGAAACAGAATTATACAGTCTAATCAAATTCAACCTAATCAAGCACAGTTCAATATCAACATAATGAATATAGCAATTACATTTAATTGGCTAAGAACATGACAATATTATCTTTAATCAAAATCTTAAAGAAAAACTCAATGCTGTTAAAACTGCATAATCTATTTAATGATTTTTAGGAGTCAAATGTTCTGAAGGAATGCTGTTCCTTCAAATTAATTAAAGTTATCACAAGTTTTCATCTTTTCTTATCTTTTTATGTAGCTCATCACGACTGCATTCTATTGCATAGGAATATAGATAGATAATGGTATAGTGCATCATAGTAGATAATGCATGTCTTATAATCAGTGCAGTAGGAAGGGAAATTTTAGGTCATTCATAATTTTGAAAGAAAATTCATTGATACTTGTACCTATAGTAAAATGTAAGATTTCTACCCTCACATGTTCTTCTTCAATGAACACCTTAGGTTTTTCTCACTGACACATATACAAACAGCCCCTTTAATTTATATCAAACAATTCTTCAATTATCAATTTCCCTTAAACTTGGCAAATTTTACTCCATGGCTTGAATGTGATTATACTGGCCTTTTTTTGTGAGACTTCTTGATGGCTTTGAATTTTTGATTTTACTCTTTCTTGGGGAACTATTTGATAATTTTGATCATGTGATTGTACTTGATTCTTTGGGGGACTATTTGATGGTTTTGATTTTGTGATTATAATTAATGGTTTTCTAGGAAGAGCTACTAGCTGGTTTGGATTCTTGTGATTATTCTTTTTTTTTTTAGGTGATCATGTGATTGAACTTGATTTTTTGTGAGAGCTTTTTGAAAATTTTAATTACATGATTATACTAGATTCTCTTGGGAACTACTTGATGGTTTTGATTATGTGATTATTCTGGATTATTTGTGAGATCTATTTGATGGTTTGATTATGTGATTATTCTGGATTCTTTGTGAGATCTATTTGATGCTTTTGATTATGTGATTATTTTGGATTCTTTGTGAGATCTATTTGAAGCTTTTGATTATGTGATTATTTTGGATTATTTGTGAGATCTATTTGATGCTTTTGATTATGTGATTATTTTGGATTCTTTGTGAGATCTATTTGATGGTTTGATTATGTGATTGTTTTGGATTCTTTGTGAGATCTATTTGATGCTTTTGATTATGTGATTATTTTGGATTCTTTGTGAGATCTATTTGATGGTTTGATTATGTGATTATTTTGGATTATTTGTGAGATCTATTTGATGCTTTTGATTATGTGATTATTTTGGATTCTTTGTGAGATCTATTTGATGGTTTGATTATGTGATTATTTTGGATTCTTTGTGAGATCTATTTGATGGTTTGATTATGTGATTATTTTGGATTCTTTGTGAGATCTATTTGAGGGTTTGATTATGTGATTATTTTGGATTCTTTGTGAGATCTATTTGATGCTTTGATTATGTGATTATTTTGGATTCTTTGTGAGATCTATTTGATGCTTTTGATTATGTGATTATTTTGGATTCTTTGTGAGATCTATTTGATGGTTTGATTATGTGTATTATTTTTGGATTTTTTGTGAGATCTATTTGATGGTTTTGATTTATGTGATTATTTTTGGATTCTTTGTGAATTTGATTCTTTGATATGGATTTTGGATTATGTGATCATTGATTCTTTGATAGTGATATTTTGGTCTTTGTGAGATCTATTTGATGCTTTGATTATGTGATTATTTTGGATTCTTTTGTGAGATCTATTTGATGGTTTGATTATGTGATTATTTTGGATTCTTTGTGAGATCTATTTGATGGTTTATTATATGTGATTATTCTGGATTCTTTGTGAGATCTATTTGATGCTTTTGATTATGTGATTATTTTGGATTCTTTGTGAGATCTATTTAATGGTTTTGATTATGTGATTATTTTGGATTATTTGTGAGATCTATTTGATGCTTTTGATTATGTGATTATTTTGGATTTTTGTGAGATCTATTTGATGGTTTGATTATGTGATTATTTGGATTATTGGAGATCTTTTTGATGCTTGATATGTGATTATTTTGGATTATTTGTGAGATCTATTTGATGCTTTGATTATGTGATTATTTTGGATTATTTGTGAGATCTATTTGATGGTTTGATTATGATATTTGATTCTTTGTGAGATATTATTTTGATTCTTTGTGAGATCTATTTGAGTGTTTGATTATGTGATTATTTTGGATTATTTGTGAGATCTATTTGATGCTTTTGATTATGTGATTATTTTGAATTCTTGTGAGATCTATTTGATAGCTTTTGATTATGTGATTATTTTGGATTATTTGTGAGATCTATTTGATGCTTTTGATTATGTGATTATTTTGGATTATTTGTGAGATCTATTTGATGTTTGTTTATGTGATTATTTGGTTATTTGTGATTATTGATGCTTTTGATTTGTGTTATTTGATTTTTGTGAGATCTATTTGATGCTTGATTATGTGATTATTTTGATTCTTTGTGAGATCTATTTGATGGTTTGATTATGTGATTATTTTGGATTCTTGATGTTTTTTATTATGTAACTTTAATGGATTCTTTGGGAAACTATTTGATGATTTTGTGATATTGCTTTAGTGGGAGACTACTCATACCATTGCTTTGATTCTGTGATTTAATACTGGCTTTTTTAGGAGACTACTTTAAAGCTTAAATTATGTGTTTATACTTGATTCTGTAAGAGACTACTCAATGGTTTGTTTATGTGTGTCTACTGGATTCTTTGGGATACTCCTTTAAGGTTTTGAGTATGTGATTTTACTAGATCTTTGCAGACTACTTGAAGTACTTGGTGACTTTGATTTTATTATATTTTACGTCTCTTTGGGGATGTATCATTTCTATGAATTTTCAATATTTTAATTTTCCCTTGCATCACTATTACTTTTGCACTCTGCTGGTCTTTACTTTATAAACTTACTTAGCTTGAGCCTCTGCTTGCATAAAAATAAATTCCCACTTCCGTGAGAACATTTTCTGTAACCTTGCCAAGTTTTCTGCCTCGTAGTCTGCTAGTTCTAATCTCTGTTTGTTTTGCATCGTTCTCTTGCATAAATAAACAGCTAAGAAAAATCAAAAAATCTATATGATTATATATTAAAATTTTATATACTCAAATTACTACTGAATAAAGTTACATACATAATCACGAGGAATAAATCAAATTTAAATTGTATCATCAAGCTACATATAAAATCAAATTTACAGTGAAAAAAAGTCAGGTCGTGAACTGAATTACGGCTTCCAAAAAAAACATGTAGTAATGATTTCTGTGTATACAACACAAGCTTCGAGAATAACCTTCAACATGCATGCAGGTTTCTGCGAAAACCTTTACCATGTATGCTTTGATAGTTGAAGTTTTGAAAGTAAACAACAAGTGCACATACTGAAATGTCTTGCCAGCTTTACTGACCATTGATTTTATGTTGAAAGTCTAAAAGATTAAGGATTTATTACTAGTATCACATAAACACAACATTTTTAAAGATCCATGAGAATGAGTTCAAGGTCAGATAAAGCCTAGCATGTCAGACAGACGTTTATCATCTAGTCCAGACACCAAATAAAGTTGAAATAACCCCTTTTGTTGGATGTTTAGATCAGACTAGAAGAAATGAAGTAACCAATGTGATGTTTGTGAACTCCTGTTTAGATAGGGCTATAACAAAAAACAAAAATATTGTGGAGGTCATAGACTTTTTAATCAAAATAGAAATCATTTTGACAAATTTCTGTGAAACTGCTGAATCACTATTATATGCGAATGTGTTTAGGATGAAAAAAATATAGGCACTGAATACCCCAGTCTTAAAAATGTATACATAATTAAAACTAGTTTAACATAATTGGCAATACAATTAGGCTAATACCTGTGGTTCAATCCTACAGCTTTCCTGTCACAAAAATAGGTTACTGGCATTTTACCAGATCTCTAACTTATCATAGTTTTTATAACCTTTGATCTAGTAACTTCAAGATAAAAACAGATCTGCCATTCTACAAATTTCAAAATAAGAACAGATCTGCCTCTCTACAAGGGACAAAATAAGTATAGATCTACCTCCCTACAAGGGACAAAATAATTATAGATCTACCTCCCTACAAGGGACAAAATAAGTATAGATCTACCTCCCAAAAAGGACAACATAAGTATAGATCTACCTCCCTACAAGGGACAAAATAAGTATAGATCTACCTCCCTACAAGGGATAAAAAAGTATAAATCTACCTCCCTTAAAATAAAACCAGATGCTCCGCAGAGCGCAGCTTTATAGGACCTCAGAGGTTGAACCCTGAACGGTTGGGGAAAGTATGGACACAACATTCGAGCTGGATTCAGCTCTAAATTTGGATTGTGATTAAATAGTTGACACAGCATAGGTTTTGGACACAGAATGAATGTGGTCTAATGAACTTAAAATATTTTTTTTGCCAAACAATAACTACTCATTTAAATACATCATAAAATATTAAAATGCAACAAAAGGTGCTTGTTATCATTGAATGGTAAAGATCGTTTTAATTTATCAGTTGGTAGTAAAAGTGAATATACATTGTATATTGTATTAAACAATGATTTAAGTTGATTCAACTACTATTCTGGACAAAGAAAGATAACTCCAACCAATTGAAAATTTCTTGCTATTGCACAATATTGTGCAATTAGATATTTCTTGCTATTGCGCAATACTGTGCAATTGAAATTTCTTGCTATTGCACAATACTGTGCAATTGAAGATTTCTTGCTATTGCTGAATACTGTGCAATTGAAAATTTCTTGCTATTGCACAATACTTAATATAATAATTTTGGATTCTGATTTGAACCAACTTGAAAACTGGGCCCATAATCAAAAATCTAAGTACATGTTTAGATTCAGCATATCAAAAAAGCCCAAGAATTCAATTTTTGTTAAAATCAAACTTAGTTTAATTATGGACCCTTTGGACTTTAATGTAGACCAATTTGAAAATAGGACTAAAAAGGAAGAATCTACATACACAGTAAAATTTGGCATATCAAAGAACCCCAATTATTCAATTTTTGATGAAATCAAACAAAGTTTAATTTTTGACCCCGATTTGGACCAACTTGAAAACTGGGCCAATAATCAAAAATCTAAGTACACTTTAAGATTCAGCATATCAAAGAACCCAAAGGATTCAATTTTTGTTAAAATCAAACTAAAGTTTAATTTTTGACCCTTTGGACCTTAATGTAGACCAATTTAAAAACGGGACCAAAAATTAGGAATCTACATACACAGTTAGATTCGGCATATCAAAGAACCCCAATTATTCAATTTTTGATGAAATAAAACCAAGTTTAATATGGACCCTTTGGGCCCTTAATTACTAAACTGTTGGGACCAAAACTCCCAAAATCAATCCCAACCTTCCTTTAGTGGTCATAAACCTTGTGTTTAAATTTTATAGATTTCTATTTACTTATACTAAAGTTATGGTGCGAAAACCAAGAATAATGCTTACTTGGGCCCCTTTTTGGCCCTTAATTCCTAAACTGTTCAGACCTCAACTCCCAAAATCAATCCCAACCTTCCTTTTGTGGTCATAAACCTTGTGTTTAAATTTCATTGATTTCTATATACTTATACTAAAGTTATTGTGAGAAAACCAAGAAAATGCTTATTTGGGCCCTTTTTTAAAAACTAAAAGTATTCGGACGACGACGACGACGACGACGACGACGCCGCCAACGTGATACCAATATACGACCAAAATTTTTTTTATTTTTGCGGTCGTATAAAAATTAGTATAGATCTACCTCCCTACAAGAGACAAAATAAGTACAGATCTACTACCCTACAAGGAACAAAATAAGTAAAGATCTACCTCCCTACAAGGGACAAAATAGGTATAGATCTACCTTCCTTCAAGGGACAAAATAAGTATAGATCTACAAAATAAGTGTAGATCTACCTCCCTATACAAGGGACAACATAAGTATAGATCTACCTCCCTACAAGGGACAAAATAAGTATAGATCTACAAAATAAGTATAGGTCTACCTCCCTACAAGGGACAAAAAAAGTATAGATCTACTTCCCTACAAGGGACAAAATAAGTATAGATCTACAAAATAAGTATAGGTCTACCTCCCTACAAGGGACAAAAAAAGTATAGATCTACTTCCCTACAAGGGACAAAATAAGTATAGATCTACTTCCCTACAAGGGAAAAATAAGTATAGATCTACCTCCCTACAAGGGACAACATAAGTATAGATCTAATTCCCTACAAGGGACAAAATAAGTATAGATCTACCTCCCTACAAGGGACAACATAAGTATAGATCTACCTCCCTACAAGGGATAAAAAAAAGTATAGATCTACCTCCCTTAAAATAAAACTAGAGGCTCTAAAGAGCCTGTGTCACTCACCTTGGTCTATGTGAATATTAAACAATGGACACAGATGGATTCATGACAAAATTGTGTTTTGGTGATGGTGATGTGTTTGTAGATCTTACTTTACTAAACATGCTGCTTACAATTATCTCTATCTATAACAGTACTTTCTGTGGAAAATGTTATTGAAAATCTTCAAATTTTAAGAAAATTGTTAAAAATTGACTATGAAGGGCAATGACTCCTTAGGGGGTCAATTGACTATTTTGGTCATAGTGACTTATTTTTAGTTCTTACTTTGCTGTACATTATTGCTGTTTACAGTTTATCTCTATCTATAATAATATTCAAGATAACAAAAAAAACAGCAAAATTTCCTCAAAATTACCAATTCAGGGGCAGCAACCTAACAACCGATTATTCGATTCATCTGAAAATTCCAGGGCAGATAGATCGTAACCTGATCAACAATTTTACCACATGTCAGATTTGCTCTTAATGCTTTGGTTTTTGAGTTATAAGCCAAAAACTGCATTTTACCCCTATGTTCTATTTTTAGCCATGGCGGCCATCTTGGTTTGTTGGCCGAGTTACCAGACACATCTTTTTAACTAGATACCCCAATTATGGCTAAGTTTGGTTAAATTTGGCCCAGTAGTTTCAGAGGAGAAGATTTTTCTAAAAGATTACTAAGATTTAGGAAAAATGGTTAAAAATTGACTATAAAGGGCAATAACTCCTAAAGTGGTCAACTGACCATTTTGGTCATTTAACTTATTTGTAGATCTTACTTTGCTGAACATTATTGCTGTTTACAGTTTATCTCTATCTATAATAATATTCAAGATAATAACCAAAAACAGCAAAATTTCGTTAAAATTACCATTTCAGGGGCAGTAACCCAACAACGGGTTGTCCGATTCATCTGAAAATTTCAGGGCAGATAGATCTTGACCTGATGAACAATTTAACCACTGTCAGATTTGCTCTAAATGCTTTGGTTTTTTGAGTTATAAGCCAAAAACTGCATTTTACCCCTATGTTCTATTTTTAGCCATGGCGGCCATCTTGGTTGGTTGACTGGGTCACTGGACACATTTTTTAAACTAGATACCCAATGATGATTATGGCCAAGTTTGGCTAAATTTGGCCCAGTAGTTTAGATTTTTCTAAAAGATTACTAAGATTTACAAAAAATGGTTAAAAATTGACTATAAAGGGCAATAACTCCTAAAGTGGTCAACTGACCATTTTGGTAATGTTGACTTATTTGTAGATCGTACTTTGCTGAACATTATTGCTGTTTACAGTTTATCTCTATCTATAATAATATTCAAGATAATAACCAAAAACAGCAAAATTTCCTTAAAATTATCAATTCAGGGGCAGCAACCCAACAACGGGTTGTCTGATTCATCTGAAAATTTCAGGGCAGATAGATCTTGACCTTATAAACAATTTTACTCTGTCAGATTTGCTGTAAATGCTTTGGTTTTTGAGTTATAAGCCAAAAATTGCATTTTACCCCTATGTTCTATTTTTAGCCATGGCGGCCATCCTGATTGGTTGGCCGGGTCACGCCACACATTTTTAAACTAGATACCCCAATAAAGATTGTGGCCAAGTTTGGATTAATTTGTCCCAATAGTTTAAGAGGAGAAGATTTTTGTAAAAGATAACTAAGATTTACGAAAAATGGTTAAAAATGGACTAAAAAGGGCAATAACTCCTAAAGGGGTCAACTGACCATTTCGGTCACGTTGACTTATTTGTAAATCTTACTTTGCTGAACATTATTTCTGTTTACAGTTTATCTCTATCTATAATAATATTCAAGATAATAACCAAAAACAGCAAAATTTCCTTAAAATTATCAATTCAGGGGCAGCAACCCAACAACGGGTTGTCCGATTCATCTGAAAATTTCAGGGCAGATAGATCTTGACCTGATAAACAATTTTACCCATGTCAGATTTGCTCTAAATGCTTTGGTTTTTGAGTTATAAGCCAAAAACTGCATTTTACCCCTATGTTCTATTTTTAGCCATGGCGGACATCTTGGTTGGTTTGCTGGGTCACGCCACACATTTTTTAAACTAGATACCCCAATGATGATTGTGGCCAAGTTTGGTTTAATTTGGCCCAGTAGTTTCAGAGGAGAAGATTTTTGTAAAAGTTAAGGACGACGGACGACGACGGACGCCGGACGCAAAGTGATGGGAAAAGCTCACTTGGCCCTTCAGGCCAGGTGAGCTAAAAATAAGTATAGATCTAACTCCCTACAAAGGACAAAATAAGTATTGATATGCTTCCATACAAGGGACAAAATCAGAATAGATCTACTTCCCTACAAAGGACAAACTAGAGGCAGATCTGCCTCCCTACAAGGGAAAAATAAGAGCAGATCTGCCTCCCTACAAGGGACATAAAAAGTAGATCTACCTCTCTACAAGGGACAATGACTTTGATAGCTTAAAAGTAATGTCTAGAACCCCAAATGTAAATGTCCAACACCTTAAATGATAGATGGAAGCCTTACATAAAGTCATTATCTGATCTATTCACTGTATTATAATCATTCTATTACAATGTATAAGTTTGACAATGTTGCAATACAAATAAAATATGTTGACTAATCCCTGTTCCAAGATTTAAATCAAAGTAAATATCAAAAACAAATCTCTTTGTTTGATTAAAAGAAATTTCAAGAAATCAAAGTCAGAACAGTATAATAACCTTTGTCTAACTTGATCATCAACATTAAATGAATGCTACCCAGATGGGTTAGTTGATACATCATAGAAATTCCAACTTTCATAAGAACAGATTATCCCTAAGGATAAGCGTAAGGTTTTAATACAGTTCTAATGTTTAAGAAGAATATTAGCATTAATTATCAAAGACTACAAGTCTATGATGAACCATAAACACATACCATTTTATTATGAATATCTTAAATCAAAGCAATGTTAACCATTTTTTATGTCTATCTCCTTTGAGGATGTAGTTATGATAGTTAAATTTCATCAACTTTAAATAATTGTCATAAAATACATGCTTATGAAAACTAGAGGCTCTCAAGAGCCTATGTCGCTCACCTGTATTTACTGATGCTTTGGAAATCATGTAAAATCAGGTTAAAACATAATTAATAGTATAACATTATAGATATTAGATATTATTAGAAACTATAATGATATCTAAGATAATAACAAACAAGTGTGCATACCCTGAAATGTCTAGCCTTCTTTACTAATTATTGATATTATGTTGATAGTCCTAAATATAAAGCTTTATTACAATTGTCACATAAACTTAACATTAACCAAGAAAACTAAACATTGACCTATGAACCATGAAAATGAGGTCAAGGTCAGATGAACCATGCCAGGCAGACATGTACAGCTAACAATTCTTCCGTACAACAAATATAGTTGACCTATTGCTTATAGTTTAAATAAAACAGACCAAAACACAAAAAATTAACACTGAACAATGAACCGTGAAAATGAGGTCAAGATCATATTAAATATGACTGACATATAGATCATAAAATATTTCTATACACCAAATGTAGTTGACCTATTGCAATTAGTAATAATAAAAAAGACCAAAACTCAAAAATTTAACTTTGACCACTGAACCATGAAAATGAGGTGAGATGACACCTGACAGCTAGAAATGTACACCTTACAATCATGCCATACACCAAATATAGTAGACCTATTGATTATAGCATCTGAGATATGGACTTGACCACCAAAACTTATCCTTGTTCACTGATCCATGAATTGAGGTCTAGGTCAAGTGAAAACTGTCTGACCGGCATAAGGATTTGCAAGGTATGCACATACCAAATATAGTTATAATAAGAGAGAATTTAACATTACAAAAAATCTTCACTTTTTTTCAAGCAGTCACTGAACCATGAAAATGAGGTCAAGGACATTGGACATGTGACTGACGGAAATTTCGTAACATGAGGCATCTATATACAAAGTATGAAGCATCCAGGTCTTCCACCATCTAAAATATAAAACTTTAAAGAAGTGAGCTAACGCTGCTGCCGCCGCCACAACCACAGCCAGATCACTATCACTATGTCGACCTTTCTGCGACAGGCTCGACAAAAACTGCAAATTTCCCTAAAACTCAGAGGCAGCAACACAGCAACAGGTTGCCGGATTCGTCTGAAAATTTCAGGGCAGATAAATCTAAATCTGATGAACATTTTTACCCTGTCCGATTTGCTCTAAATCCTTTGGTTTCAGAGATATAAACCAAAAACTGCATTTTACCCCTATGTTCTATTTTTAGCCATGTCAGCCATTTTGGTTGGCAGGCAGGGTCATCAGACACATTTTTAAACTAGATATTACCCTAGTGATGATTTTGGCCAAGTTTGGTTAAATTTGGTCCAGTATGTTTCAGAGGAGAAGATTTTTATAAAAGTAAACTGACAATAACGACGACGACTGACGATGGACGATGGACGCCAAGTGTCAAGTAAGCTCATAATTAGACACTAATAAAAATTAAGATTTATTACCATAATCTGTATTCTCTGGTTCTCCACATCTTGATGGCCAAAAACATGGGGTCTGAAAATAGATATTATAATTGATATAATTAAAGTTTTCTATAACAACAGAGTGGACAATAAAGTCTCACCTTCACATTATGATGATAGTATAAAACAAATGTTGAAATCAAAAGAGGGGTGCCAAAGATACCAGAGGGGTATTCAAACTCATAAATCGAAAACAAAGCCATGGTTAAAAATAAAAAAACAAACAGACAAACAATAGTACACAAAACACAACATCTAACTAACCATTTGTTGGTCCCTTTCACTGAACTTATCAAATTTTAACATATACAGGTTATAAAAAGATTCAAAGTCAATAGACCATGACAAAAGTTAAACAAGGAATATCCATGAAATAATTGGGTTGCTATTATACAACTGCATGCCAAATATTATTGATTCATTACAAGTAATTTCCCTTAAAATGATGTACCTTTGAGAAGACAACTTTCAAGTTCGTTGCATTTCCATCACAAAAATTTTGGTTTTAATGACATCATTTGTGCATTCAGGGGCATCGTCTCTTCCTTCCCATATTAAGTGAGTGGTTAAAAAATAAGATGCTATATTGCAAGAATTAGCAAATTAAATTCTTATAATTGATAATTAGCACTGCTGTCATTAGGGGATCTTGATTAAGGACCTTAAGTACAAACAATTTTTCAAGTTTATCCTGTATAATGATAATCACAAAGACTCTTGATGAACTTTATAATGCAGGGATACAGGCGATACCCTCTATCTTGTAAATGACGTAATTGACGAACTTTTCTGGTGAAGGAAATAACTCAAAAGTTGTCTATTGACATCCTCACTCAAAGGCAGGTTATCTTTGAAAATTTATAGATAATAGTAAAAGGTGATATGGTGATGACGGAATCCAAGTGATGGTAATAACTTAAATGGACATTAGGGACAAGAGTGACTAAATATCAAAACTCTGCATCCACTGAAGGGGCCTTTATAATTCAAGGGAACTAGATATCAATGAGATGGGAGCCATCTCTGTGGGCCCCGCTGTGAATAATGTGCATTAAAAAATTGTATCTTTACCATAGGACATGGTTTGTCAACTGAAATCAAAGTTTTGACCTTGACCTTTGACCTATGAAGTTGTAAATAAATTATGACACACCCTTTGGTGTTGGTTTATAAGCATGTCAAGTATAAACTTTGAAATGATAAAGGTTCTCAAGATATAGAGCGGACACGATCTTTACCATAGGACATGGGGTTCTCAACTGAAACCAAAGTTTTTGACCTTGACCTTTGATCTAGGAAGTTGCACATAAATTATGACACACCCTTTGGTGTTGGTTTATATACATGTCAAGTATAAACTTTGAAATGATAATGGTTCTCAAGATATAGAGCGGACACAATCTTCACCACAGGACACAGGGTTGTCAACTGAAACCAAAGTTTTTTGACCTTGACCTTTGACCTAGGAAGTTGTACATACATCATGACACGCCCTCTGGTGGTGGTTAATAAACATGTAAAGTATAAAGTATGAAATCATAATGGTTCTCTAGATATGGAGCGGACACAAAGTGTTACGGATGGACGGACGGACAGATGGACGGATGGATGGACGGACGGACGGACAGACTGATCACTATAGGGGACCGCCTAATTATACTCCCCCAATTCAATATACATCAGATGGGTTAATTCCTGCCAGGTCGGTAATTTCTCTAGTCTGAAATAGATCACACCATTGCCAGGATTGCCCCAGTTTCTGTAGGGATCTCCAATACATCATTGTTATGTATTTAAAAAATAAAGGTTAAATTTTTCAATGAATGAGTAGCTCCAAGAAAGCCACTGTACAGTCCTGGGTTTTAATCCCTCTACTAGCCTTTTCAACATCTTACAGTGTGAAGGATAGCAATAGTCAGTATGTTTGAATTATTATTTCAATGCATCGCCCATGTGTTACCTTACAGTACACCAATTACCCCTTCTCAATGTTGCATTAAGATTGTACTTGTTGTGAATACATATATACAGTAAGCAAACAGCTGTTGCAGCTGCTAATTCTAAACATATTAGGTTAAATATCATATATAATAAAACCATAAGGTTATATATAATTTTGACACACATAAATAAATAATGTGCAATAATTGGTACATTTTTACTGTAAGTCTATAAAATATAATACAATCATACAAAGAATGTTTAATTTTGCTGCTAATTATCAGTTAATTTCATACTAGATAAACTAGCAGACATTTCAAACATAATAACAACATATAATATAAGTAGTAACAACATGTTGGTGCACATTTCTGATCAGTCGGTTTCTGCTTGATAAGTCATATCTGCAAATTTGTGTTTCATCTATCCACATTTTTTTTACTATTTACTTTCCCTGTATCATACAATTAAGTTGCATTTTCCATTACATTTTTATAATAAATGATAAATACAGTTCACAGCATTTATAAACATCACAGATGAGGTATGATTGACAATGAGAAAACTAACCACCAGAAACCATTGTTAGGACTTGGATGTACCCCTTTTTCTAGATAAACAAGCATTCTGTGAGTATTGCAGGTCAATACAGTCCCCTAACGGTTCCAAAAATCATTGTAATAGAATGGATAGACAGACAGAGTGCAAACCTAAAGTTCCGTTCAACCTCTTCAGTAATATCCAATGAAATGTGAAAAATAAGTTAAAAAAGATTCAACTTTTTTAGATACAATTAAATTGTCATTTCACTTTTACTTTCATTATCATGTTATGATATTATTTTATCATTAGTATTTGAGCCTTTGAGAATGAAAATTTTAGTTGAAAACTGAAGGTAGGCAAAAGACTATTTCAAATTTATTACTAT
Organism: Mytilus edulis; assembly: GCA_019925275.1. Taxonomy (NCBI): domain Eukaryota; kingdom Metazoa; phylum Mollusca; class Bivalvia; order Mytilida; family Mytilidae; genus Mytilus; species Mytilus edulis. Next base: position 47,377,961 of record CM034350.1, read on the forward strand.
GAAAAAGTGTTGTCATGATTATGGAAAAGGCCATTTATTTTAAGTTTTGTTTAAACCCTATATCTGTGAAATTTATTGTACTATATCTATGACACATTTTACACCAAATCAACCAAGAATAAACATTGTAACATTAATTTAACAGATTCTGACCACAGTAAATATTTGACTACATTAATGTTCATATCACATTATGTTCATTTGTCATGATAACTTCCAAGTGCTCTTGTACTCAGCAAACAAAGAAATTGGCCATTGCAAATCAACAGCTATAAATTCTTAAAACAAAAGTTGAGTATGGCAATTGATTTAAAATAACAGCTTCTGTCCATAAGCTTATGATCTGCTTAAATATGTCAAAATTTCTTGTTTGTTATGGTTACTTAAGAACTCTCATAAAATGCAGTCCATTAATTATGTTCTCTAATGGGGGTCTTAAAAAAGTTATCCTCAATTATTTTTTTCCTTTTATGATTGATATTTTACGTTAATTATTCATAAATAAAATAAAAATGCATGCCACATAGGATTTATGCTCAATATCTTTTTTCTTTAGCCATTATATTTCAAATGAATTATTCAATGGCACTAAACTTTCAACACTAATACATGAGATCATCCCGTGCAGCCAAAACAAGAATGTATCCATAGTACACAGATGCCCCACAAACACTATCATTTTCTATTTTAGAGGACCTTGAAATTAAAGCAAAATTCTAATTTGTAATTAAAATTAAAAAGATCATTTCATAGGGAACATGTGTACTAAGTTTTAAGTTGATTGGACTTCAACTTAATCTTAAACTACCTTGACCAAAAACTTTAACCTGAAGCGGGACAGACGGACAGACCAACAAACAGACGAATGACCTCGCAAACAAACAGATGCATAGACAAAAGAACAGACAATTGACCTGGCATACAAACAGACGCACAGACGAACAACCTGGCAAACAAATAGACGTACAGATGGAAAAAAATAATGCCCCTAAGTGGGGCATAAAACAATCTTGTAGAAAAATGTAGGCATATATATAGGGCTGTTGAAGGCTGCACAGTCCAATTTGGTTGCTTAAATCAACATCATTTGTCGCGTGGAGGGGGAGGTAGTCTTCTCTTTGGCAATCAAGCCATATCTCATTATTTCTATATTAATGTAACCTGTGAAGAATTACTAAAACTCGTTTAATATCAATAGTCTAATATTTTATTTTATATTTATCTGATCACAAACATCAACATGTCAAATTTAACAAAATGTCAAAGTCAATGGATTGATGGGGCTGAACAATATTCATGGGAATCAAATGTACCAGTGCAATAAGATGGACAGTTGGGATCTCAAAAACCTAGTTTTACCCAGACACATGGTCATGTAGTTGTCTTATCTTTTTTTTGTTTTTACTACTAATCTAAATCTTTTTTGTCAATTAGAAAATAATATGATGATGGCAACCCCTTGAAAGTCTCCATTTAGAGTGTTTTTAAATTTTTCTAGACCTTAAAAAAAGGAGATAATTATCTACTGTATTAAATTGTATGTAAATCTTCAGATGTCTTTTTTTTTTTAAAGCTGTATGGATTCTGATCATTGTTAAAGGCTGTATCAGGTGACCTTTGGTCTCTAGCTCCTACATTATTTGGTCTCTGTTGGTCATGCAGTTGTCTTATTGGAAATCATACCACATCTTCATATTTTTATACTATAACTTATGGAAACTTTGCAAGTATTTTTATAAAGTCAATGGATCACAACTGATGGATTCAGTCTTAATTAGATACACTGAAGCTGACGTAAATGCAAATGCATATGCTAAATAATTCAGCTGTAAAGTGCACTCATTATGATCAAAACAAGAACTATATGCTTTTAAAATATCCTCATTCTTATTCAAGACATCAAAAGCAATTTATTGACATCCAGATCAGTGAGACATGCATTCAAATGAAAAAGCAATACAATAGAACACATCTCTTCACAACGATTCAATAGTAATTACATCACAGAGAATGTCCTGATTCGTAATAATCTGTAATTTACAACTACACAACCACAATCGATGACAACAATCTGATAACTTGTTGCCTATTGAGACAGCAAGTACACAGATACATATTGGAAAGAAAGGTATTGACTCCTAACTTTTCCAATGGATGGAAGAAAAATACCAATAAGTAAAATCCAATCTTTTCCTAACTTTTCAATATTACTATCATGGTTACAGTAGCCCCATGGAGGGAGGCAAGGTCAATTGGATATGATTCCTTATTGAGTCTTGGTACATAGGATTATCTAGAGGTTATACTATTTTGAGTTTCCTTAGTATAAAGTTGATGTATGTCATTAAATCAGATGAGTTTTAGACCATTTGAATGAATGATTGGATTGGCATTTGAGGTTTTAGTGAGAGACCATTAAAGGAACAGTTTGAAAAAGTTTAATATTATTCGACCAATCTTTTTGCAGAGAAAAAATGTACAAGAAAAAAGCATTTCAATGCGTCTGGGCCCATCTTGGACAGCAGACAAAAAAAAAGACTGCCTTTATATAGTTTTGAAAGGACCACTCTACTGGTTGGCCCAGCAGTTTCAATATAAAATGATTCAAACCCTGCCAAAACAGTATTATCTCAATAACAACAGGAATCCAGTAGAATTGTACTTTGTTAACCTTGAGTAAGGACATCAATGTTTTATATTTCTAATCTGATAAATGGTTCATGATCAAAAGGGAAATGAAGCATATATTTGATTAAATATTACTTCTCATTTTTGTCTTTTTATTCTGTATTAAATGGGAACAGGGACAGCAATAAAGATTCTTTTCACTTCAGTCAATGGGAAATATGATTTTCATTTGTACAAACAAACAGAAATTTGTACATATATGTTGTTTGATTAACCAAGTGTAGAATGTTTTGTCCAAACAAAATTGATTATTTCCTCTGAGAGATGAATCCTAATATGCAATGACAAACACATGATTGGTTTCGTTATAACTCGCTTGAAAATATTGATGAAACTAGAGACGGAATAGTAAAGATTCATTTCTGATGACCTGTAGCATTTGATGGGAGATGTATGGTAGATATTTGACATTTCATTTGTGAAATGTGACAATAGATTTTGGTTAATATAAGTTGTAAGTTGTTTCTCATAGTTTGAAGTAATTACGGTATGTCCACTGTTTCATTTTCTGATGTTTTAATTCCTTGATTTTGCAAGACATCAAACAATATAATTCTGAGAACATACACGATATTAAGACATATTTGTTTAAAGCAACATTTTTTTCTCCATATTTCACAATAAATTGTACATAGAATCATATATGCATCTACATTGTATGTACATCAACTCTCCAAATTGATTGGTTTGTTTAGCAATTAAAAGTTTGTTTTACCTATCACCCTGCTTGAGACATTATAAATTAGACTTTTCTTTACATTTCAACCAAAATGGATTACATCATATGTATATCATACTTCTTTTTCATTTATTTTTTTGTACATAAATCAGACTTTAGTTTTCATGGTTACAGTGTTTCGAGGCCTTTTATAGCTTACTATGTGGTAGGAATTTTTCACTTTGTAGAAGGTCTAACAGTAAACTATAGTACACAAAACACAAAGAAAAAAAAGACTATGTACACAAGAACCCAAACAAAAATCAGATGTGGAAAAGCCAAAATTGGGAAACTGAGATCAATCGATCCTAATTGCCAATTTATAAATGTAAGTCAAGATATCTAACCACAATAGTTGCAATTCGAAGTCACTTGGACAACCTAACACAATTGCCAGTTTTTCTATTTCAACCCCTCTGAAACTTAGAACAGATTAGAGAAAACCATTCCTTAGCTGTTGCTGCTGCTGCAATCTACACAGATTTATAAATAAAAGATCAGTTCTATAGATTATGCAGGGAAACCATGTTGATCTTGAACAACATTGTGTCTTAATATTGGGCTTATTATATAGCAGAATCATAGGTGTAATACCACCAAATCATGGTACGTCACATCCGGTTGTATATGAAAATAGATCGAAAAAAATATTCCCTTGAATTTGACAGTTGTAGGTAATTACAATGTAATCCTACATTTTATTGCAGTAAAAGATTTCTGTGTCATAAACATATGTCTTGGGTATTTCAAAGCACCATTATTTTTTTATTTGGGATTTCTATAGAATATTTTGTAATCTTGAGGTTACATGGTGACTAAACTTGTACACAGATAAAATAAAGGGAAAATTTGATTGGTTAACTTCCAGTGATGGTTATTTTCTTATATGCAATGAAATGTTATGTGAATTTTTTTCTATAGTACTGGACAGGATAAAAATTTACTCATGCCAAGTATTTCTTTATTTGAAACATAGATAAATTCTACACATTTTTTTGAAAAGTGCAAATTTAACAAAGACATATAGGGGAAAATCAATGGTGGTATTACACCTTAAAGATCTTTCACCATATTCAATCAAAGATAAATGATGTTCCAAAATAAATTCATATACTTCCAATTAGTTCATTTATCAAATACTAATAGGTCAATGTGACAAAAATCAATTATAAGTTTGCTTTATAGTTGTTCTAGAAATAAGAAAATTGTAATGAAGAAATTTTAGTCATTGACTAGTCTAATCTAAATTACAGATTTGTTGATCTGTCATGAAAAGTCACTGTGAAATAGGACTCATTCTGGAAGCTTAACCTCACTGCTGGAGCATGAAATGATTTCATCATTAATATATAGAACTGTATATAATTTTGGTTACACTAGGTTGAAAGTTAACTTAAGGGATTGTAAACAAAGGAGGCATGTACAAACACAGGAGGGTAGAATTATTAGAATCAGTAACACCGTACAGCGCTGTCAGCCTTATTCATTGTAAGAAGTATTTCCTGAATTTTGGGTTAGCCATTCAAAAGGCTTCCAAAGAAGATCTAAATTTTGAATTGATTTCAACCTTCTATTATTATTAAGTGCATAAAAAAACTCTTAATGTTATATTTACATCAAGATTTCAGATTGTTTGGGTCACTCACAGTGCTCAAAATAAACCTCAATGAAATTTCAACAAACCATAAAAATCTTACATTTGCACTATTAAAGTTTGCCCTTAGATATAAGCCAAAGTAATTAAATTGATATATAACAGTTTTAAGGAATAGGCTTGCCAAGATTGATTTCATTGGTTCAGCTTTTTAAAAAAACACATGTCAAGAAAAAATGGACACCTGTGGTTAATAAAATGGTAAAAGGTTAAAATATGGTGGATAAGGCCATTTTACAAGGCAAGCAGTAACAGAAAAATTGAGCCACATTTACATGATACAAGGCAAAATAAAAATCTAGTGGAAAAGCCTAGTTTACAAAGCACACAGTAACATACAACTCTGATGGATAAGGCTAATTAAAACAAGGCAAGCAGTAACATAAACTGTGGTGGATAACTATCATAAGGCTAGATTACGGCAAATAGTAACAAAAACAATTCTAGAACAATAACTGGCTGATTCTAACGTATAAAACGCTCTGAGATAAAACTATATAAATGTGGCAAATGAATTTTCAGAGTTTTCTGTCATAAACTGTTTTTTCTCTCTCTCCTTATTCAATTTCAAAGAGAAGTTATTCTGTGTATTGCATTGATTCTTGTATAACTGTAACAGAAACACAGTTGGAATCAAATGGAAATAATTTACCACTTTACAAAACCTTTGTGTAGTCACTGACAACAGCAAGTCTTCCCCAACATGCAATAAATCTTGTATTTTTACAAAGTGAAACAGAGGGTTTACTTCATCTATGAACTTAATGCAGTATGTCATTGCTTACAATGCAATTATACCAGAAAGTTACATTCTTTTAAAAACAGACAGCAATACATTCATTCAAAATAAAAGTAGAGCTAAATGCCATTGTCAACTGATATGTAAATCAATTTTCCTTTGAAACTAATATCATTACTTAAGCGTCTAATAGAATTTTTCCTTTCTCCACTTTTTCTTGCAAAAATTCCTTTCAAATCTTATAAAATATATAATACATAAACTAGCAAGCTGGGCTAGGATAAGATCCAAGCTTACAGAATCTGACAAGGAAAATGAAATTTGGGAATATGATAGTAATTACAGTGTCAGATCTGCAGGAAAATAAATGGGCTACATATTATCAGATTTCTATAAATTCAATAAACAATCTTCCCATATTAGATGTAGTATACATACTCTCCCACTGATTGGTAAATGGGAATAATCCAAAGAATCTTACTCATGATTGAGATTAACAGTAATATAACTCTTAACTCCCTTCTGGAGAGTAAACAGATGATGCAATATACATTATTAATATGATATACATCCATGGGAAATAGAACATGCAATGGAAACATATAATCCTATTATTGCATTTTATAAAGTAATCCCTCTGGTATTTTAATGGATATAGCCAAGTACCTTTACATAACATTAAAGAGAAAGTAAACCATCAAGATTAACAGGGATTTCTTTAACTGTAAATAAAAGAACATCTTCTTCTTATCTCTACAAATATAATTAAAAGACCTCACACACATGAAAAGCATTAAATTAAACGAATTAGTATCCCATAGATTGCACTTCTGTTAATATAGACAATGCAATTTCTCATAGGAACTCCTTTTACAGCTAAAACTGCCACTTTTACTATAAAAATTGTAAAAAATTATATTCTTAAATGGAAAGTTCATATCATGGTATGCACTACTACTTTTCAAAGGTGAAGCATTGGACTGTGCTTCATATTTTCAACATTTTTTGCCTCAAACTTCTCAGAATTTAATCTTATAGTAAAATTCTGTACTACCCCTGACCCTTCACTTTTGGTCTCCTACAGAATTAGATTTGGTCGCTATCCATGTGTATTAATGTACAGATAAAGTTCCCATAGACATGAAATACAGAGAACATATCTGGAAACCTGGTGTGTAAGTAAAAAAAAATATATATATATATATAAATATCAAATATCTCCCCAAAAGAGGTGTGGTTTGTGAAACAGTACTGACTGGCTAGTGATTACAGTAGTAACTACTTAAACCACTCAGCTACTGAGGCCCCTAGCATGATTTTGGGAATGTCCTTGTCTGCTGCTTTATTATTGAACATATGTTTACTTCACCTATGTTTGATAACTAACATACTAAACTGAAATATTTTGTAAAGGCGACAGTTCTTTTAACTAGACAAAGTCATGCATTTAGGTGGGGGCCCTTTTAGTGGAAAAAAAATTGGTTGATTATATAGGGAATCAATGGAGCATGACTGGAGCAAGCCCCCTGTTAGGCAGTCAGTGGGTCCCCTCTTATGAAAAATAATGGATGCTCCACAAGCATGTTTATAGGTAGCAAAATCATACTTTTACATTTGTAATTGTCATTATATAGACTGAAAACTTCAATATGATACATAGGAATGATAGGACATATATCATGGAAGAGTTGACAAACAAGGATTATAACTTTATATCTGTTTGGACCTGATTCAAGAAGAAATGTCAGATGTCCTTGGCAAATCAGTTGCTACATTTTATTTGACATATATATCTGATATTTCAATCAATATTCAATCATCATGGACTGCTATTATTTCCATTAAATACTAATAATTATAAATAATCATCAAAAACATCCCTCAAGCTAAAGATTGCAATAATTCATATGGATATCAAAACAATTCCACAGGCTAAATATACAATTTATATATCAGTACTTAATCAGCATCCGTCTCTTTGGTGTACAAGTTCAGTAGACATTAGAACCACTATTTATAACAATAAAATGTGATATGATGTGATATGTTTATAACAAAGATTCCATTGGAACTTCTTTTAGGCGGAACAAATATATGTTGACACAAATGACGTGTATGTAAGCAACTGTAGGTCACTGTACAATCTTCAACAATGAGCAAATGAAAAATTGTCATCCTGATTTATAACAAAACAATTAATGAAAAACAAAATATATGACAGACATAAATCAAGGACAAAAGTTCCTCTAAAGGCTTCAGACAGGCACATAAATAGTTATCAAAGGTACCAGGATTATAATTTAGTACGCCAGACGCGCGTTTCGTCTACATAAGACTCATCAGTGACACTCATATCAAAATATTTATAAAGCCAAATTACAAAGTTGAAGAGCATTGAGGATCAGAATGTGGTAGGGTTAATATAAAAATAGGGAAATGCCAATGACACAACCATCCATCAAAGTTCAAATAAAGTGGATGTAAACAATTATAGGCAACCATATGAACTTCAACAATGGGAAAAACCCATACTTTATGGTTGGCTATAAAAAGCACCAACATGAAAAATATGAAAACATTCAATTGAGAAAACGAATGACCTAATTTATAACAAAAACAATTGACAAAAAACAAATATGACAGACATGAACCAATGACAACCACTGAACTACAGGCTTCTGACTTTGGACAGGCACATACAGAATGTTTGTGAGTGATAAAAAACTATTGACTTCCTGCTTCAAGCTATTATACCTGTTTGTGTACATGTATGTGTAACAGCCACTATCTTCCGTCAGTTACTTTGTTCCAGCAGAACTTTTCAACTATTTATTTCTTTCCGATGGAACATTCCAACTAGTTGTTTTATTCTGAGTGCAGTCGAAAAGTTCCAGAAAAGGGTAGCTAGTTGAAAAGTCCTGGAACAATGTAGCTAGTTGAATAGTTCTGGCTGAACAGAACAACTAGTTACATTGTTCTGAATATACCATATTTCGTCCTTTTTGTAGAAAGAAGGGGAATAATGAGTATCAGTATATATAAGAGCAAATCATTAATTCACAAGAATACCCAACGCACTGAAAGGGGTTTCTTTGAGGACAAATATGAAAAAAGTGGCATGGAACTTTATTTTTGGGGAAATAATGAAAATGTATTTAAATTTTGATGTACATGATGTACTGAGGGGGAAGAACAAACTCCCCCAGCAAAATTTAAGTTGTATTTCATAGCTCATATAAAACGGAATAAGTTGCAGTATCATACAAATTTAGTATTCATAGTACCCTCATGTGGGTCTTTGCATCAATTCTCCAATTGAACTTTGGGACTGGTTGATAAGTTCCATTGGAACTTTTGGGCTAGTTTGTTAGTTCCGGTTTTGACTTATATGCCGAAGAGAAACTTTGTGACTAATTGATAAGTTCCTTTTGACTTTTGTAATCAGTATTTTGGTTTCCCTTTGAAAAGTTCAAATAAAATATGTTGCGCTTTTACTTTGCATCAATTCTCCAAATGGAACTTTCTACCTGGTTAATAAGTTCCATTGGAACTTTTGGGCTAGTTTGTTAGTTCCGGTTTTGACTAATTTGGCAAAAAGGAACTTTCTAACTAGTTGATATGTTCCGTTGGAACTTTTCAACTAGTCACTTTGTTCCGGTGGAACTTTTAAACCAGAGGAAGAACTTTTCAGCTAGTTAGTTCTTTCCGTCCGGAACTTTCCAATGTCGGAACAAAAGAGCTTTTACATATGTATATCTATTTCAACATAAAGTTAGATACTCAAGTCTGTTACAGACAACATCCAGACATTTATAAATAAAAATATATTTTAGTCTGGTTTTAATTATATTTGTTAATTTTCTAATGTTCCTTGTAATAAATATATGTATAATTTATATTTACAGAAAGGGCATTCTATTTTTTCCATTATTATTAATTATCATTCAGCACAATGGCAATTACTATGATTAATAACGCCCCCATGATGACAATAGCATTAACAAAATTGTCGCCAAATGCATAATTTGATATTTATTTCAACATCTGAAATAACATATCATAAACTTTCAATTCAAAAGTGTTCATGTATGCCATTTCAATTTCTCAATGCACATAATCCAGTCATAATCCATTGTTTTTTTCTAAATATCTGAAGGATGAATTTGAACATTAAAAATATCAAATGTCATACAATGAAAAAAAAATACATTCATCAGGATGCTTTTAAAATAACATTGATTATGATTATTAAAATCAAAAGAATTTTGAGGTCAACAAAAAAAATTCTGCAATTTGAGTTATGACGGGACCTTTATTAAGCTTGCTGTTAGGTGTGAGCCAATGTTCTGTGTAGCAGACCGTACTTTCACATATAATGGTTTACTTTTACAAATAGTGACTTGGATGGAGAGTTGTCTCATTGGCACTCATACCACACCTCCTGAACTTCAAAAACTTCAAAATAAAAACAGAGGCTTGTCTTTGATAAACCAAATATTGTATAAAAATCTTGAAAAGCAAACTTGAGTTACTGCAAGACATGATGGACAAAAAAATGGACTACAATGGTATAGTATGATAAATTAATCTTAAACGGGTACAAAAAATATCAACCATATTGTCTGTAGCTAGTCTAGTCTCTAGAATGAGAACAAATATGGGAGTACATGCACATAGTTTTATACATCTTATTACCTGAAATCTGTAGTATGTGTTGTCATTCTTTACAGTTAGAACATGATCATCTATGGGGAAGAAATATCCATGAGCAGCCATTAATGAAGCCAAATGTAGGGCCTCAACTGAAAAGAAAAGCACAATACTCAAGTCATGTCAAACATATACACATAAAATACCACTACCATGGTAAATATGCAATGAACAAGTCATAACAGATATATATTACATGCAGTAAGAATGGTTTTAACACAGGCCCACCAGCCTAAGCATGAAAAATTGCTTTCAGCCATATGCAGGCCAATAAAAACTTATGATTTCATAAAATTTAGATTGGAGTCTGTGGTAGCAAGTTTTAAACCATGCAGTTTAAAATACATTTGTTTTTTCATTTGAATTGTTTTACATTATGTCATGTTGGAGCCTTTTATAGCTGACTATACGGTATGGGTTTTGATCATTGTTGTCGGCTGCACAGTGACCTATAGTTATTTTAATCCATATCATTAGGACATTAATGGATAGTTGTCTCATTGGCAAACATACCACCTGACTATACGGTATGGGTTTTGATCATTGTTGTCGGCTGCACAGTGACCTATAGTTATTTTAATCCATATCATTAGGACATTAATGGATAGTTGTCTCATTGGCAAACATACCACCTGACTATACGGTATGGGTTTTGATCATTGTTGTCGGCTGCACAGTGACCTATAGTTATTTTAATCCATATCATTAGGACATTAATGGATAGTTGTCTCATTGGCAAACATACCACCTGACTATACGGTATGGGTTTTGATCATTGTTGTCGGCTGCACAGTGACCTATAGTTATTTTAATCCATATCATTAGGACATTAATGGATAGTTGTCTCATTGGCAAACATACCACCTGACTATACGGTATGGGTTTTGATCATTGTTGTCGGCTGCACAGTGACCTATAGTTATTTTAATCCATATCATTAGGACATTAATGGATAGTTGTCTCATTGGCAAACATACCACCTGACTATACGGTATGGGTTTTGATCATTGTTGTCGGCTGCACAGTGACCTATAGTTATTTTAATCCATATCATTAGGACATTAATGGATAGTTGTCTCATTGGCAAACATACCACCTGACTATACGGTATGGGTTTTGATCATTGTTGTCGGCTGCACAGTGACCTATAGTTATTTTAATCCATATCATTAGGACATTAATGGATAGTTGTCTCATTGGCAAACATACCACCTGACTATACGGTATGGGTTTTGATCATTGTTGTCGGCTGCACAGTGACCTATAGTTATTTTAATCCATATCATTAGGACATTAATGGATAGTTGTCTCATTGGCAAACATACCACCTGACTATACGGTATGGGTTTTGATCATTGTTGTCGGCTGCACAGTGACCTATAGTTATTTTAATCCATATCATTAGGACATTAATGGATAGTTGTCTCATTGGCAAACATACCACCTGACTATACGGTATGGGTTTTGATCATTGTTGTCGGCTGCACAGTGACCTATAGTTATTTTAATCCATATCATTAGGACATTAATGGATAGTTGTCTCATTGGCAAACAGTGACCTATAATTATTTTAATCCATATCATTAGGACATTAATGGATAGTTGTCTCATTGGCAAACATACCACCTGACTATACGGTATGGGTTTTGATCATTGTTGTCGGCTGCACAGTGACCTATAGTTATTTTAATCCATATCATTAGGACATTAATGGATAGTTGTCTCATTGGCAAACAGTGACCTATAGTTATTTTAATCCATATCATTAGGACATTAATGGATAGTTGTCTCATTGGCAAACAGTGACCTATAGTTATTTTAATCCATATCATTAGGACATTAATGGATAGTTGTCTCATTGGCAAACAGTGACCTATAATTATTTTAATCCATATCATTAGGACATTAATGGATAGTTGTCTCATTGGCAAACATACCACCTGACTATACGGTATGGGTTTTGATCATTGTTGTCGGCTGCACAGTGACCTATAATTATTTTAATCCATATCATTAGGACATTAATGGATAGTTGTCTCATTGGCAAACAGTGACCTATAATTATTTTAATCCATATCATTAGGACATTAATGGATAGTTGTCTCATTGGCAAACATACCACCTGACTATACGGTATGGGTTTTGATCATTGTTGTCGGCTGCACAGTGACCTATAATTATTTTAATCCATATCATTAGGACATTAATGGATAGTTGTCTCATTGGCAAACAGTGACCTATAATTATTTTAATCCATATCATTAGGACATTAATGGATAGTTGTCTCATTGGCAAACATACCACCTGACTATACGGTATGGGTTTTGATCATTGTTGTCGGCTGCACAGTGACCTATAATTATTTTAATCCATATCATTAGGACATTAATGGATAGTTGTCTCATTGGCAAACAGTGACCTATAATTATTTTAATCCATATCATTAGGACATTAATGGATAGTTGTCTCATTGGCAAACATACCACCTGACTATACGGTATGGGTTTTGATCATTGTTGTCGGCTGCACAGTGACCTATAATTATTTTAATCCATATCATTAGGACATTAATGGATAGTTGTCTCATTGGCAAACATACCACATCTACTTATTTCATTTATTCTACAACAAAAAAACTTGTATCAGTAAAGTTATGCTCATAGTTTTGTTCATTTTTATGGTTGCATGATTGTCTCATGGAATTTAACTCCACATCTCCCTTTATTCTTTAAAAAAATCCACCTGAAACCCTGAGATAAAAATGAGTATCTGACAGTTAACAGATTAAAAACTGAAAATGCAACAAAGCATATGTGTAAGATGCACCCTTGAGTAACATTTCTCATTTATCTATGATAGCATTTACAATGCTAGTTTCATCAATTTTATATTTACATATATTTGCTTTGTTACTAAGTAAAATGCATTACACCAAAAAAAATCAATTCAATCTTTTTTTTTCTCTTGAACAAAGAATGTATGAGCTGACAGAAATGATTTTAACTGACGCACACAGACTCCTCACTTGGGGACAATCAAACTCTTACCATTACATTATTTAAAATCATGTTGAAAGATTTTCATATTTACTTTCTATTTTAAAAAAATTGAACAGAAAATTAATCTCATTTACACAGAATCTTATTATGTTTTTGTTACTGCATACTCTATAGGGAATCAAACATATTCACAATAACACAAATAAGCAATAAGATTTATATAAAAACATCAACTAGGTTTACCGGTCTATTGGTTTCTTCAACATAGAACTCTAGGACTACAGCATGACAGTGTTATTACATAGGGGGTACAAAATCTCTCTCTAATCAATAAAAATTAAATAAGCTGTGAAAGGTCTATCGACTTATTCTGTATGATGTTTGAAACCAGAAATAATTGATTGATTATTGGTGTTTAAAGCCACCTCCCTATTGGCTATATTATTGTGGTCAGTTTTCATTGGTGGAGGAAGTCAGAGTGTCTAAAGAGAACCACTGACTTTCTACAGGAAAATTGTAAATCCAACTCAAGGATAAAAGTTGAACTTGCCTACCACATAACCAGTTCAAACTGACAACCACAGTTTTGACAGTTTAGTGTTTCTGTAGATGAACTACTTCGAACACTCAACCACCAAAGCCCCAGAATTTAAAGAATCAACAAAACATAGTTATAGGCAGTGAAAAAAGGGCACCATTAAATTAGAATCATATTCAAAACAGTGTGGCTGTGGCTATTGATTGACGACCTAAATTATCCCATTGACTGGGACAGATTGTGTGAATGTTTGTCTGTAACAACCACTGCTCACTATGTACTTTTTAATGACACTTAAACTGTGGGGTGACCAAAGGTTCTCAACACACAAATAAAGTTATTTGAAAAAATAATCAGGAATAACACGATGTTTTGATTTACATCAATAATATAAATCAAAATATAAAGATTATTCCTGATTAATTTTTTGAATTATTTTATTATTAAAGACGTTAAGAAACTTTGATGACCCTACGGTTTAAATTCTATAATAAGTAAGTAGTGAGCAGTGGTCTATACGGACATACGTTCACCTAATCTGTCCCAGTCAATGGGATAATTTAGGTCATTAATCAATGTCCACAGCCACACTGTTTTGAATATGATTCTATTTATCTTTCAATATAGAAATTGGTCTCATCACACCAAAGACCTTACAAATCTGGTTTTCATAAACTCAACTATACATCTTTAAGTGTGTGTATGCAAATTTCGTGAAAAGTCTGTATTACAGAAAAAAAACTCAATCTGTTAATCACCATTATACATGTTGTAAACTAATTTACCACAAAAACTGTTGAAGACTGTTGAAGACATTGCAAGCAAAACCAGATGCTCGGCAGGGCGTAGCTTTATACGACCGCAGAGGTTGAACCCTGAACGGTTAGGGCAAGTATGGACACAACATTCAAGCTGGATTCAGCTCTAAATTTGGATTGTGATTAAATAGTTGACACAGCATAGGTTTCTGACACAGAATGAATGTGTTCTAATGAACTTAAAATTTTTGTTTCTCTTAGAGCAATTCACTATGCTGTTGAATATTAATCCTCTCAAAAAAATGTTTGAAGAAATTTTCTTTTTTATTTATGAAATTTCAAATGAGAAAAATTGAACCCAATTTTTTTAATCACATCCCCCTTTCCCTTATTCCAAAACTAATCTCAATTAAAATTTCTAATGGAGTTTGCAACAATAACTACTCATTTAAATAAATCATAAAATATTAAGATGTAAAAAAACTGCTTGTTATCACTGAATGGTAAAGATTATTTTAATTTATCAGTTGGTAGTAAAAAGTGAATATACATTGTATATTGTATATAACAAAGTTGATTCTGGACAAAGAAAGATAACTCCAATTAAAAAAAAATCTTGCTATTGCACAATATTTTGCAATTAGATATTTCTTGCTTACTATTCTGGACAAAGAAAGATAACTCTAATTAAAAATTTTTTTGATATTTCACAATATTGTGCAATTAGATATTTCTTGCCATTGCGCAATACTGTGCAATTGAAAAGACTTGCTATTACACAATACTTAATATAATAATTTTAGATCCTGATTTGGACCAACTTGAAAACTGGGCCCATAATAAAAAATCTAAGTACATTTTTGGATTCAGCATATCAAAGAACTTCAAGATTTCAATTTTTGTTAAAATCAGACTAAGTTTAATTTTGGACCCTTTGGACTTTAGTGTAGACCAATTTGAAAACAGGACCAAAAATGAAGAATCTACATACACAGTTAGATTTGGAATATCAAAGAACCCCATTTATTCAATTTTTGATGAAATCAAACAAAGTTTAATTTTGGACCCCGATTTGGACCAACTTGAAAACTGGGCCAATAATCAAGAATCTAAGTACATTTTTAGATTCAGCATATCAAAGAACCTAACTGATTCATTTTTTGTCAAAATCAAACTAAGTTTAATTTTGGACCCTTTGGACCTTAATGTAGACCAATTTGAAAACGGGACCAAAAGTTAAGAATCTACATACACAGTCATGACAGTTAGATTCAGCATATCAAAGAACCCCAATTATTCAATTTTGATGAAATCAAACAAAAGTTTAATTTTGGACCCTTTGGGCCCCTTATTATGTTGGGACCAAAACTCCCAAAATCAAACCCAACCTTTCTTTTATGGTCATAAACCTTGTGTTTAAATTTCATAGATTTCTATTTACTTATACTAACGTTATGGTGCGAAAACCAAGAAAAATGCTTATTTGGGTCCCTTTTTGGCCCCTAATTCCTAAACTGTTGGGACCTAAACTCCCAAAATCAATACCAACCTTCCTTTTGTAGTCATTAACATTGTGTTTAAATTTCATTGATTTCTATTTACTTAAACTAATGTTATTGTGCGAAAACCAAGAATAATGCTTATTTGGGCCCTTTTTTGGCCCCTAATTCCTAAACTGTTGAGACCAAAACTCCCAAAATCAATCCCAACCGTTCTTTTGTGGTCATAAACCTTGTGTCAAAATTTCATAGATTTCTATTAACTTAAACTAAAGTTATAGTGCGAAAACCAAGAAAATGCTTATTTGGGCCCTTTTTGGCCCCTAATTCCTAAAATGTTGGGACCAAAACTCCCAAAATCAATACCAACCTTCCTTTTGTGGTCATAAACCTTGTGTTAAAATTTCATAGATTTCCATTCACTTTTACTAAAGTTAGAGTGCGAAAACTAAAAGTATTCGGACGCCGGACGACGACGACGACGACGACGACGACGACGCAGACGCCAACGTGATAGCAATATACGACGAAATTTTTTTCAAAATTTGCGGTCGTATAAAAACCAGAAAAATACAATACATGTATTTAGGAAATTCCAAACATTGTAAATGCATCTAGGACATAGTCAGACAACAAGGAAGAAGCATAATTATAAGACCGTAAGTCATCAATTTACACCAACATACCAAAATCAGGCTAATATCTGCAAAATTATTCCAGACAACTGTTTGATTTCAGACAGAGATATATGACAAAAAGATTGACATAGGAAGCACCAAATGCCATTGCCATAAAAAAAAGTGTAAATTGAGATAGACCAACACTACCATCAGGACCTCATTGAACTATTAGATAATCATCTTCTTTAGTAACCAGTGACAAATGTCACCCAGTCGCGAATTTCCGTTATTTTTTATTTCTCGGTTTTCAAACCTACTTAAACTTATTATGCCGTAAATCTAAATTGATTTATCTACACAATGGTATATGACACGACTACCATTGTTGTTGGGATCACTAGTAGCAGGCCTCAGAAGTCGGTCAACATGATTTTTATTGCATACCGCTCCAGACTTGGCAACACCGAGTCCGCAGTAATTGATTTATTATAAAAATTATTAATAAAAAAAAACTGTCAGCTTTCCTCTGAATATCAATTATTATTACATTGGTTGCAATGAATTACATTGATTTCCCAGTTAGATAAAAACCGATAATTTCACATGTGAAATAAACGTGGTTATTTCACTCTCTGACGTCATACAACAATAGGCGTTGTCAAGACGTCAATAACGTCGGATCAAAACAAATTATCAATGCGTAGGAAAAAGATATAGTTCCTTACATTTTCTACTTTAATTTCATAAAAAAAAAAGCCATTTGCCCATGTAATAAAAAGAATAACTAATCGCCGTATTTGAATATCAAAAATAAGACAACTTGTGACCGAACGCCGCTATGGATTAAACTCGTGCTGCGCACTCGTTTAATCCATGCGTCGTTCGGTCACGCGTTGTCTTATTGTTGATATTCAAATACGGCGATTAGTTATACTATAATTATTTTTATTGTAAATTCTTTAAAGATTATGTGATACAAACCCAAGTAAGTGTTATTTGAGGTCTGTTAAATGTGTCGGGAGTTATAAATTGACCAAAATTTCCCACATTTATTTTTAGCCAGACGATTGACTAATGAGAAACCGGTATATCATTACCTGTGGACTCTGTGTTGCCAAGTCTGGAGCGGTATGCAAAATCAAATCACGTTGACCGACTTCTGAGGCCTGCTACTAATGCTCCCAGCAACAATGGTAGTTGTGTCATTATACCATTGTGTAGATATATTAATTTAGATTTAGGGCATAATAAATTTAAGTAGGTTTGAAAACCGAGAAATCGAAAGATAACGGAAATTCAGGACTGGGTGATATTTTTCAAAAAATTTAGTTAAGTACCTTGTTTTATATTAAGGTATATAGGAAATTTTTTTTTCTGAGACAAGTGCCTGTGCCTATATGTGATAAATATTGATCACATTATTATCTTGATCATTTTCATCCAGATTCTACTCCTTAATTAGTCCAAAACTGCTACATCCTGTCCATCGGATCTTAAATATGTCCATACGCCCAAGTGAATTAATCCTATTGTCCTCCACCATTGGTCTATTTATATTCTGTCATTACAGTGTGTTATCAAGTGTTTCAAATAGGTTTGACAAGAGAATTATCAATGCAAAAACGTCAATAAAGTCTGTTAGACACCTCCATAGATATGACGTTTCACAATTCTGCTCATGATGGACAGAGTTGTGATTATCCTATCATAATGGAGTCCTAGACATTTGTCTAAGGAAACAATATTGATACAGAAGCAAAATTACTATTGATCCAAATATTCTATACAAAAGGTCAGCAATAAGATTGACAGCTATGTCAATGAAAAGCAAATTTAAGAAAGAATACATCTGAATTTTTTTTAAATACAACAAATAACAGCTGTGTATAATGATTGCTTGATATTCCTGTTTTCTTAAAATTCTGAAAAGTCTGAAAATTCAATACCAAAAGGATTGAAATAATAAAAAAAGATTTTGTTTAATTTCATACGTTTTCATACAATCCTCCAAATTAGCACAGGACCTACAGGACATGTTCTATTAAAATATATTTGGTTGGGAAATTGGTCCTGTTTATATTTATATTCCTAAGATAAAACCTTGTTTTATTCAAACAGATTAAAGTTCTCAAGACATTTCATCCATTACTTGTATCTTTTTACAGTATAGCCAAAAACCTAATTCTGACATAGTGCAAAATAAAAAAGTAAAATTACAAAAATACTGAACTTAGAGGAAAATCAATTCGGAAAGTCCATAATCACATGGCAAAATCAAATAACAAAACGCATCAAAAACGAATGGACAAGAACTGTCATATTCCTGACTTGATACAGGCATTTTCAAATGTAGAAAATGGTGGATTAAACCTGGTTTTATAGCGCTAACCCTCTCACTTTGATGACAGTCTCATCAAATTCCGTTATATTTACATTGATGCGTTAACTAAACAGACACATTCAATAAAATAGTCAAAATATGGGTACATCAGTCATCATCGTACATGTATAACAATTTTAAAAAGAACAATTTAACAGAACACAAAAACATCTATCTACAAACACATTCATTGATTTGTGTGTCTGACGTCAGAAAATTTTATACGTCACATAGATTTGTCGTTCAATGTGCATACAAACAATTTTAAAATTTACATAGGCAATGTTAGCATATAGGGTTAAAAAATCAAAAGTATGTAAGAATAAAAACCAATCCAATGACACAAAAACCTGAAGACATTGAGAGGTCTATGTGTATCATATTTAAAGATAAAAACATCAAAAAAAGATTTGTTTTCTTCATCAATGCTCATTAACTCTACTATAACCCTTTATAACAAAACAGGAAGGCACCTGATGCTTAGCTTTCTCCTGATATATCAATATACAACAATGTATATTACTAGTCAATTATAAATATTGGTTAAAAGGGAATTCTATGACTGATATCCTGGATTTGCTGAAGAAACAATTGGGCTTTATATCAACATGCTCAAATTGATCAGCAATGATATACATGAATAATTGTGTAATGTTACAGATAAGATAAGATAACTTTATTAGCACTAACACATTGACAATAAATGGTTATGGCAACAAATTAAAGACAAACTACAATAATTTAATTTTGGATGTAACACGTCTTTTGATTGCTGACGTTATTTTGTTATCAGCCCATAGACATAATTTAGAAATGTGACCGTGACGTCATCAACGTTTTTTCATGGTTTTCTACAGTTTAAAAAGGAATTTAGAATTAAATAATAATTATACTGCAATCAGCTATTTTACTATACAGATAAAGCTATACGTATAAACGTTAGCTTTATACATCAATGACCTCAACTCACCTATAAGCCCCGCCTACTTACAACGTCACGTCACAACCATGACAACATGTAGTAACAATGGTCAAACTTTTATGAATTTAAACCTGTTATGTCTTCAAATTGGTAATTTATATACCATGTTTATCAAATGTTATTAATTAAAGTCATTTTCCCTTTCTTATTCCTTAAATTGTCCATGCTTACCGCCTAGACTACGCTCATAGGGAAATACCCCAAAATGGTACCCCAAGGGGGAAATTCAAAACACTTTTTTTTAATAATGTTTGTTTCATATTTTTATTATTTTTTATTTTTTTATCGATTTCAGTATAAAATCAATATACGTATAGTGTCTTGAAATATGAAATTTATTTGTATTCGGCACGAAACGGGAAAATGCTCGGTAGAACCTCGCATTTTCCCGTTTCTAAGCCTCATACAAATAAATTTCATATTTCAAGACACTATACGTATATTGTCTAAGAAATGACTGTAATATTTTATCTGTCTATTTGAAATAACATAAAAAATGTGGTGCACACTGAATAACGCGCCTAGCGGGTTATTTAACAGTGTGCACCACATTTTTTATGTTATTTCTTCATAGACAGAAAAAAATATTACAGTCATTCCTTAAATAACATATATACAATGAAGGAGTGACAGTGGATAATTATGAGAGAAATATATAAAAATATAACAGAAGCATATACATTATTACAGAAATTAAGTATCTTTTAATAATGAGTTTCTCACCAACAAGCATTGATTCATATAGTTGACAACAATTTTTAATATTGTTGGGGAATTACTATTTAGAATTGATATAAGCATGTTATATGATAAAGAAGGTAATTTGTTTTTCAATAGTACATTATTTAATTTTTTAATGAGGTTATCTCTCACATAGTTATAGGAGGAACATTTTAAAAGAAAGTGTAGTTCATCTTCAATGTCTCCATTGTTGCAGCAAAGACATACCCTACTCTGCTTTGGTATTTCTAGATATCGACCTCTTTCAATAGATAAAGTATGAGCACTTAACCTTAATCTACATAATGTTGATCTATCACATTTGGATTTGCATTGATCAACATACGAGGGTCTACTATTTAGTTTATATAGTATATATTAAAAAAGTTTAATTTTTTATTTTGATTGATGTCAGTCTCTTGCTTCTGCAAGGCTGTATCGTTGATTCTCTCTTGAATGGGTTTTAAATACATTTTAATATCAATAGGATTTAGATAAATAAAATAAAATCCAAGTCTTGAAATAAGATTTTTCATATTTATTATCCAAGAGTTATTTTTTTCAGTTGCTTTATATATTTTTAGGGCAAGTGAATTATTCGACTCAAGTATATGACACCAATATTTTATTGCTGAAAATTCTATTCTGGTAAAGGCAATCTATTCAGCTCAGCTAAACATGCAGCATTTGATGCTTTACAACGTATTCCTAGAATTTCTTTAATAAATTTATACTGCAAGTGTTCAAAGGGATCTGAATCCCTGTGTTGTTTGCCTATTCCCCATACTTCACTACCGTATAGAGCAATAGGCACAACTAGGGAGTCAAATAATTTTTCTAATAGCTTGCATTGGTTATTCAGTTCAATTTTTTTTTTTTTTTTTTTAAATGCTTTTCTACCCTTTTCAACAAGCAATGAGCTGCACAGATTTAGATTTCCTGTGTGCTGCAGTGTCATGCCAAGGTAGCAGTATGATTTGACTGTTTCCAGGAATTCGTTATTATATCTAAAAAAATTATTATGGGTTTTTCCATTTTAGTTAAATATAATGACTTTTGATTTGTTTATGTTAACTTCTAGTTTCCAGCATTTACAAAAATCACTAAAACATTTAAAGTTGTTTGTAATCCCTTTTCAGAATTTGATAATAAAACTATATCATCTGCAAAAAAAAAGGGAATTTATTGTTGTATCTCCAATTACAAAGGGATCTGTATTAGCATCTTGGAGACTTTAAACCAAATTATTTATGTAAAGATTAAATAATAACGGACTGAGAACATCTCCCTGTTTAACGCCACGGTTGGGGACAAACTCTTCACTGAGACCATTTTGGAAGTTAATTCTACATGAAGTATCATCATACATAGAATGAATTATATTAAAAAGTTTACAGGGCAATTTAGTTCAAAAAGGATATAAAATAATCCATTTCTCCAAACTGTATCAAAGGCCTTCTTGAGATCAACAAAGGCAGCAAACACCTTCTGTTTCTTATTTTTCTTTTGTTCTATTATAGATTGATCTGAAGTACAGGATTTTTCTTTAAATCCAATTTGGTTTTCACTAATAATGTTGTGTTCATTCATGAATTTTGTAATTCTCATAATATATATATAATTTTATTGAATAATTTTCCCAGATTAGAGGTTATAGAAATACCTCTGTATTTTGAAGGGTCCAGCTTATTGCCCTTTTTGTGTATTAAAGTAATGAAACTTTCATTCCATACCTTAGGAAATGTTCCTTTTTTGAAGATTAGGTTAAGTAATTTAGTTAAAGGGCCAACTAGTACAGGTATACCATATTTAATCATTTCATTTGAAATCAAGTCCTTTGCACTGGATTTACCATTTTTTAAGGTTTTAGAGGCTTTAACTATTTCGTCTGATGTTATTGGTTGGTTATAGGACATATTATCATTGTTTTTAGTGCATTTATTAGCTCATCTAATTTTTTAAGGATAGTTTTATGAAATTTACTGTCCTTTGGTTGAGCTTCACAAGAATTTAAATTTTTGAAGAAGTTATAGAATGTTTGCTCATCCAGTTTTTCTGTAGTATTATTTTCTGATACTCGTTTCAATTTATTAAGTTAGTCCCAGAAGGATTATTGTGGATCTCTTTTGATATTGTTGGACAGATCAAAACATATTTTAGTCTTGTATATTTTTTCTTTTAGTTTACATTTTTGCCTCAATTTTGAACGATAAGAGTAATATTCTTTTCTGTAAGCTCCTTTAAATGTAATTTATTTATAAGAAAGGCATAGTGCTTAACAAATTTATGTAAGTCATCACATGAACCTGAGAAACCAGGGTTTTCTTTTTGATTTATTTGTTTGCTTTTTAAGGCGCCCTTTAATAAATTTGCCCGAAGCCAAAGCTGTTTCTTGAAGAATTGTGTTTAGGTCGTTAACAGCCTCATTACAATTTAAGCATTTTCTACTGAGAAATTTTCTAAGTTTGGTACTAGAATTTTTATCCTGTATTAGTGTAGAGTAACAATTTATAGCTTCTGAATCCCATAAACATTTACCTGGGAGTGGTTTTAAATATGCTTGTTGGGTTTTAGTTTACAAGATATCATTTTATTCTTGTTTTATCAATAGGATTTCATTTACACATTTCTAATCATGCAACAAGTTATGAATCTAATAAATTTCACCAATTAACACATGTATGTATAAAACACATGTTATAACAATATATTGCCTGATGAAAGCAATTATTCTAATCAACTCTGATTGATTGCAATGATTTATTTCATTATGCAGTAGGAAAAGCTATTTTCAGATTTTATGTTCAGTTTTAGTAATCTTACTTTTAAAACACCTCTGAAGGACAAAAAATCAATCTTCAACATTACTGACTACATGAAACAGAGATTGTGTAATATATACAGAAACGTATAAATGGTACTGAAATTCTTCATGAAAATTGACAATTTCATGTGGAAAAAATCTGTTGTATGTAAATACCTTAATATAGGCCATGGTGGAATTTTAGACTTATGATGAAATACACCTATTCGACTAGAATTATTTTTCTGTAATATCATTCTCATATAAAACTATGAATGTATTGCCCAAAAAGAGATTTCTTAGGTATATAATACTGGTTGGTCTTTCTCAATACATTACTTTTTACTTAAACCACAAAACAAATTTATTATAATAAGCGGTTTCAAATGAAATAAATGACCTTATAAAAATAATATAACTAGCAGTTGTTAGGATTCTATGTTGAGCTTAAATTAATATATCTTGAATTAGGAAGAGGATCTTTTGAGCCAAGAATTTGTATGAATGTAATATTAATAGAATACTAATGATCTTACTTCTGTTAAAGATATCATTGTCAATTAAAGTTAGATAATATCTTCTTTAATTCGCTCACTTTCATTTCCAGATTTTTACGAGTTGTTTATGACTGTACTTTCAAGGTGACTTCAAGAGAAAACAGTAATTTCTTTTTAAAGAATGCATGCGCTTCTCTATTTTTTTTATATCACATTGTTTCTTCTATCATATGCCTAGTCAGTAAAAAAAAAAGGTTGAACAAGAAAAGTTTACGGACTGGACAGGAAAACATGAATAGAGATGATAGATAAAGAGAGAATAGATCTGGGTCAAAGGTCTACAGAAGGACTTAACCTAAAGTGGGAACTAGGGGTCAAAGAATAACAATTCTTAGAATTTTTTGAGAAACACTACCATTTATATAGGCTACCATCAACAATTAATGTTTCCTTAAAAAAAAGGCTAAGTTTAAAATGTGATTGGAAAATTATTAGCAATGATTTAATCCAATGTAGGACACATACAAAAATGCACATTATGATAAGATGGCTAAAGACATTATTTATGAATATTCTCTATAAAAGCCATTCAGATATACCATTATGTATCTTTTTCATTACTCAATCTGTGATTTCAGGTTCAAAGTGTAAAGTTTTTTTTTTTTTTTTTTTTTTTTTTTTTTCTCCACATGTTTCTCGAAAACGTACCTTGATCTTCCACATCTACATTTTTCATCATCCAGGCCACCAAATCAACACCTGCAAAATAATATTAACAATTTACTTTATCTGGTTTTGTAAAATTTATCAACAAATGTAATAGCAGAACAGTGCTGAAGGAAGATATCTGGCTGCACTAGTGATAATTATTTTATAATGTCAATCTAGAGGTTTATTAGCTTCTTCCTTATTTCAAACCTGTGATGCCTGTTAAACCTTGAATTCTAAAAAACAAATGTAAACAACTTTTATTATGAAATGAAAACGATGTTTACTCCTTTCTTATGTACTTTAGTTTTCCATTGATTTAACTATAATCCGTCTGATATTATAAAAGTTAATGTCCTTGTTCTAAGTCCTCCTATTTACATGCAACTGTTACATGAGGTCATCCAACTAGAGGACTTGTTGACCTTCAATAGGCATATCGACATGTTACCAATGTCATTACTCCTTTGGTAAAGTCACCAATTCATAATCGATGTAGAAAAACAAGAAAAAGGAACTACTGGCGGAAGTAATACAAATATTACTTTTAAGTTAGGTCGTACTAACTTTAGATTTGAAGTTTTTCTTTTACATATCCTCAATATCCATTCTTCTGAATAAATTGGGGTGGTATAAAAGGTATTGTCAATTGTTTTAGTTTTTTAATAAAACAATTTTAAACAACAGCATTGATATTTAGAGCAAAAAATATAGGGAAACAAGAATGTGTCCTCAGTACACAAATGCCCCACTCGCACTATCATTTTCCATGTTCAATGGACCGTGAAATTGGGGTAAAATCTCTAATTTGGCATTAAAATTAGAAAGATCATATCATAGGGAACATGTGTACCAAGTTTGAAGTCAATTGGACTTCAACTTCATCAAAAACTACCTCGACCAAAAACTTTAACCTGAAGCGGGACGAACGGACGAACGGACGAACGGACGAACGAACAGACGGACGAACGGACGCACAGACCAGAAAACATAATGCCCCTCTACTATCGTAGGTGGGGCATAAAAACTAATAGATAGACAAACTCACACATCACTTTTTTAGACCTGCTTTACATAATTAATGCATTAAAGCTTGAAAGAAATTCATGTACATGTAGATCTGATCAAATTTAAAAAGTGACTAAGATCTTTTTTGTAATTTAGAAATTGGCTTTCTCTGCCTGTGTCACAGCTGGAGCATGTATTGACTGCCATTGGTTGCTGTCTGGTTTGTTTTTAGTTAGTTACATTAAGCATAAATTAAGCCATAGGTTTTCTCTTTTAAATTGTTACACAATTTCTCATACCAGCTAGGGCCTTGTTTATATATCATATCATATGGTATGGGCTTGCTCATTATTGAAAGCTGTATAGTTATTTACTTCCTACTTCTATAGTCTCTGATAAAAGATAAACACCATGTTTTTGTAAGACTGTTTCAGCAATAGTTAACATCAGTGCTCCTATGAAACAATTGTCGTTCATGAAGAACACAAATTACACTGCTCTTCTTTGACCAGGATATCTATATTCCAGTTAACTTTACCTGTGAAAACACTAGGGACTTTTGACATGAAGCTTTTGACAGTTCGAACAGGAACACCAGTTTGTTCATCCTGCATCTTCTCCACAATAGTCTCCATCTAAAAAATACACAATTCTATTTACTTATCTATAAATTTGTAACTTCAATGCGAGATTAAAATAACTGAAATATGCATTATTGACACTAAGTCATTTGAACTGATCATGACATTCTGATTTATCTTGCATTTTTTGTTCAATTGATTAATTATTTTGTGTTTACTGTGTTTATTACTTTTACACTCTACTTCTGGAGGCAATACAGAATATATACATATATATATACACATGTTTAACAATTGCGAGTACAGTCTGTATTTCATATATGTCTGGTTTAAAAAAAAATGAGTGCTTGTTGTACAATGAGCTCTTTTTCAACAATATTCTGACAAGTATTTAGACACTATACG
This sequence comes from Mytilus edulis, assembly GCA_019925275.1. Classification (NCBI taxonomy): domain Eukaryota; kingdom Metazoa; phylum Mollusca; class Bivalvia; order Mytilida; family Mytilidae; genus Mytilus; species Mytilus edulis. Next base: position 47,404,968 of record CM034350.1, read on the forward strand.
TATATTGTTTTTATACTGAAATCGATAAAAAATAAAAAAAAAAATAAAAAAAAAAAAATATGTAACAAATATTGTTAAAAAAAAAGTGTTTGGAATTTCCCTTTTGGGGTACCATTTTGGGGTATTTCCCTATGACCGTAGTCCAGGCATAGGACATTGACATTTTAAGGAATTAGAAAGGAAAAATGAACTTAATTAATAACATTTAATAAACATGGTATATAAATTCCCAATTTGAAGACATAACAAGTTTAAATTCACAAAAGTTTGACCATTGTTACTACACGTTGTCATGGTTGTGACATGACGTTGTTGATGAAATATAGTAGTTCCGGTAAGAAGGCGGGGCTTATAGGTTAGTTGAGGTTATAAAGCTAATGTTTATACGTATAGCTTTATCTGTATAGTAAAATAGCTGATTGCAGTATAAAGTATAACTTTGAGCTCTTTTTCAACAATATTCTGACAAGTATAGTATAACTTCAGATGCAATAGATAAGTTTTTAACCATCAAAAGTAAACTTCCAGCAAATCTTGCATTCAATTTTATAACCCAATAAAAGAGCCAAGCACATACTAGAGATCAAAGACATTAAATGTATCAAAACACTAAAAAAATGCTGGTTAAATTCAACATCTCACTTTCAGTAACTTTTTTGTTTGTGCAGTTTATTCCTTACAGGTGTGCAAATCAAAACCTGCAAAATCATTAATTCTCCTAGGTGTAAAAATACCAATACAAGCATTAAGGCATGTTTAATAAACATTAGAACATGTCAGTTATCTTGCCTCAATAAAAATGGTGCTTTTAAGTTCTGTGGTCTATAATAATCATTACAGACAGATAGGCCATGCAATTAATTTCTTAATTTAACATCATTTTACCACAATATTTCAAAACTTTAATTCATCTTTTTTTTATCAAGGGATCATTATATTAGACAATTTGTCAATTACTATCCCTAACTTTTATTTATGGGTTATATTTATTGTTATACTTGGTCATGTTCTGAGAACATTCAAAGCCTTAGACAAAATTTGATCATGATTTACTTTTAAAGTAAATTTTTATCAAATGTGTGATAACATCTAAAATATATCTTTTGTTGACCTCAAAGAAAATGAATATATCACAGTATTAAGAAGTATGTAAAAGAATACAAAGTCCTAAATATACAGAAGACTACCAAAACCTGCCATTAACACCAGTAGCTTTAAACAGCCACCAGCGATTAGATTTTCACATGGGTCATATTTTTTTTCAAAACAATTCATCTAGAAAAACATAAAGCTCCAGGTTTTCCCACAACAAAAAGAATGATGAAAACATGCATCACAAATCAGACTAGAAAAAGCACTTGTATCTACAATGTTAATTTTACACAGTCCAAAAACTAAGAACTGAAATCAAACAATACTAAGTTATACAGTGTTAAAGTGTGTGAATAGTTAATGAGAACTGGATCAGATGATATATAAATCATACAAATTGAGTGAGTATTCATGCATGCTATAGATCACAGTGCCTTCATATATAAATATTTTGAACCATTTTTTCATATTTTTTTTCAGTAAGTTATCTTTAAATTAAACTTGTACCTACTTATCCCAAAATCAATAGGCTTCTTCTTCTGTCCTATATATATATTTTTTATTTGTATAAGTTTACTAGGGGTGTTCAAATTAATATCCAAGAACATTTGTTTACAGTAATATATGGACAAATGAAGAGATTAACATGTAGCTGTCATTTAATGCCCAGAATTTTTTGTAAAGCATATATCGATATAGTTCTGCTTCAAATAAATATGGTTAGCATTTCCATATTATTTTTTAAGTAAAGATGCTATAATTTCACTCTATGCGCACAGTATAGAAAGTAAGTGAACCGAAAATGAACATACTTTCCTTCACTTGGTTAATAAACAATACATAAAAAAACAACAAGAAAATCTATAAATTTTCCAATAATGGTTCTATTTTTAAACAGTTGCATTTCTCATAATTTCCAGATTTTTTAATATAAATGTTCAAGGTGTTTTATTGGGGACAAATGTTGATGTATTTTTCGTATGTTGAGGATCAAATCAATGATTTCACTAGAGATGATTTCATTTTCTAATATGTCAATTTCAACAGATGTAAATATCATTCACAATATATGTATAAAAGTATTTACTTTGGAATTCTCTTAGAAAAATCAATACACTAGGATTGCTACACAAAACAGCTGATGCAGAAGACAAATATATACATATGCAACTGGCCCATTGATTTGAAAAGTCGATGGAGGTTATGTTTATTTCATTATAACAGTGTTCTTAATATTCTCTTTATTTCGAAATAAAAAGAAAGATTTCAACAAGAAATCAACAAAGTCATCATGTAATATATATCTAGAATGTCATGAATGTCTGTTTATAAGTAAGGTCAAAAGTAGAATATGAAACATTACTACATTAAGTAACTAAGTACACATCACAATCTTAATCAAAAAGATTCAGTTCTCTAAAAATCTGGGTTATTGCAAAAAAAGATGTATCTAATCTGCATTACTTTTTCATGCAATTTGACAGTTACGCTGAAATTTATCAAAAGCTCTTTGAAAAATTGATATCAAAACTTATGTAATATTTATCCCTGGCAAATTACATTAAATGACATGGAACAATCAACATTTAACAATATATAGTATCTGGCAATTGAAAAGATTTTCAAATACTTAGCAAGCATTTAGCAGATTGTACAAGATTTATTCTAATGCATTTGTTATGTAACAATCTTTTTCATTCGCTAAAAAAAATCATCAAATCCAGTTGACAAGTCGTAACTAAGGAGGGACTCACCATTTTGAATTCACTGGATCAACAAATGTCAATTACTACAATATTGTCAAAAATAAAACAACGTCTACCTAATAATCACCATTTTGATGTGATTTTATCCAAATTTGAATCTTAGAAGGAACGAAATTACCTTCCGTTTGTAAGTTTTCATTTGTATGATGTCATGTTTAGCAATGACCTCTATGCGCCAAAATCATTCATGAAGTTTCGTGGAATTTTATTTTATTTCAAATTTATACATTTTTCCAAACTCTAAAGTATTATTTCTTATTGTAATGCACTAGAATTGTAATAACAGTACTGTAGTTGAAGAGTTGCCATGGTCCATTTTGATTTGACGGTTGCAAATGCACTTTTACTGGCGACGCATAGCGGAAACAGTAAAATGGAAATCGATGGTGGCAACTCAGGAACCTCTGGCCTAGTTTGTAAGCCTTGCACGTTTTTTTTTTAAATTTCTGTTCATTGAAATGTTTTGGAAATTAGTGTGTCATCCATTTCTCTGTACTACAAGTACACATTTTTGTTTAGGGGCCAGCTAAAGTCCGCCTCTAGGTGTGGATTTTCCTTGATGTGTTGAAGACCCATTGGTGGAATTTGGGCTGTTATCTGCTCTTTGGTCATGTTGTTAGTTTCCATTTTGAATTTTATTAAGACATGTATTACGTAAGTTGTGAGAATTTGATAGCACATGACCAGCTGTTCAACTGACAAGAGCGATGTTTTGAGTTACAAGAATTGAGATAATGTTATTTACTTTTATCTTCAGTGCAAACTAAATATCACATTTTTTGTTTGATTTTGCTAGCATCAATAAGTTACATTATGACAAAATCTGCACTAATATAAGTTTGATACAAAATATCAGTTATAATTGATCATTACCATGGCAACCAAACAAAAAACCTGACAAACAGATATAGGAATCATGTGATCCGGTTATTTTTATTTGCAAAAAGATAGTTAAAAAAACATTCACAATCATACAAATGTAGGTGTTGAAAAGTTACCTAAAATCAAATCTCAATAACTCTTCAATTTCTTTTGGTGGCCAGTTGATAGTATTCCATTCTTTCCATTAATAAAGTACAATTTGCATACAAAAAATACTGAATTCAAATCCAAGTCTAATATGCAATTCAACATAAAATACTAACTTTAAAAGTTTTACAAAATGTGTTTTATCAAATTTGAATGTATTTACATGCAAACCAAGTTTTAATCTTAAGTTTGGTAGTAAATGTAGTAGCAGGATTATCAGCCACCAGAGTAGCACCACAAATTTAATATTAGCTAATTATGAAATAATTCATGGGGGCTTGAATATATCGTGATTTTACCATGGGTTGGCTCTTTGACAAATATTTTACCCTGAGCGATAGCCAGGGGTAAAATATCGGCATAAAAGGACAACCTGTGGTAAAAATCACGATACATTCAAGCCCCCATGAGTTATTTCAATTCTAATAGGACAAATACAGTAATACTTTTGGATCAAAGTGCTCTAGGTGGAGGCAAATATTTGCTGTTTCCATAAATAAACGCACTATTAAATTGATGTAAAAGAACATAGCAAACTGAATTAGTTACATGCTTAAACTATTTACAATAAGTTTTGTTTAAGTTTCCTTGTTGTGAGGATTTTCTGTTTCACATTGATAAGTGTGTATTTTCCAATAAAATGCTTATATTCTTACGTCATAGTTCTATGATTTCAGGTACCTAATTCATAAAAAAGTTTATGCTGTGGGAGTACTATAGGAATAGCCCAGGCAATATATTCAAATTTTACCATGGGTGTTTGAAGGACGTCATGTTAGAATGCCAAATAATGCATACCCCTGCTCTCTTTTTTGGGTAGAATAAAATACACATGAGCAATGTTGAGGTAGATAACAGAAATTAGATAAGCACATGGTAAAGCTAACTAATGTTAAGCTTGGAATCATATGATGTAAAGAAACTATGAGAAAATGCTACAGAAATGTCCTATACATGTATTTGCAATAACAAATAACAAATGTAATGTAAAGAACATACATGTGTCTGGCAACAGGATGTACATAAGCAATGGATCAGAAAATGATTCATTTGGGAAAGAATACAAAAATATAGCTTAATTGGAACTTAAGCTGATTTGTTCTGGCTGAGATAAAATGCAACAAAAAGTTTTTTTTACATATAATTATATGCATCAATAAGAAGACAATAATATATGTTATTGTAGTAGACAGAAAAAATAAGTGATAGATCTGAAAATGTGTCACAAAGTATTAGATAACCAATATCAGGCTTGGTACAAAATATCAACTTAAAGACTGATTCCAAACAGATTGATCTTTTTGACAAAATTTTCATTCAGAATGATGTAACATATCAATGTAACTTCATCACATATCTCATCATTCAGTAACAGGTTTAACCATAGGAATGTTTGATGTCAAAAAGATGCCATATCAAATTAAAACTAAACTACAGATAACAACAAGATATAAACCATTGTAAACTATACAAAATACTGGTCCACAATGATTTGATGTGACTGATATAAATATATCTACTTTTCACCAAGATATGAATTTTAATTGTCAAAATCAAAGATCCAATAAATAATGTGAAAATGTGATTTTAGCAAAGACCCATGATATGAAATGTGAAAAAGACTACACCATGATATGAAATGTGAAAAAGACTACACCATGATATATGAAATGTGAAAAAGACTATACCATGATATGAAATGTGAAAAAGACTACACCAAGATATGAAATGTGAAAATATGATTTGACCAAATATACATGATATATGAACCTTACAACTGATATTGCTTCAAAAGTAGATGTGTAAATGTAACTTTACCAAAAAATACACCAAGATATGCAGAACTATTCAAAATTTTAATCCAAGATAGAAAAACTGTAAATTCTGAAATTTTTGCATGTTATTATTGCAATTGTTGAACAATGGTCAAATTTGCAAGATAATTTATTATTGTGATTTCAAAAAATGATGTACATGTAGATAATAATGTAAAAATTTCAAAAAGACTTTTATACAATGTATACCAAACAAACACATTTGAAAATTCTGGAAATTTACAAAATCTAAAATATTCTTAAGTTCAAATGCTTGAGGTATGTATGACATGTAGTGGATATGGTACACACACGTATCAACTTCTTGAAGAGTTTAGAGTCATCAATATTTCAGAATAATAGATTCACATCGATAAAGGTTTCTTTTAAATTATCTCCAGGTAATCATTCAAAAGAGTTTAACACTAAGTCATTTTTAGGGCCTTTATACATGTAGCTTGCTGTTCAGTGTGAGCAAAGGCTCTGTGTTCAAGGCCATACTTCTCCCTATAATGTTTTTTTATAAATTGTGACTTGGACATGTTGGGTCAAGGTTTTCTCGTTGGCACTCATACCACATCTTCTTATATATCTATTCATCCTTCAGCAGTTGTCTTCTCAATGGTCGGCTTGTCGTCTCTTCGACATATTCCCGATTTCCATTCTTAATTTTATTATTATTTTATAACAATTGTTTGGTTCCATATATCATTGTATATAGAATATCCCTATGACCTTTTGCTCATATCTAAATTATATGGTATTTTCTAAGCTTTTAAGCTTTATTCTTGGTTATATCAGAGATGAAGTGAACAGGTAATAAATTAATGCAATTTCTTCTTCTCTAGAGCAGATACATGTAAAATATAATTCTTGGCCATGCTGAAATTCCAAAATCAGCGACAGCATTCTGACTATGCAGGTAATTAAAATCAATGTTGAATTTTCAATAAAACTGGAATAAAAGTACAAGTTAATTCATCCGTAAAGAGTAAATGCATTGATACATGTACATATGTAACATTAAAGGTTATGCATTGATTTCTAGTTTGAATTCTTTATGACAAATAAAAGGTGTCTAAAGCAGATTTACATCTCTTTTGATTAAAGTGAGCTATAAATACAACGGTTAATGGACTTTAAATATTGATCATTCTTCATTACAGATAACCAGACATTAGTGATTACAATGTCCCATCATTAGTAAACAACTTGTTCTCATGTTCTCTTTTAATTAATAAGACAACAGTTCTATAATTGATTAATAACCCAATGTACTTCAGTCACATCAATCAAATCATTTCTTTTTCTTTTTCTTTTCTTTAATGTTAATGATATTTCATCCTTTCTGGTACAACCTTTTTGTTAAATTATACAATAAATCATTAAAATACTGCACAGCTCAACAGACCATATCAACCACTCTACTCTAAAAAGAAACCCAGAGAAACAAACAAATCCTAAAATAAAATCCAACAAACTAACAATCCAGATAGCATTTGATTTGATTTTTTGATTTTTTTTTTGTGTTTAACGCCACTTTTAAGCACTGCTTTAGAGCTATTTCGTGGCAGCCAGTTTTTATTGGTGGAGGAATCGCTAGTGCCAAGAGAAAAACACTGACCTTAGATAGGAAAACTGACACTCCTAGTTAAATGTTAAATAAGATTGGAGTTGAGTGCACCTGCACGATTGGGGTTCAAACTCACAACCTCAGTGTTGACTGGTTAGTGATTACAGTAATAACTACTTACTCACTTAGACTAGATAGCAAGACTTGGTACTGGCACAAACTCTCTGGGGTTAAACCAGTTTTAATTGTGTACCCATCTGTCAACATTCTATGTCATAAAAAAATTAAAAAAATAAATGGGGAATGTGTCCATGGGACACAGATGATGTCCTCACTTTGAATATCATATCAAGTTATAAATGAACATAGCTAAAGAACAGGAAAAGTGACGCTACCCAAATTTGTACTTGATCTAAGTTTTGTGGTTATACAATGTAAGTCTTGTCCATAAAATAATTAAAAACAACACGTTTAATAATTTCTTGCGTCCGAAGCACTTTTCTGGATTTACCTTCATCAGGAACACTCAAAGCCAAACATTTGAAATCCAAAGATGTGTAAGTACAGAAACCGTTGAAGAGCTATATGTCAAAAATACCTAAAATAAATAGCCAAATTCATCTAAAGCCAACTTTGCTTTAGGCAGTTGAAACCTTAGTTTCTTAATAATTTCAAAAATTTATAAACAGACAATTTTAGTAAAGTTTGTTAAATCATGTCAGTACCGAAGTACTAACTACTGAGCTGATGATACACACGGAGACTGACAGTCCCACCAGCAGAGGTATTGGACCAGTGATGTAATAAATTGAAAACAACACGTATAATAATTTCTTGCATCATAAGTTTCATAAAATTTGGTTGAGGCTAACTTAAGTTAGAGAGCGATAACAAAATATGGAGCAATTTTCTCCATTTCTAAAGGGCATAACTCTAGAACAATAAAAGTGACACCCACAAATTTTAACCTTAATCTGCATTTTGTGGTAATAAGCATTGTGTATTTAAGTGTCATAAAATTTGGTAGAGGCTATCTTATAAAGTTAAAGAACAGAAACGTAAAATTCAGCAATTTTTCAATTTGTAAAGGGACATAACTCTTAAATGGTTGTAAATACAAAACCAAAATTAAAACTTGATCTGTATTTTGTGGTAAAAAGCATTGTGTATAAGTTTCACAGAATTTGGTTGAGGCAAACTAAAAATTCAGCCATTTTTCCATTTGTTGTGGGACATTTATACTGTAGAACAGTTAAAGGAGACACGATCAAAATTCAGACTTAATCTGCGTTTTGTGGTAATTAGCATTGTATTTAAGTTTCATAGTATTTGGTTTAGGCAAAATAAAGGTAGAGAAACCAACTTTAGGATATATGGATGCAACTGTCAGTTCTTAATAATTTTGGGAACTCAGGACTGAAGTCAGGATAGAGTGGACAGACAGATTTTGAGAATTTGGGTACATGTATTTGGTTTTCAAATGTTGGTTCTTTTGTATATTTTAAATGTCATAATTTTTAAAAATTGTAAAGTTTTTGAGGGCCTATTTCAAGATTCCATTTTAAATGTTTTACATGTTTTACTGTTGTTTTAATTTTTTTTAAATTCTGTATTTAGAAAATTTATCACAAGTACTCCAGACTCTCACAGGTAATACTTGTCTCTATTAACTTTTTATATGAATATGTCTGACCTGAAGTAAAGTGCCTATGTTTGAATATGATCCTGACAACACATTTGACAACATGTGATGAATAAAGGACATGTTTGTGTGACAGACTAGTCCAAATAATTATGACGTCTTAAATGACTATTTTAAGTTTTTACAATGACGCTTTCACAGAGGAGTGAAATCAAAACAATTAAAAAAAAACAGAATTCCAAGACGTCATTTTTCGACTTGTAACATATTTCAGTATTTGCGGTTACAGACCTGTATATCAAAAAGTGTAGTTATTCTTTTCAATTACAATTGTTCGACATTTAAATGATTTAAATAATAATAGTATAACTAACCAGGTACCTTTCCTTCTTCATTGAATAACAAATGAATTACAAATTATCATGATATAACATAGGTACTGATGCTGGAAAACACCGGATGTAACAATTCTAAGCTACGAATACAATACGGAATTGAGTGTAAAATCCGCTTTGTGTCAGAGGGGGGGAAATGGCAGTGGCTATTTTACTGGCTCCGGCAAAATAGCGATTTATATGGAGTTTTGCTATTTTGCCGGTCTTATTTCATACTTTCAATCAGATTATATGAAATGCATTTTTATTGAAACTATTTATGCACAAATGATAATAGATGTCAATAACCTTTTAGTCTCATCCTTTCCATTCAGATCTGGTTTTACTTTATTCGCCTTTTGTGAACTGCACTCATTAACTTGATATCATTTATTAGTATACGTTAATTTTTGTTGAACATTAACGGTCGTGAATGGAAGACGACAATTTGATATCAAACAAACTTGAATTACACGCTAAGTTCGATTTATGAGGCCCCTCATGGGGGGGTCCTAGTAATCACATAATCACCATTTGTTTGCCAATATAATCACATAATCATTAAATATTTGCTTATCTTTAGTAATCAAATAATCATAAACTAAAAATACAGTCCTAGGTAATCAAATAATCATGAAATATTTGGCTTAATAATCAAATAATCATTAAAAAAACGGCCAAGTAATCACATAATCAAAAACCCCATGAGGGCCCTCATTTATATGAAGCGCTACAGCAGATTTTAGACTGGCCGGCACTGACTAAATGATAACTGACCCCCTCATAACTGTGTAAATATGGAAACGTGAAAGGACGTGAAACGAGGACTACTAATTCATGAAAAACTTTAATAATAATCTAGCTGGTCTTCATGGGAATAAGTATTTAGATTAATAAAGAAAATATTGTACAGACGATGCATAGCTAACCTATTGTCAGCATATATTCTATGAATGTTGAGTATAATGTAAATGTATATATATATGTCGGCATTTTTTTTTTTTTTTTTTGGCAAAATTGACGCAGACGCGAAAGAAACAAATGCTATGTACAGTTCATGTCTGCGATGGCAGAATCTTCTTGTCCCTGACTTAAAAAATGCACCAAAAACAAGGCACTGGTTTTGTAACGCTTGTAAAGCAGTTTGAGTTTGGTTTTTTTTGTTACTTTTTATTAAAAGTTGTAATTAGAATGACGATTTTTTTTTATATAGAGGTCGCATGCCTTGCATTTTAGAGAAAAAGAATACTAATATCGGTTTAGATATTTAAAAGTTGTCAATTTTAATATGCACGATTTGTATAAATATGTTAAGGAAGACATATTTCAAGTATACATGGTATAGAGATATATTATTTAAGATCTTAGTAAGTGTAGCTGCTATATATCGTATACGATCTGACGATATTTTTTCTATTGATAATTTATATAATCCTATTTTAATCTTGATTAAGACCGGCAAAATAGCAAAACTCTATATAAATAGCTATTTTACCGGCTCCGGCAATATAGCCTCCTTGAAGTTGAGTAGATTCATCATCGAAAGATACCACAGAGGCGGATTTAGGGGGGGGGCAGGGGGCCCGCCCCCCCTTTTGAGCAAACATTTTGATTGATTATATAGGGAATCCGTGAAGCGTGACGGGAGCGGCCCCCCTCTGAGGCAGCCAGTGGGCCCCACTTATGAAAATTTCTAGATTCCGCCACTGGACCAGACAGCTCTAAAAAATTTGGTGACATTTAAAAAAAGGCATGCCTTTAAAAAAAATATCATCGCAAGCAGAATTAGATATGCAATATCAATTTTCTACAGCAAAATATCCACGAAACTGGTGAACAAATGGGGTTAACAAAACTAGTGTTTGTGTCCCATTAATGATGCATATCATCGGGTGAGATGATTATTATAAATTGGTGTTAAACATCCATGGGCAAATATTACATATATCAGTATTCCGAGAACATGTCAATGCGATATGAATATGAACCAATCATGCGTTATTGTACTTCTAACCAACAAGCTAAAATAGATTTTTACTTAAATTCACAAGGTTTAACAGTTAAAGGTCGCATGAAGACATGATTGTCACCCTAACCGTACACATTTTTTCTGACACCGAGCCAACCCGTCCTTGCTCTAAGTCTTACTATGTTTAAATGCAACGTGTTTTACAGAGAAAAATCAAATGGCAATTCCATGTCTTTGGTTTGACCTGATGTGGCTTGAACATGTTGAACCCATGACCTTCTGCACTCGATATTAGCACTTACACGAGACCGTTACGGTGGTTATATGGTAAGAAATAAGCTAAATAATGAAAACAGATTTATTTCCAGCACAAAAATGTGAACCTCTTGCGATTATGTGACAGTAAAGGTATAGAAAACGGCTTTAGACAACATATAGAAGAGCCAAAGTATAGAGGCATAAACACAGCTAGATCTTCCTTTTGGAAAACAGAAACATTCATATATAAAAGTTCATAAATGCTCGGTTTTTTTCCAATGACAATTTCTGTATTCGCTGCTCTCTTGGTCACCTTATTATTTTTTTATCAAGCAAACGAAATAGTATGTACCAACAACATATCAACTTGATTTTGAAGAAAGATATGTGATTTAAGAAAATTAATATTTCAAAAAATTAAAAAAAAGATAAATGCATTATTTTTTCGCTTTTCAGTTATGGTTCAACAGGCCAAAGTTGAATGCTACATATATGACATACACAAATAAGAAGATGTGGTACGATTGTCAATGAGACAACTCTCTTCTAGCAGGGACTTTCTATACTAAGTATAGTATAGAAAGTCCCTGTTTCTAGTGACCAAAATGACGTACAAGTTTTTTAACACCTAGCATGGTTATAGGTCACCGTGCTGTGGCTTAGCCCACTTAGTGTACCTAGTGATATTTATAATAAACTACACAAACAAACGTGACGTAACCTAAATCCATTTATATTTTGTTTTTCATTTAACTATCAATATATCAATGAATCCCCTTTCCGCTTTATGAAGAAGCCAGTGTAAATGCAATGTGATAACCCATGCATGTAAATGTATAAGAATATTTGCTGGAAACAAGGAACTATATGCATGTACGTCGTATATACATGCATATATAGACTGGAAGGGGCAGTTAAGACTATGAAATTGGAAAACAAATTACAAAATTAAATGAAAATACAGCATCAATATTAATTTAAATTTTCTATACGGAAAAAAAGAAAGTTCAGTTCCATATCACCAACTTTATACACGAGTTAACTTAGAATATTAATTACTTTCTAAATAAGAACTTTAGCATTAATCATCATGATCATGTACTGTACATTCTATTTTCGTTTGTTCCAATTTTGTGGACTGATGAAAAATTCAGTGTATTTTCCTGAACACTTTGTTTCGTGGTTTTGACACAGACAATAAACATGGTAAACATGACTAAAGAAAGCTTGATCTTGTTGAACATTTACATTCTTGTTTTACCCTAACCCATGAAATCAACGAATCTTTGTACCCAACAAATGATAATCAATCCAATTGTAAATATGGTAATAGAAATCTCTAAGCATCTACACAAATTATCTATAAGGTGAATAGAATAGAGAATGAAGGAACATGTCAAAGAGACAACAACCCGTCCAAAGACCTAACAACAGCACAAGGCTACTAATGTGTGTTCAACGCAGCGAGAAAACTCTCACACTCGAAGACGGACTTCAGCTGGCACCTAAACAATAATGTATACCATAGTTCAGCAAAATGAACACCACACTAAAACCAAAAACACAATAATGATTGTCTATAGCCAATTGAATTTAGAGTAGATGTACTTAACATTCAGAGGAGCAAGGCGAGGGAGAATATGTATGGACTTTGAAATTGAAAGTTTATATGAATGGGCTGAAATTTATACCTCACCATGCGCACGTACGATCCAATTTTATATTAAATGTAAAACATAAAAAGATGTGAATTGATTGTAAACGAGATAACTATCTCCAAAAAGATGTAAGGAACAATAGGTCATCGTATAACTCTAAGCAATGAACAAAAAGCCCTATCAAGCATATAGACATGAAACAGTCTGCAATAATTAAAACGAGAAAAACAACAGCCTATGTTATGTTAAAACTATGATATAACTTTATTTGTTCCAAGAAAATGGTTGAGAACGGTAGGACCACAAGAGATCTACTAAGCCTTGAATAATAAATCCAATGTCATATTGGGTGTCAAAAAATACATCAACATTTTGAGAAGTATGACTAGAACCTGTCAATCAACTTTGTGGTCGATTCGCGGTTGGTTGTTTAGTGTTTGCTTTACGTTCATTGGCAAATATTTCAGGCTTCTTCCAAGACGGAAACAAAGTTAAAAAAAAACATGCAAAGGGTAGGTACTGCAACATGTTATCGACTGAGTGAAGGAAGGGAAAGCTGAGCTGCCACTGGGAAATAAGGACATTTTGAATATGGAAAGCAATTAAGACTTACAACAGGTCACCTATGGTTCTTAACGTGTAGAGAACGTGGCAAGGGTATTACTGTCGGTAGGAAGAAGAGCAATGGATAACAATATTTCTAAACATATATACCACAGTCAACTCTTGTGTGGTGACGGAATTTAAGATGATAATCGTTTAAATGGTACTAGAGAATAGTAGGTATCGAGTTAACTATCAATATCAGTGTCCTGGGAAATTCTTGAGTAAGCAATGTATATATCAAATAGCAATACATCCATTACAGTGCGTACCTACAATGCCTAAGCAAGTAAAAAGGCAAAATCATCAGGTACATAATATTAACACTCTTATGGAGTAAAATCGTGCATTCTGTCTTACACTCGCATAGATATGAACCTACGTATATGTGTATGCCATGAATGTGCAAATTGATTTTAATATGCCTTTAAATGCACAATATTGATACATAGTTTGACCTAGTGGAATATATCAATAGTTATTATCGATATAATGATGTGCGATCGGACTCGCCGGACAGTGTAAGACAGTAAATCACACAAACTGTCAAAATTTTGTCAAAAGGTCTTAACTTTGGTCTTTCGATGCTTGCAATCAACGAATTATATATATTAAATTGTGTCTGTCCAATGGTTCCATCTTGCAATGAGTGTGCGAGTACTTTTAAAGGCTAAGCCTGGGATTATAACCTATAACAATCAAAGAAATTCGACAGCAGTTGAACCATTTGATGTTTAAAATTACAGATGATGTTTCTAATACTTCTTTAAATTAAGTTATATAGATATAAGAAGATGTGGTATGAGAGCCAAAAAGACAACTCTCCATCCATGTCACAAGTTATAAAAGTAAACCATTATAGGTCAAAGTAAGGTCGCATACGGTCTTCAGCAATAATAATGCCATGATATGAAATAAGAAAATTCGAATATTTGTATAATTTACTGTGCCAAACCTGATTAAAGAGCACAAGACAGTACCTTCCTATACATTTAATTCAGCATAGTGCTCAACGTAACGTCAAGAGAGGCACGTACGGTGTCTGGTTTGGAAATCATAGTTTTTTTTCTTCAAAATTAGCATTTAATTGCTATATAACATCTCCCTCTTACCTTTTTGTATACCAAATGATTTGGATTGTCTTCTGGGTTGATTTGGCCATTTCCGAACATAACATGTAATGCATTAGGCAAAGATTCAGTTCTTTGCTTATATCTTGGCGTTAGAGCCATATCCTTATGCAGAACTAAACTACACATCAATAATCATTATGCCAATACAGCAATATATCTCCAAGATCTCGCAACTCTTTTAAGATTCTTTTTAAATCACATTTCACAGAAACATATGTCACAAAAACTATATAATACTGAAGGGGTAAACTAAACAATATTCCACTCAACTCTCCAAAAATTATTTGTGGATATTTTTCGTTGTAACTTCATTTTACATCCTTTAAAGTTAATTTTTCTCATCTTGTTAGAGTGTTTAGATTTTGCATTTTTATTATGTAAATCCTCGGAACAAGTTCTCGTCTGCTTATTTCCATCACATCCTTGCAATTCAATAACTTCCGGTGATCAGTGAGATTAATTAGACCTCATTAAAGCTTCAGAAAATGATAATCAGCTGTTGTTTATATGTACATGGGTTTTCCCGCAGCATATTATAAAATAAATGGTACATTAATCCGTCCAGAAAAACAACATAAAGTACTTATACCGACCATTTTCAAAGAACACTCCGCACACTGTTCTGGTCGCTAATTATGTCTTTTAGAGCCATTCTTCTTAAAGTAAAGGAATCTCGCTACCACTGACTGAACAGAGGATCGATCAATCTTTAGCAGATTTGATATCGTCTGCTTCTAAGTCTACTTACGCATATCAAATAATATCCTCTGATGTATAATATTTGTTTGTATTTTTTTGCTAAGCGTGTTTAGTATTAGTATTGGTCGCTAATGACTGATCGGTTTGGTGTATTTGCAGTTATAGAATTCATCTAATATTTATTCCAATATGTGTTATGTAAATATCGCCATTTTGAATTGGAATAAATTAATGATTTTTGAATCATCTGGTAACATTGTGTGAATATTCAGTATTGAAAAGATCATTTTGAAGTTAAGCACTGAAGTTCATTGAGAACGCACGTGTGTATGAGTGTGCTTTAAACTGTCGATTTGTGTTATCATATTATAACTATCACAAGAATAATAATCAAATAATATTTATGGTAGATTGCATTTATATAGAACATATAAGAATTAACTGTAAAAACGGAGAAAACGTTGTTTTAAAAGTAGAATTAAAACAAAGATTCTGTATCAAAATGCCTGAAACTTTTTAGGTTTGACAACAGTTTTTGGGATCACTAAAAGAAATCTGATGGTTTGACCTTTCTTCAGTAATCATTTCCATCTGTGTCACGGCTATCATGGCTATACTCACTGGGCTGCTTTCAAATATATCCACAATCGGTTCGTCGTTAAGCGTGTCCTAGAAATCTTATAGTTTCATTTTTTCAAGCTAAAGTTATCTATCATTGTTCTGTTGACCACAAATAAGGATTTGTATTGCTAAAACATTCGTCCTTTCTACTTAAAAGAAGTTTTGCATGTATATAGAGCCTTGCGTGTGCGTGTTACCAAATGTAATCGGTTTTAAAGTGGTTTTTTCTTCCAAAGTTCAAATTATGTAAAGATGTTTTCTGTTTTTCATCGTCATGGGTATTACCAGCTGGTATTCATCGCTGGAATAGGGAGCAATACTTCCATGGTTCAACACTATAAAAGTCTGATCAGTAATCAAAGGGAAATAACTACAACGGCGTTGATGGAAAGTCTTGCATTATTGTTGGTTGGCACTATACATTTGCTATAAGAGTGTAAGCTACTAGTATACCGCAATCGTGGCCTCGTCAGTCCGTCCATTTTCACAACACATATTTTCGTCACGATTTTTCTTTTGAACAGATTTTGAATAAACAGAGGCATTGGTATAGACAGCAACTCAACGACATTATGTCATACATAACCCTAACGTCTAACTGTCAATAAACAACCTTATAAATAACGTAAAATGTTGTGATAGTGTTACAGAAATCGTTCATGCTTTATTCTCCTTTGACTACAGAATGGGTTAAAAAAAATCAGGTCTCAGATAAAACGTCGCATTCATGAGTTGAAAACTGTGTGAATAATCGACCAAAGTCTGTTTCCAGGGACAAAGAGGCTGTGAAATGTCTATCATCTCTTCATGATAAGTATGTTGTTGTTCCTGCGGACAAAGCTTTAAATAATCGTTTTACATGATTGTCTTGTAAAAGAATTGGGGACAAATGAGCACTTAGGTAACCCCAAATACAAAAACATCATTTGACAAGGATGAGTTTTTGACGAATCATCAGTCCGGCATGGCTTCAGTGAACATTATACATTGAATAACAAATCAGAGGACCGTTTCATTGTTTGTATTGGATACCAAGGCTTCACAAGATTCCGTACAAAGTAAACATTGTTACATTTGCGGCTCATCTGCATGTTCAACTAAAAAATTGTCCATTAGATTGACACAAATTCTGTCCGCAATGAAAGAGAGTCTTCATAAGTAAGTGTGAAACTGTTTACTCGCGTAGTTGTATTAACCATTTGTGAATTCAAACCAAATTAGGCCGTTAAAATTGTTTTACATTTTCATTTCAGGGCCTTTTATAGCTGACTATGCAGTATGGGCATTGCTCATTGTTGAAGGCCGTTCGGTGACCTATAGTTGTTGATTTCTGTGTCATTTTGGTCTCTTGTGGAGAGTTTTCTCATTGGCCATCATACCACATCTTCTTTTTTTTATATCTAAACTGAGTACTTCTGGATAATTTTAATACTCTGAAATTAGTTCTATCAAAACCTTTGATTTTTCAACCCCGTATACCACTATTCCCCATATAAAATTGAAAAATCGTCCAAAAGAAATAATCCACAACACAAAAATGGTACCATACACAATAGATGTATTACTTTGGGATACCATACGACATATTTTGTTAATAGTGTACAAAAAGGTAAGACATGCTACACAGAGGAACAAGTGATTAGTAAAGCTCAAACTAGCTCCAATAATTCATGGATCTCTAATATCATTTTCTACAGTGAAAAATTGGGTATTGACCTAAATAAATGTAAAAATTTAGGCAAAAATAAATTAAAAAATTTACTGAAAAAACAGCTCAAATTAAATTTTCAAAATGATTGGGAGAAAATGAGAGATTTTTATTTACAGAATCAAGACAAATTGGACACTTATTTTTCATTCAAAAGGTCATTTGACTACGAAAATCATTTAATAGATATATAAAGCACCCACAAAAACATTTGTTAACTAAATACAAACTCAGCAATCGCTGTTTAAGAATAGAAACTGGCAGACATGAACGAATTACCAATGTATGTGGTAAATATGAAATATTACCTCGACATGAGAGGATATGTTTATATTGTAATTCAAATTGTATTGAAAATGAAATGCACTTTCTTCTAGAATGCCCCCTTTACAAGAACCTCAGAAGAGATGTGACTGATTATATCAAAAAATACCCCAGTTTAGATAATTCAAACAGAAAAGATCTTTTTTCATGGATCATGATTAATGAAGATAGCAGATTTTTATCTATTTTATGTGCATACCTCGATAAAGGCCTGCAACTTAGAAAATCAGAAAATTAGTTAACTTAAATACTCTAAAAGATATCAAAATTATCTCCCCTTGACCACTGATTCTTTCCTCATGCATTTGAATTATTATTTTATGTTTCTTTAATCACTCTGTAATGTTTATGTCATGTTGTAATTAATGTTATGCTCTTAATGGGCCCTTTAATTTGGAAAAAAAAATATTTATATTGTATTGTATATTAGTATAGTGTACAAAAAGGTAAGACATGCTACACAGAGGAACAAGTGATTAGTATGCATTTCTTATTGACAATATATCTGTTGAATTTGGGGGTAGACTTTTCAACAAATTGTCGGCATTCCTATGGGAACCAACCGTGCACCTCTCCTTATCGACCTCTTCTTATTTTCATATGGAAAGTTCCTTCAGACACTTGTCAAAAACAAGAAGATCAAAGAAGCCAGGTTGTTTAATTTCACATTCAGATATCTTGATGATGTTCTTTTCATTAACAATCTGAACTGATTAGGTTTCATTAATATATTCCCCGAACTAGGAATTAAAGAGAAAAAAACAGATACGACTCCCTCCGCTTCATGTTTAGACTTGTACCACGAATTTGACTTACACAGTCATCTCAGTACAAGAATCTATGACAAACGAGACGATTTTAATTTTGAAATTATCAATTTCTCCAGCCTTAGTAGCAATACACCAACTTCACCTGCATATGGGCTATATACATGTCACAACTTATTCGGTATTCAAGAGCTTGCAGCTCCTACTCAGTCTTTGTAAAACGTCACCAGTGTCTGAGCAGAAAGTTGATGAACGTCTTGTCCTTTTCATAAATAAGTTTGTCGGAAGGTATCAAGACCTTGTTGATAATACTCCGTATCAACTTCACAAATATATGAAAGGCCGATCATGTCAAAAACCCGATAAAGTAACGCGTTAACATTTAACGCGATAAAATCACATTTAACGCGATAAATACAGTTTTAACGCGATAAATACAGTTTTAACGCGTTAAAACAAGATTTTAACGCGTTAAGAAATCAATATATTTAACGCGTTAAACTTTGCAATTATCAAGTTTGGGATTTAAACCGTAGGTGAAAAAAGACGTTTATCGCGTAAAAATACCCGTCGCACTGGCCATATGTGTCATAATGAATCGCATTAACGCGTTAAATTCAACACAATTACGTTGCTACGATACATTACTTTAACGCGTTAAAACATCATTTAACGCCGCGTTAAAATATCATTTAACGCGTTAAAACATCATTTAACGCGTCAAAACATCGTTTAACGCGATAAAACATCGTTTAACGTGATAAAACATCCTTTAACGCGTTAAAACATCGTTTAACGCGATAAAACATCCTTTAACGCGTTAAAACATCGTTGGATGGAGTTATGGAATAATGTTGCTAACGAATACAATGATCTGTTCGCATTTTGTGGAGTATCGTGGTGTCCTGGACATTACAGACGATGAGGATAATGAAGATATTACATTTCGTCTTCCTCTCACGATTAAACCATTCTCTTTAACAAACCAGATTTCAAAATAGCAAACACGGTTTGTTACCTGAAAACCATACAAGTTCTAATGTACTATTTGTAACAGGTATCTTGACAACATACTATCAAAAACAAGTGCTGCAAATGAAAAAAAACACCACAAACACAAGAAGATGACACCAATGAAGACGATAACATTTTAGCACAGCCTTCAACTTGTAGCCTTGGTTCACACCGAACAGCAAGGTATAAAGGGTCTTAAAAAAGACTAGTGTAAAACCATTCAAACAGGAAAGCCAACGGTCTAATCTATAAAAAGAAAATGAGAAACACTTATGAAGCACATCAACAAACGACAACCACGGTACCAGGTACCTGACTTAGGACAGGTGCAAACAAATGCAGTGGGTTAAAACGTTTTAATAGGCACCAACCTTTATCCAACTTGAAACAATAGTGTGATATCACAACGTAGAAAGACACACTTTAAAATATCAACTGAAATGGCTTTACTCAATCAAATGACATAATAAAAAAAAAATAACTAATGAAGATACACTGAACGAATAAATTTGATCTATGACTCAATGTAAATACAAAATAAAACAATGGGATTAGAGTCAAACAATATCAGAAAGACAATCATAACCTTGAACAAAATTCAGGACTGATAACGGACAGAGAAAAGGACGGACAGTCAGAGAGAGTCTCTTTCAGCTTTACAGGTAGGGCATTAATTATAGCGCCCATTTTAAGGGGGGATAAATAATCTGTTCTCCATACATGCCATATTACAGAACAACGCAGTATTTAGAGGTAAAAATGTCGAAAATGAATGATTGCGCGGCAAACAAAAAAAACCTACTTAGTAAGTAGTAAAAATAAAGAATAACATCCTCTTTCCCCAATGGATATCAAATGGTCATCCTCTTACTTTTGGCACATATTCATTATCTTTATGGGCATGGTTTACTAGATACTGGATGCCTGCTCTTAAAAGCCTCTTGTTTTAAATATGTTCACAATTCACACATGATTGCTAGCTGATAAATTCATAATGGATACCAGGTTTGAAATATTGTATTTGCGCCAGACGAGCGTTTCGTCTACATAAGACTCATCAATGACGCTCGAATGAAAAACTAGAGGCTCTCAAGCCTGTATCGCTCACCTGACTCTACTTGGGCTTTTGAAAACGTATAAAAAAAGATTTTTTGGTTTAATATTGCATTCTGTTCTGTGGTTTTCTAAAAGAAGACATTTGTATGTATTTCCCTTGGGTCCTATATTAAACTAAGTCCCTCGCTTGCGGCCATATTGGATGATGGATCGGCTACAAAGTAACAACACTTGGTCAGCACCTCATCAGGAACATTCATGCCATGTTTGGTTCTATTCCATTCCGTGGTTCTCTAGAAGAAGTACAAATGTAAAAAGTTAACGACGACGACGACGGACGACAGACAACGGACGCCAAGTGATGAGAAAAGCTAACTTGGCCCTTCGCGCCAAGTGAGCTAAAAATTAAAAAAGGGCGGTTATCTGACTGACAGCCGTGTAACAATATCCGATTGTAATGTTTAACTGAGGTATGGTTGATAGATATAGTAAAGATATGTCATGTTTTCACCATCTGCAGCAAAAAAACTTCACTTGTAGAGACTTATGTAAGTATACGTCAAACTAACATAGTTTATGTTAAACCCTAATGTTAGATACAGACATCAAAAGATGTAAAAAGACCAAGTAAAGTATCTGAAAAACCTGACATATAAACAAAATTTATTCAAGACGAAGCGTAAAGACAGGTTGACTTTAAATCTAGCTGGCCTTTTTAAATTAACATGATCAGTCCATGTAAGTAAGGTTAAATTAAATTAAACGTTGCTTTAAACACGTTACAGTAGTTTTTAGCGCTGTAAAGTTGCATTAAACGCGTTAAAGTTGCATTTAACGCGTTAAAGTTGCATTTAACGCGTTAAAGTTGTTTTTAACGCGTTAAAGATGCATTTAGCGCGTTAAAGTAGCAATTAACGCGTTAAAGTTGCATTTAACGCGTTAAAGTTGCATTTAACGCGTTAATGTTGCATTTAACGCGTTAAAGTTGCATTTAACGCGTTAAAGTAGCATTTAACGCGTTAAAGTTGCATTTAACGCGTTAAAGTTGCATTTAACACGTTAAAGTGTTATTTAACGCGTTAAAGTTGTATTTAACGCGTTAAAGTGTCATTTAACGCGTTAAAGTTGTATTTAACGCGTTAAAGTTGTATTTAACGCGTTAAAGTAGCTTTTGACGCGTTAAAGTTGCATTTAACGCGTTAAAGTTGCATTTAACGCGTTAAAGATGCATTTAACGCGTTAAAAACTGTCTGTAATGTGTAATGACACATTAAATGTATACATTAATGGCCAAAAGATTAATGAAAGTCACTGTGAAAAAGTCCTGGGTATTTTTGTTGACAAAACTCTTTCTTGGTATGATCAAATTAATCATATAATCAAAAAAGTTAATTCTTCATTAGCTTTATTAAAAAGAATCAAGAAATACTTGAATCACAATGCACGAATTATATTTTACAATGCGTATATTCTTCCACATTTGGATTACTGTTGTTCAGTATGGGGAAACTGTAACAAGTTTTTAGTTGACAGTTTACTAAAATTGCAAAAAAGGGCAGCTAGAATTATTTTAAACGAACACGATATTCGTAAACCATCTATTGAACTATTTAAGGAATCTGGAATTATTCCTGTTACTAAGAGAATATTTTACCACAAATCATTATTAATGTATAAATCAAAACACCAACTGGCACCAAAATATTTATCCAATCTTATTGTGCCTACAAGTAGTAAACAATCGTACAATACTCGACTTTCATCATCGGATAATTTTATTGTCCCTAAATCAAATACAGAAT
The DNA here is from genome assembly GCA_019925275.1 of Mytilus edulis. NCBI lineage: Eukaryota > Metazoa > Mollusca > Bivalvia > Mytilida > Mytilidae > Mytilus > Mytilus edulis. The sequence continues at coordinate 47,427,870 of CM034350.1, forward strand.
TATACAAATCAAGTTTTTCTTTTAGTGGTCCAAAAGTGTGGAATTCACTGTCCAGTGAAATTAAAAAATCAAAAGTATATCTGCATTCAAAAACTCTTACAAGTCATTTTATTTTTAAAAGTGTTGAATTTATAAGTTAAGCCACAATGTATACCATAGTTGTTTTTGTTGTTGTTGTTATATTACTTTATATACTTCTATTCTTTACATGTGTGTAATAGTAGATTAATTATTTTTATTCATATTGTTAACATTGTATGTAGAGAGCCTTATTAAACATTGGTTTAATCAAATAAAGGCAACAGTAGTATACCGCTGTTCAAAACTCATAAATCCATGGACAAAAAACAAAATCGGGGTAACAAACTAAAACCGAGGGAAACGCATTAAATATAAGAGGAGAACAACGACACAACACCGAAACGCAACACACACAGAAACGGACCAAGCAATAGACAAAACACCACGAGAATAACAAATATAACATCAAAACCAAATACATGAATTTGGGATAGACAAATACCGTGCCACGTCTTATCTAAAAAATAAGAGAAAACACAAACGACTCAACGTTAAAATGCAACACACACACAGAAACGAACAATATTATAACAATGGCCATCTTCCTGACTTGGTACAGGACACTTTTAAAGGGGAATAAAAGTGGTGGGTTGAACCTGGTTTTATGGCATGCCAAACCTCGCACTTTAATGGCAAAGTTAAATATAACATTGAAATGACAACATAATATTACAGGACTACAATACAAATAAAAAGGAGACCATATTAGACAAAGAAAAGCATGATTAATAGATAACAAAAAGCATCAGGTTTAAAATTCAATACGCCAAAAACGCGTCTAGTCCACACAAGACACAATAGTGACGCCCAGATATAAAAGATCGAAAGTGAAAAAAGTACAAAGTTGTACAGCACTGAAGATCAAAAGTTGAAAAGGTTTTGCCAAATACGGCATTGTTTGTATGCCCGGGATAAGAACATTCTTATTATATAGAACAATTCATGCTATTGCAAACAGTAAATTTTATCAAATGAATATGAAAGAGATATACATAATGAAACTAAAGTATTAACTAATTACAGAAAACTAAACCCGAATACATAACGCCCAGATATAAAAGATCGAAATTGAAAAAAGTACAAAGTTGTACAGCATTGAAGATCAAAAGTTGAAAAGGTTTTGCCAAATACGGCATTGTTTTTATGCCCGGGATAAGAACACTTTTATATAGAACGATTCATGCTACTAGTATTGCAAACAGTAAATTTGAACAAATGAATGTGAAAGATATATTCATAATGAAACTGAAGTATTAACTTATTACAGAAAACTAAACCCGAATACATGATGCCAAGTTCAATACAGCATAGACACACCCGAATCAGTCCAGGCGTCAACGCAATTAAAAAAAATGACGTCACATACGATGGCGAAAAGGCAAACGTTATGCCACATTTGAATTTATGAAATTTAGAAACAGCATGACGTCACACATGAAAAACTATAATTCAAAAGTGAGATAGAATAAGGATTGCTTAAAGATTATATTAGAACTAAATACTGATAATTTATTAAAACAAAATGCATATTGCAATACTTATTAATAGCAATTAACTGTAATATATATATGTCCAGTTTGTTATGAATCCAACTTCAAACGTAATTAATCGTACGAAATTAAATATAATAAATAAAGGCGGTGATTAATTTTTCCATCCGTAACACCTAAATATAATAAAAAGACGTCAACACATTTGACAAAATGAGAATTACAAATATAACATTAAACATGTAAACTAAATACATGAATTTGGGATAAACAAGTACAGAAACACGTCTTATAGTAATACGAATTCACATTCAGCAAAACAGTCACAATCGGGAATAAGTCACGTTTGGTAATTAAAAGATTAGACGACATAATGACAAGCCACAATCTACCATGTGGTAAAAATGTCCTTAGCTAGTTTGGTTAAAGAGACATCATATGGGTCCACCAATTCGTGATGGTGTCCATAAAATTTACGGAGTGTCAATTTTAATCTGTCCTCCTCATAACTTTGTTGGAGCAGTTTCTGCGTAAGGAGCACACTCCTGTATATGAAGTCCGTATAGTGTGAACAAGCACGTGAATAACGTATCAATTGTGATATGTAAACACCATACGAAGGGGCAGAGGGTATGTTACTGCTAAGAAATGGGAAATTGATAATTGGGAAGTTGAAATCGTCCCGTTTATCATAGATTTTCGTGTGAAGTCGTCCATCTACGTCAATATTGAGGAAAAGATCAAGGTATGAAGCAGTCCTTCTAGTATCAGTAGTATCCTTAATTTCAAGTTCACTAGGATATATGAGATGTAAGTATTGGCTGAAGTATGGGTTGTTCAATGATAAAACATCATCAATATATCGGAAAGTAAAATTAAAGAATTTCGCAAGGTGCTTTTTCTTTTTGTCTTTTAGAAGGTTCTGAATAAATTCTGCTTCATACGAATACAAAAACAAATCAGCCAGCAGGGGTGCACAATTAGTACCCATTGGAATACCGACTGTCTGTTGAAATATAAATCCTCCAAACTCAACAAATATATTGTCGATCAAAAAGTCCAGCATTTTAATAATATCATCTTCAGTATATTTTCTGGAAGATTCAGTGTGATTCTTTACAAAATATGAATTATTGTATCCCAAAACAAGAAATTTGTATCTACGATTCCCATTTTTATAGAAAAAGATCTGTTTTATGAGATGGTGAAGTCGATCTTTCAACTGAGCATGGGGAATAGTAGTATATAGCGTAGAAAAATCAAAAGTTTTTATGTTGCTGCAAAATTGCAAAGATTGTGATCGAAGGTTAAGCAGTAGATCTTTCGAATTTTTGAGAATCCACATCTGGTTAACACCACTGGTAGAATATATCTCCTCACAATATTTTTGCAGCCCATCTTTAACTGTAGAAAGAATAGTAGTCAATACTTTAGAAAGGTGTTTAGTCGAACATTTTGAAGACCCAGCTATGTATCGTTCTTTATATGGAGTTTTGTGTAATTTAGGTATCCAGTATAATGAGGGCAAGTTTTCTTCGTTTTCTTTGATGTTGATACCAAAAGGAAGAAGGACAGATTTATGATTTTGTAAAATTTCATCCTTGGTAAATGATGTTACTCTCTTTAAATAAAGATATTATTATTATTATTATTATTATTAAAGTTGCATTTAACGCGTTAAAGTTGCAATTAACGCGTTACAGTTGCATTTAACGCGTTAAAGTTGCATTTAACGCGTTAAAGTTGCATTTAACGCGTTAAAGTTGTTTTTAACGCGTTAAAGTTGCAATTAACGCGTTAAAGTTGCATTTAACGCGTTAAAGTTGCATTTAACGCGTTAGAGTTGCATTTAACGCGTTAAAGTTGCATTTAACGCGTTAAAGTTGCATTTAACACGTTCAAGTGTCATTTAACGCGTTAAAGTTGTATTTAACGCGTTAAAGTTGCTTTTGACGCGTTAAAGTTGCATTTAAGGTAACACGATACCGAATGGCATATCTCCCGATTTCCAAATGTTTTGGCATACGTGTACTTTGAATCGAAATACATCGGAATATGTAATAAAAAATGGGGGTCACCATTTTTGTTTTTTGGGAATTTTCATAGGAAAACGTCAATTTTGGCGACAAATTTACTTAGGTATATAGGGGAAATGCCTTTTTTTCGGCTTACCTTTTTAGATTTTCGAATGGATGGCTATTTTCTTATATACGGAGAAAAACAAAAAACTAACATAATATCCAGGATTGCATAGTGAATCCATACACGTATAGAAACTCATATGTCACCATCCTTGTTTTTGAAATAAATGGCTTCAAAGTTGATCGATAGGCCTAGAATTTGACCAAAAACGTGTGACGTTATGGTGTACGGAATATAACGTTATTCCTTCTCAGAGAAATGGAGAAAAAAATATGTGTCGGGATCTGAATGAGTATATTTTATTTTCATTTCCCCTGTCGACTGTCGTAAAGTTCCTAGTAATGCAATATACAATTCTACTGAATCAGATATAATTTTATTTCGTCCTGCACATGGAATTTCACTCATATGAATTAATATTTATATCGTCTGATTTTCACATCAAACGAGCATATACTTGAAACTTGCGTGAACAGGTTCCATGTGAATCTTATGATAATAGTTTATGCATAAATCACCGGAATTTTGTACGTTAAATTCACGTAAATATTTGAAATAAAATTATTCAAATAATATCTTTGTTCTAAAATTTGATTGAAACCATAAAAAATACCTTCAGATTTTTGTTAAGTTTACGTGAAAATTAAATGAAACATTTCACGTGAGATTCATCCGAATTACTGATTTTTAACTCCATCATATTAGACAATGGTGGTACGTACTGCATTCCGTGATGCAGAAATATAGTATTTTAAAATTTTTTATTCATTTAACAGTTTTTTAATTGCTCGGTTTGATGGTTGTTTAACGTTCAGTGGCTAATAGTTCATGCATGTTCGGGACGATACAATACAATTTTGAAAACAGTTGTTTATAAAAGACACATTTGATGCACCAGTCAAAAAAGGTTAAACATTCTGTTATTTGTGAAAATTATGAGGAAAAATAATGATCCTGATAAAATACACATTCCAAAAAATAAAATAACAAAACTCCAAGAAAAATTCAAAACGAAAAAATCCCTTATCAAATGACGAAATCAAAAGCTGAAAAACATCAAAAGAATGATAAACAGCTGTCATATTCTTGACTTGGTACATACAATACATGTAGTATAGTGTACTCTGCGTAGTGTAAATGTGTTACTTGTTTGCTCAGCAAGTCGGACAAACCTTGCAAACTGTTAACCCGAATAATTCAGTCGTTATATTCCGCTTACTACATTAAGTAAGTAGGAGAGATCGATTACGGGGAGGGACTGAATTATTCGGGTTAGCAAACTATGCAAAATTTCACAAATTTCAACATTCGGTCATTTGTGAAAAATTATTTACATAACAAATCTTGAGATCATATATGCATTCTTTATATAAGTAAAACAACTGCATGTTCAATTAGTTTTGCGTAACTGTTCAATTTTGGTCTTCCTCGCGGTCTGCGTTTAAACTTTGTCGAATTTTTTGAAAATTAGAGGCACTGATTTAAATTTTAACAACTAAAGTTCCAAATGACGGGTGTAAATTGTAGGATTGATTGCTTTGATTATTGGTTGGTTAACGTCCAGTGGAAAATATTTCATGCATGTTCAGGACGAGAACAAGTTAACAATAAATACAATAGGTAGGTTTTGCAATAGAGGCAGGGCATCCGCGATGATGGTCGGGAAAAATTTTAACTGACGCTATATATGTATATATATACTTAAAATAAAATAAAATACTTGTATACTTGTTCTAAAAACTAATTTTAAGAAAGAAACTTTCCGGGCCTTTTCCGACGCCTAGTATGCGAGCAATATGGCCCTCAGAGCCCTAAAAGGTAACTTTGTTAATTTTCTTTCAGTCGTTTTATCTCCCAACTTGTACATGTACATTATTTCCAACTCAAAACTAAAAAAACACCGATTACCCATGCAAGCGTAAATTAACACGAATATAAAATCTAAATGATTTCAAGATCTAGCCTTTTTTACAGTCTCTTGCCGTTTGAATAATAAAAAGTCAGTCGTTTGCATGTAAATTTCGAGAAAAAAAATTATAATGGAATCAGGGAACACGGAACCGGTCTGACTACAGCCAGCCTCAACTATCAACTTGCATTTGTAGACGCAAGTTGATACTCGGGGCTGGCTTTATTCAGACTGTAACGGAACCTGAATTTTGTTATTTTATTTCTGCCGAATCAAGTGCCCATGTATTTCTCAGCCTTCATTAACTTTCTAATGCTTCATTCCGATGTTGCTGTCCGTCCTGAGTAGACCTGGTTTATACGATTACAAAGCTGGCACTGAATTTTAAAATATTTCCAAAACTATATCGAATTTACTCTGTACAGACCAATGAATTTGAGAGACTATTTACACATGGAACACAGGAAAAGTTATTCGGCTAAATAACCACTTTTTTACATTCCATACAAACAAACTATTTTCTGTATGATTTTCAACGTCTGCTTGTATTGTGCTTTTCCCCTAATTATATCCGTATTCTCATCCCAATAAATTTCAATTTTGTCCGAGCGGTTTTTTTGATGACCATTTTAAAACGAATTAATAGTTGTAAAATTCCGCGTTTTTTTCACACATCATCCTAAGCTTCTATAAATTAGATTTCTACTTTCAAAACAAAATTTCATGGGGATACGGCGTGAATCATGAATAAGTACTTATTGCAAAAATAAACCAAGGTTTACTTTTATAAATTGTTATTTAGATGGAGAGTTGTCTCATTGGCACTCACACCACATCTTCCTATATCTATACCAAGAATTAAAATAAAGTGATAAAACTGTGTCTGTTATGCCTAAGAACATATATAGATAAAGCGTGCAGATGCTTAAATATCAAAGAAACAGAATATTTAAAAGTAAAGTAATACTTTTTAAAGATTAACAACGAGCAGAATGATTGCCGGAAAACGATAAAACAATCTATGTCAAATAACCGCTACGTATTGCATCAAAACTCTCGGCACTCTGCATCTAGGGAAAGTTACCGTTAAAAATGTCACACAAGGCCCGCTGCATTGGCTTATATGTGTGAACGTTATTCGATAACGTCAGGAACGATAACTCATGGCGTAACGTCATTCGGTATCGTGTTACCTTAACGCGGTAAAGATGCATTTAACGCGTTAAAGTTGCATTTAACGCGTTAAAGTTGTTTTTAACGCGTTAAAGTTGCATTTAACGCGTTAAAGTTGCATTTAACGCGTTAAAGTTTTTTAAAAAGTTGCAATTTCTGCGTTAAAGTTGCATTTAAAAATGCTTGTCACACGTGAAAGTTGCATTTTTCTTATCTTTTTACGCGGTAACCTTCTTTTAACGCGTTAAACCCTCTTTTTTAAACACGTTAAACCTTCATTTAACGCGTTAATTCTTATTTTAACGCGATAAGTAATTAATGACGATGATATCAAAAATGTGCTGAAAATCAATAAACTTTATCGCGTTAATTGACAAAGTTATGACACATGTGGCCATTTCATTTAGGAAGTTTCGAGTAAAATCTGACGCCTTAAATTGTAGTTATGGCGAAAGAAGAAAGTATTTTCGGTAATTTTATGTAGTTTTGTGCTTAACGCGTTAAATAATAAAATAACGCGTTAAAAATTATTTAAACGCGTTAAAACTGTATTTATCGTGTTAAATGTGATTTTATCGCGTTAAATGTTAACGCGTTATTTTATCGGGTTTTTGACATGAACGGCCTTTCATACAAATAATACACGATGGTCTTGAAATTATATATTTGTTTAGGGGCCAGCTGAAGGACGCCTCCGGGTGTGGGAATTTTTCGCTACATTGAAGACCTGTTGGTGACCCTCTGCTGTTGTTTTTTATTTGGTCGGGTTGTTGTCTCTTTGACACATTCCCCATTTCCATTCTCAATTTTATTGAAGTATAGATTCTGGGTACTGACGTTGTTCGTCGTCTTAATAACGTGCTATATTATTCTTTTATTTGTCTTTATGAATATTACTTTTACTGTTAAGTCTGTTTTTATGATATCCATTAGACGTGACTCGGTACTTATTTATCCCTCATTATGTTATTGTTCTAATATTTTTTTTTTTTGTATTCGTGTCTTTCGTTTTTGCTAATGTCCTTTGTCTATATGCCTTTTTGTGTTTCTTGCTGCATATGACGTGGTTCTGTACTTAGAAATCCTGTCATTGTGTTATTGTTCTATGACAAATTTTGTATTCGTGTCTTTCATTTTTAATAATTAGTTTTATCTACAATGTATATGCCTTTTTGCGCTTCTTTGTTACCAATATCTGTTTGTTTTTACAGTTATTAAATCCATAACACGCTGTTGACTACTGTACCCCTATTTTTGACATTTTTACCTATTATGTCTCTTTGTTTTGTTCACACATCGTTATCAATATAATGGAATTTGATGCGACTGTCATACAAGTGAGGGGTTTAACCCGCTATAAAACGGTAAATAGTAGGTATAGATGTTAATAAGGACTCTTACAGCTCGATGTAATACTTGAATATCTAATTATTTCATACAACCTAGACCCCAAAGGTGAAATAAAAACAAATCATCCTTTTAACTTCTCCCGTCTTGCAGTCAATCCCTCGCTAAAATGGGATGTCTGATTGGCTGCTCAGGATGTATGAATGTGCATTCTAATGCAACAACGTTTGTAACGTTCATTTTGATTGGATAACGTCACTTTCTTACATGGCATCAATTGACAATAAACGCTAACGCGTCGCCAGTAAACTTAATTTGCGACCATCAAATCCCCAATTGATGCCGTCGGCGCTTAAAATACAATACAGTTATCTCCTAAGTCACGTCCTGTAGGAATGAGCGCATTTTGAATCCTATGATCCGTGCAGAGTGCATGCACGTTTAAAACCCGTGCACCTCGGATGGGTCCAATAGGTTCACCGATGAAAGGCATATCGAAAACATATTGTATTTGCTATTGGCAGTACAAATTGCTCTATATGCCGGTCGTTGTTGCTTTGTTTTCGTCTTCAATGTGCCTTTTTCACTGGATAAATGCAAGCAACAGTCAATCAATGTAAACAGTCTGAAATAGTCCATGTGATATCTTTTGTGCCATTAGTTGGGCGTATCCTTGAAGTGGTAATCTTCAAAATCGTTCAGATTCTGGTTTAGAATAGATCTATAGCGACATTGAATCTGGAGATTAGCTGATGCCAAACTTTATTTTGTTCAAGCGCTTACTTAGAAACAGCTATAGATAACAATCAATCTCTCAATCTCTGCAAGTTTCATTCAATTTCATTTATTGTTTTAAGAGGGGTTTTGTATTGTACTGTGATTTTTCTCCTTTGTCACAATAAGAAATATGAACAAATAACCTTCAACCCTCTTTTTGATGAAAAAAATAAATAAAAGTTACACATACTGATCCCTTTGGATAACTTACTTCCTTCCATGTTTTGGTGGGGTCCATATCTCTCAAAATCTGTGTCACGGATGTTTTGTAGGCTGTTTTTTTCTTTTTTTTCTTCTTTCGTTTGGTCATTGTGTTGTTTGCATGGTGCTTGGCGTACACGGTATCGTGTTTGATTGCTCCCTCGGTATCTTTCCGTCTTTTGCAACAGTAAGTTTTACTGTCAAAGTGACATTCATTTGGTTTTGGTTAACTATTACCGATTTCTTATCATTAAAAGCAATCTGCTTTTCTTTTCTATTAGAAAAACTGAAATAACTTTTGCTACATTGCTTAATGTATTTACGTAGATATAAGAAGATGTGATATGAGAAATTGCATCAAAAAGTTACATTTTTATTCTGAAATGGTTATATTAACACTTACAGTTTCCTTTTTTTTCGGCCAAAGGGTATGAATGACGTTTTTGGTAGTGTGTACGCTGTCCGGTGTTGATAGACGTCTTAATAAATCTAAAAAGTACATTTTTTCATTATTTTATGATGCGTGAGGGGATCGGTTCTGATTGAGGACATCGTGAATGCGTGAGGGGACGTGAAATCATATATTTATATCCAAGCTATGAGTTGTTAAAAGTTACCTAAATTTAAGTAGGTTGTTCATGAAAAAACACATTTGAGTGCATAAATAAAATATGAGATCGAATTTTGAAACAAATTGTGGGAAGATAATTTTCATAATATGTGTTACGAAGAATGAAAAGAAAAAAAATATATGTCAACTATTTTGTTTTCTAGCTACAAGTGAAAATTCAAATTTTCCCTATCAGCCCAATATATAATTTTAACGAAAATAGTTATTTCCCCTGGAATTGCTTCTTCGAAAAAAAAAGATTAAGAAAACCCAAATTTTGATATTCGTTTAAATATATATTGGGATTGAAACAATTAACCACCAAGTTTTCTTTATATAAATAAACAGTCTTACCAATAAATTGTAAATCTATCTCAAAATTTGCAGATTTGGGCAAATAACTAAACCGATTATTTGCCCAAATCTGCCCCCATAAAGATTTGGTGGTTTATTGTAAAAATGTTTACACAGCTACTTTTGCATAGGTGCTATTTCTGTACTATAAATTTGTAGTACTGGAAATCTACTTTTAATATTCAGTACTATTTTTTTACTCTAAAATTATTGTAATATTTAGGTACCTGGGGCCTGGTTTTCGAAAGTATCTTATATGGCGTATCATTAGGGTCAAAAGTATATTTTGTTGCAAATGCTATATTAAATACCGCAAATGCTCTAATAGATATAGCAAATGCTATAAATAATACTGCAAATGCGGTAATTGTAACTGCAAATGCGACAAATTGTAACTGCAAATGCGACAATTGAAAATGCAAATGCGACAATTGTAACTCCAAATGCAAAAATTAAAGCTGCAAATGCTATTTTTGTTTTAATTGTAGCATTTGCTATTCTCTCACGTATCAAAAGGGTCAAAAGTAAATTACTGCAAAAACAACAAATTGTAGCATTTGCACCATTTGCAATTTCATTTCGCAAATGCATTTAGAATAAATTGATTAATCTTCAATAGTCCGCCTACTTTTTGCTAAATGATTATATCTTATTAGAATAAATTTGAATATGTAATCCACCTTATTTTATGAAATGGTGAAATATGGCATGAATGAATAATAAATATTACAATGAATCATTTATTATACATTCATGCCAATTATAAAATTCTATAATGCAGGTGTGTTAGTCAGTCATCTATACAGTGTCAATTATTGCAGAATGATACCCGAAACTAGCCAAAGATCAAGGGATTCAAGAACTTTTTTAACACTTTGTTAATATCAGGCACCGACCATTTATGTTCTTCTTTTTTACCGGTTGGTTTAGGGGTGGGGGGGGGGGGGGATTTTTAACCCTTTTCTCGATTTAATAAATTTGGATATTAGTTATTGATGAAGGAAAAAATATTTCAGTAATAAACACAATCTTTATTTATGAAACATAATATACAGTTAAACTGGGACTGAGAAATAGGGCCTGGGCCCTGACATCAAAAGTGTCCTAAGATTTGTCTTAAAATATATCTTGGGACAAATTATAGGACAGACCTAAGACAGTCTTATGATGTATCTCAGACTGTGCATCCAAGGTATCTTAAGACAATCTTAGGATAATATTAGCAGATGCGTAGTCCTTAGTGATTTTTTTAGTTGCCGTATATTGCCAAAAAAACATGAAACCCTGACGGGTTAAAATGTAAACATAGTACATTGTATACACAAGTGACAAGAAACATAATACATGATAAATGTTTTATAAAGTGAAGTTGATATTAATAACATATATATCTATATATATTGACCAATGTGGACCTTATTTTCGCTGTTCCATAGATTGCTTTATATAGTCTACAACACTAGACAAAATATCTTTATTGGGATCTAGAATAGTTTTAAGTTTAGAGTTTGAGTCAAGCTGGTTAAAATTAGGATAATGGGTTTTAATTGCATTTATAAGGGAATGTCTTACATTACTGTTAATTTGGCAATGAAGGAAAAAGTGTTCCTCATCATCTAAAATTTTACAAACTTTGCACAGTCTGTGTTCTCTTTGAATTTTTTTATAACGTCCTAATTCAATTTCCAAATTATGATCACTAATACACGTAATTTTGTTAAAAGTTGACGACTATTAAAATTGTTTAGATTGTGCAAGTAGTCCTCGAATTTAATTTCATTTTTAAGTTTACTATAAAGATAAAGTTTTGAACTGTTATCAATATTTGAAAGTTTTTCAAGAGTGATGTTATGATACTTTTCCTGCACAATATGTTTAAAAGTTTTTTTTGAGTGAATTTTTTATAAGTTTAAAAGGTTTATCAAAATCAGCATATTCTTCTTCATCAATATTAAATTCTTTAAAAATATGCTTGGCAAAAGTGTACCAAGTATATATTCCATTTTCAGACATAGACTTATTTACTGCAAAAGCTTCTTTAACAAGAGGGTTTATTTCATGGCAGTTTATTCTACAAAAATATAATAAAACTTGAGTTTTAATAAAGGAGTCAAGTGGAAATCGTCCTAACTCAGACTTTGCAGCTATATTACATGAGTTTTTTTTAATTCCAAGAACAGTTTTACAAAATTTATGATGCACTTTCTCAAAGCTGAATCTATCTGTCAATGATAAAATATCACAGTTAGTTCCATGCAAAGTGGCTTTATTTATGGCTCTAAAAATTGAGTAATAATCTTCCATAAACCAGATCTCGCTATTATATAAAATTATGGGTTTAATTAGTGAATCAAATAATTTACATGATAAATCAACAGGGACATGATGAAAATTAGACATATATTTTTTTTAATGAAAATAACGCTTTAAGCGCTTTCTTGGATAGTTCATGTGTAGATCTCTTAAATTTTCCTTTATTATCAATAATGTTCCCAAGAAAATTATACTCTTAAGGGCATATCCAACAGTTTATTTTTGACGGTGAGATTTTTTTCCCTTAAAGATATTTCATTCTTCAATTGACCAAGAATCAAATTTTGCCAAAAAAAATATATGTCGTCGATTTTGTTTTTGCAAAAAATACTGCTGAAAATTGAGCATTTTTGCAATTCTGAAGAAACAAACGTTTTCTATTAAAAAAAAAATATGATTTCTTAATCAACATATACTTATATAATGGGCTCAAATTGAAGCAAAATAGTTCAAGATGGTTAGAAAAATCGAACTTTACCATTTAAAGAATTAGGTCTTACTCATATAAAGCCAAAAACGTTATCGTTACCCCAACAAACACAAGAAATGAACACTTGAAATGCACATTTTGGATTTTTTTGAATATTTCTAACGGTGTCGATTTGACCAACGTAAGATAAGTTATTCTTTGAAAAAAATGGAACGTCATAACGTTTTGCAAAATATTTGTCACCATACTCGTTTTTGAGAAAAATCGAGTAATATAATATTGTTTACTCAATCCCTTCCGTAAGCCTCACAAGTTGCGCCAAAAATTAAGACGTTTTGGGACGTAACGTTATATTTCCCCGCTAATTTTTCAAAGGCAGTGCGACGGTGTGGCAGACAAATGTATTTTTACACTGTGACTTTGTTGGATAGTTGTCTCGATTGCAGCACTCATATCGCATCTTCTTATTTATAATGGACCAGTATCTGTACAAGATAATAATTCAGTTAGCTTTACTATTGTGTTCGTCAAAATTGTGAAACCCGGGTGTGAAACATGCAAACCATCGAATTACAAACTATTAAAATAGTTCCCGGCTCTGGTATATTTCATCCCTCTTTTAAAACAATCGTATTACACGTTAGAAATCCGTTTCTGTGTGTCAATCTATAGAACAAAGCAGGGTTAATTTTCATATTATATTTACATTTGATGTTTTTGTTCTGATTATTCATTTAATATGCCACTTGACGTCCGTCATCCATAATCATTATTTAGTTTACCGTTACTTTACAAAGAAGTGTTTTTCTTACACTGATTTATATTACACGGTCTATAATTTCACATATCGAAATAAATAAAGGGCACTTGAAATTTTGCAACCAAACACTTGTCTAAAATCTCACCGACTCCGTATTATATATTCATATTGCATTTTTTTTCTTTACATGCTTCTAGCTATAACAAAAATCTGTATGTTGACACTTAGTGTTTTGTATTATGTGTGTCGTTGGGTTGATGTCGTATTAATATCTTTTTCATAAAAAAAGGATTGATTGGGTATAGAAATATTCACATCTCCGGACTGCTCCCGTCCGACAATTACGGGTATATCTTTGCTAAAATTGGGTGCGACCGTTTAGCTGCTCGGATGTATAAATTTGCAGCCTCGTTTAGTCGAAATAAAAATGTCGTTACGTATATCCGATGCATAGAGTAAGGAGAGTTTCGCGCTATCTTTACGTTAAAATACCATCTAAATAAATGGTTGAAGGGATATTCGAACTTGCTTTTATGACATATATATTTACAATATTTAAGTATATGAAATTGACACAGTAATTTTCCCACCTAAACGAGTCTAACTGCCGTGGTTTTAGGCTTCAATATATTTATAGATTATCGGTGATCATCTCAACGAGATTGATTTTCTCGCTTGAGCCGGGACGGCGAAATCGAGAAAGGCAATGAGTTGAGATAAACAATGATAATCTTTTTATCGCTATTTTACCTATGATGACGTTGTCAATTTCATGTCAATTTCATGTCAATTTCGTTAGCAACGCCACGTGCATGCTTAGTTTCTATCCATAATTTTCCATCTCAAGCGAGAAGCATAATATGAAAATTATCACAAAAAAAGATCAAAGGAAAAATGCACAAAATAGCGATAAAATGAGTTATTGCATATATACACAATGGAGATTGTTTTTGTACTACTGCCCTCTACATAGTTTGGCTGCATACAATGTAACCACTGATGTAGACTACTATATTATTATTGATTATTCAAACAAATGAATTCAAAGAGAAACTTATGAGGAAAGAAATTCTAAAATTTTCGTTTAAAAATAAAATATAAAATAAAATACCAAAACTGAAAAACTGTTTGAATTATCATCAGTATGCATCTTTCACTATATGAAACTGGTGAATTGATTGCTCCCTTGCTCCAGTTGCAAATATATCACGCATATTTATGACGAGGCGAAAGTGGATCAGAAGTAAATGATAGATGCATTATCAAGATATAAAGAGTTTACTAGCGGTAAAACGTATGCCGTACTAGATGAAGTTGAATAATGATCAAAATCTTGAGTTAAGCTATATTAGCCTCCCCCCCCCCCCCCCCCCCCCCCCCACACAATTTTGAATTATGGTATTTCGATGGCTGTTTTTTTTCCCTATCCTATTATGGGCCCGCTGACTGAAGAGGGTGTGTCTATTAAGTCGAGACCTACGTCAAGACCTACACCATTTTTTTTTGGTTAAATTATATTTGTTTCCTCATACATGTATAGTAAACACCAACATCGTCAGATATTTTCTACTTGTATGTTAGTGTATATATTACAATGTTTTCCTATTTCAATATTTTTATTACTGTGTCATCTTTTGTTTTACATTGTTTACCGGTTAAAGGTCGTATTCATTTAAAGAGCTACTGTATGTATATATTAGCGCTTCAACGCAAAGCTAGATGCATGATACATGTTAGTTTACGCCGTATTTTATTTTTCTCAAGAAACCAATTTTTTTCATCTTTCTCAAGTAAAACCAAACTTTGAGTTTTCTATCCTGAATGACAAAATCTCGGAAAAGTTTGGTAAAGAACTACATGTAATTACAATTTCTTAGTATGGATAGTAAAATTTGGTATTTTCTCTGGGTCGTTTAAATCGCTCGAAACTAGGTGAGACATGCACAGAAGTGATAGATATGTATTATAAATATAGAAAATTGAATATTTTAATAAAAAAAAAAAATTAAAAAAAAATCTGTATCATAGACCCAAGCGCCTGTGTTCCCGCCGTGCCCTTTCCTTTGAGGAAAGAAACCGCCCTTTCCAGACGGCCATTATGACGTCGTTGAACTGAACACCGTGAAATTACGGGAAACAATAGACGACGTTTACGTTTGTTATTACCTCCCCTGAAACTGTTGGATATGCCCTTAAACTTCAGTTAACTGATTTTGTTTATAAAAAAAATTTGACTCAAAAGAATTTCTAGAATGAAAAATCATAATTTTTGTTTCATTTGTATTTACAGTCAGTTGCCATTTTTAGCAATATTTTTCCAGTTTATTCAAAGCAGATGGTAAACCGTTTTGTGATTTTGATAATATTAAAAGATCATCAGCAAAACTAAGACTACTTATTGTTGTTTTATCTAAGGACACAGGATCACATGTCCCATCAAAAATTGAATGGAGATCATTAATAAAACAATTAAACAATGTGGGGCTCAAACTGTCCCCTTGTTTGACCCCTTTATTTATTTCAAAAAATTCAGATTGTTTATTATCTATTTTAACTGAAGATTCACAACGATATAATCATTTTAACAAGTACATGTATTTATGTTTCTTGTAACATGTGTATATTATGTTTGCATTTTAACCCGTCAGGTCAATTAAACTTTAAACATTTCTACATCTTATGGTATTTATTTATATTATATGAAATAAGTACCATAAGATATTATAAATCAGTCGTGTAGTTATTCGAAAATATTCTTTTGACAAATATTGATTTTAGTCGAGATGATAGGACATTTTTTGAGTGAGAACTCACTTTTAAACATTTTAAAATTTAAAATAAAAAATTATACTAAATAATATGAAATAAAATAATATTATATTTACAATATATAAAGAAAATCTTTAATAACAAGAAACATACAATACATGATTATAAAAGTTGATAATAAAAAATAATAATATATATATAAAATGACTGAATAAATAGTCAACGATAAATCTTATGGTTCATATTTTATGATACATATAGCCCTAGATATATCAATATATATAATTATTGACCAATGTACTTTATTTTCGGAATTCCATTAAGATATAAAAGTTTTACGCCTTTTTAAAATCAAATGACCGCGGTTTTGGCGCACACACGTACCATATTTACATCTGATAATAAAAACACTTTGAGATTATTTTGGTCGTCAATAGAAAATATGGTGCAGTATTTCAAAAATCAAGGTCAAAGGTCGCATGCCGTTTTCAAGGAAAAACAAAATTGAATATCTAATGCCAATTTGAATAAATACCCTTTTTACAGAAGAACGATCGACAAATTGAATCTATTTTCTTATTTATTCAATTTTCATCTACAAAGTGGAAATCTATTAGATCATTAAATGAGTTTTTTCGACTACACGTATGCGACTTTACAAAAAGGGGATAGTTTTCAGTTTAAAATGATGTATTTATTCAAGTTATAAGAACAACGGCCGTCAAAACTTTACAAAATTGATTGAATATTCCATATAAAGCTAAATCCAGTGTTGTCAAATATGGATTAAATATGTTCAATCCATTTAAACTTATGCAATTCGGATTCGTTCGATTTGAACATTGTATGGTACAAAATGGAAGACAGTTTATGATAATGGCAAATAATTCGGTTTTCCTCTTATAAAAGGTAACAACCTTCGTTTTCAACTGATTTATTTTTAATTTCCATTGTAGACGAAACTTTTCAAACGCTAACAGAGCTTTGATAGATCATAGACAAATGCTTATGACATTTGATCTCGATGCTTTGCAAGTGGGAAACATCGTTCTCTAAGACGAAGTCTTCAAGATCATTTAAGTACACTGCAAAAAGAAAGGGTGAAATGTTTTCTCCTTGCCGAACTCCATTATCGCAATTAAAAAATGATGACATTTCGTCACCGTCTTTGATTCAAGATTTGACATCGCTATACAAATTATGGGTGATTTTAAACACTTTACCTGTGGTTTCTGATGTTCGTAATTTGATCCACAATTCGGACCGTGATAGAGTGCCAAAACCTTAGAAAAGTCTACAAAAGTACAGCGAAACTAGCGTAATGGGTCTATAAGAGCTGTTCGGGTCAGATGTGTCTCCTTTATTTTTGACCCCAATATCACGGTCCACTGAACAAAGAAAGTATGCCCCACCTACAATAGTAGAGGGACATTATGTTTCCTGGTCTGTGCGTCCGTTCATCCATCCGTACTTCTGTGCTGCTGTACGAACGGACGCACAGACCAGAAAACCATTATGCCCACAAATGGGGCATAAAAATAGGTCGAAAAGGGCTGAACTCATCATATCGATAAAAAGCACACAAACTTTTAACACAAATACACACTTATTTTTCATTCAAAGATTGGTTCCATGAAGAGAATTATTTTGATATCATTGATTTTATGAAAAGGCCGTTTATATTGTTAAAATTTAAAGAATTAAGATAAACATGTTAAATCTTCAAAATTTGTTTTGATATTAACACAAAAAACTTAACTATAATGGAAACAAAATGATGATTGTATTGGTTGTTCTTTTGGTTTATGTAAAGAACAGGTCTTGATACTGTTATTTGATATCAATGTGTTAGTTGTTATTTCCATTTTGTTTTGGCTCCGACTCTGACTGAGGCTTATGGTGATATAATAATAACTATATTATACTAGTATTGTAATATCTTAATGTTGACCCAATCTATATACCCTCCGTGTGGGTATACTGTTTTACCTCTGTCCGTCCATCCGTCCGTCTGTCCCGCTTCAGGTTCAAGTTTTTGGTTAAGGTAGTTTTTTGATCAAGTTGAAAGTGATAGTGCGATTTCGGCATCCTTGTACTATGGACTCATTCTTGTTATAGTTTGTTTTTCAGGTTGTTGTGCTGTTACACCATTGTCCCAGGTTTAGGGAGGGTTGGTGCCTTCAAATATTTAACCCCGCCACATTCTTAATGTGCCTGTCCCAAGTCAGGAATTGCCCAAGTCAGTATATCTGGTAGTTAGGTGGTTGTCGTTGGTTCATGACTGTCATATTTGTTTTTCGTAACTTGTTTTATTATAATTTATAATGCTTGCCCCTCCCCTAACCAGTATAAAAGTAGCATGTTTTTCGGGATTTTAAAATAAGCTTGCGATATAAAATCGGTACCCCTATATTGAGTGTCATCATCTATGTCTGATTGGTCACCACGATATTCATCAAATCGCACGGTTGGGTGTCTTAATAAATTGATAGAATCTGGAATTGCTCATCTTTTTGGAGCACATATTTCATCCTATTTGTCATCTTATTTTTAAGGACCTGGGTTTGAATTTGTCTCCTGATTTTCTCATTTTTCGCTGAGTTACATTAGTCGCTAATTTTCGCTACAAAATTAGATAAAACTCAGATGAGTGATACATGTACAAGGGGTAGAAAGTGTTACGACCAAAGAAGGCGGGTACATAGGGTTATCCAACTCTTATATTTTTATTTGTGTAGTAAATAGTGGTGAATCAATCCGTTGAAACGAAAGGGGGAAACCGAAGATCTAGTAAAAAGAAAATAGATCAAGATAAAAAAAAAACAGCGAACTAGAACACCACAGAAGGACAGTGGACACAAAAACAACGAAAGAAGAACAAGGATAACTGAGCAGTTGCAATAAGTATGTGTATCAACTCCAATATACTGAGACAAATACCCCGCATGAGAAGAACAATCGGAATCTAAACGGACAACCATACATATTATAGAGAACGGAGTTGGTCTTTTAAGAGAAAAATTTATCCATACACTTATGAAACCATCTTCGCTAGCCAAGGGTTACGATCCACTCCCCTCCTCTCCAGAGAGAGGGGAATGGATCGTACCCCTTGGCTAGCAGAGAGAGGGGAATGGATCGTACCCCTTGGCAAGCAAAGATGTTATGAAAGATGCATTGTCGGAATAATGAGCTGTCGGAATAAAGGGATTTCGGAATAATGGTCTGTTGTAGTAATGGGCTGTCGGAATGATGGGGCAGCCCTGTTATTCCGACGCCCCATTAGTCCGATACACCATTGGTCCGACATAGTCCAACGCTCCATTAGTGCGACACCCCAGTAGTCCGACATTGAATAATCGAACAATATTTTATATAAATAATCTTTATTTCAAGAGAATAACCCCATTAGTTAAGAGCTAATCCCTTGAAATAATAATAAAATATTCATAAAGTATTTAAGATATCAAAATTTTGCTTTATGTCCAGTGGCAAATATTACATGCATGCTCAGGTTGAAAACAATGTAATAATAAATAGAATAGGTAGGTCCTGTAACAGATGCTATCCGCGATGAAAAAAGGTCAATAAAAACTTGGATTGGGACTGGACACTCAGATTATTGAATATGGACAGGAAATTGCCTTGCAACGGGCTCAGACAAAAGCCACCGACAGCCCCTCAAGGAGTTGTTGCAATGGTTCTTAACCTGCAGTGAGAGATATACACAATGCATGGGATACCACGTCACCACTCTGCATGACATTTGTTGCATCCCGCACAACCAAACGGACGTCCAACTTTGGCAAGGGTTTACTACCATTCGGAAAAAGACCAAAGTGATCATATTTCTATACCCACTTGCATTGTAAATATATATTAAAATCACTCGACCTTGCCCATCGAATGACTAAGAACAGATAATGCAATTTATCAAGGTTGGTTGGTAGATATGCTTTAGTGAAAATAGTGGGATATATTTACCCAAACAACGTTTAATGTATGATTTGGAATAATTGAGACGCGGAGTAGCGAACATTTTGTCAAACTAAATATACTCTGTGAATCAATGGTTGTCGTCTCTTTATGTGGTTCATAAGTGTTTCTCGTTTCTGGTTTTTGTTTTTGGTTTTACACTAGTAATTTGTGGGGCCCTTTATAGCTTGCTGTTCGGTGTGAGCCAAGGCTCCGTGTTGAAGGCCGTCCCTTGAGCTATAACTGTTTACTTTTACAAATTGTTACTTGTATGGAGAGTTGTCTCATTGGCACTCATACCACATTTTCCTATATCTATTTGTGAAGTTTTGTCGAATAACTAACGTGAAGAAACGCAGCTATATATCTCTCCCAAATATGTAGATTTAATATTCAAAGCAATGTCTAGCTAAATAAAATCTATGAACGGTCAGCACTGATTTAAAGTAGTGTCTCCTTCATGCCAGTCTTGATTTACCTGATAATGTTTTGCTTTTACAAAGTGTGACTTGGATGGAGAGTTGTCTCATTGACACTCATACCAAATCTTCTTATATATATTGATCAGTAAAACACAATATTGAATGTAAGACTGTTATTTTCAGTGGTACAGGTTGACTGTCACTGGGGACAACAGTTCAACATAGAACCCTATGCAGAAAACCAGAAAACTCTTTTTGTCAGAAAACACTGACAAACATCAAAACGTACTATTGACAATGATCTGTGTCCACATTTGTTTGTATAGAAAAATTGTCACCGCGATTGAACAATTTTGCTATCGATGTCACAGTTTAAACTTAAACTCGCCAATTTTTGAGTGTATTATCAAATAACAATTCGATAACTCTCTGTTTGTTTTAAAAATTTTTGATCTTTGTTTCGTGTACAGGATAGCTGATGAATGTAAATAATAATGTTTCGATACAATAGTCCCACTTTATGGTAAAATGACACTTTAAGTTTTTACAGTTTTGACTGTATCCGAGACCTAATCATGTGAACATTATTCTTTATGATGAGAGACATCTCCACATCTGATGACATGTCCTTCTTAGTACAACGTGTTCCCATATAGATCACATTTTGTATATGTTTACCAAAACTTGCAAGGTTCTTGAGTCATGGTATTTCTTTAATAGTAATACCAGATAGGTGGTATGGTATTATCTGTTCTGTGATATACTTACAAAAAAAGAGTAGTTCAAATATCACGTCAACAACGATTCTACGAAGGAGGGTCTGGATTTGAGGGGGGGGGGCATACATTTCTGTATACTTTAATTTGTATGTATTTATATTTTAGCATCTCATTATACGCTTTTCTTTATTTCTTTGTCCTTTTTTCTCTATTCTGTATATATTCGCCCATTATGTTCTCTGTTCTGTAAACCCCATCCACACCCTCATGAAGTAGATTTTCAATTACTGCAGTTATTAAACTTTGTCGGACTATTGGAGTGTCGGACTAATGGGGTATCGGAACATATCGGGGCGACCCCCGTATTTTACATTGAACCCCCTACTATGGACGTTAAATTTTAAAAAATCCCCCATATTGAACCCCCTACTATAGACCTTTTAATTTAAAAATTCTAGCTGTTATAACTCATTTTCGTAGTAATTATACTTCAATGAGTAGTTTGTATGTATTTTACTTGCTCGAACAGATGTTTTGAAAATTTTATTTTCAATGAATTCAGCCGGTTCAATGCAACATCCATAAAATTAAAGGAACCATCGTCATTTTCTAAAGCACGTTCTTTGTCATTTTATACAATGTTTTGAAATACGCTCAGAAATCCGTGCAAATTATTGTTATACGCCATTTTGAAAACAGTTAACGAAAAACGCTGCACATGTTGTAGAAGTTTACCAAGTTTACAGGAATAATGTCAGAAGAGTTCTTATTCTGCCATGTCTAGCATGTAGTTAAAAGTGGTTGAAATAATTTTAGAAATGGGTGGAGACTCAAGTAAAAAGAAATAACAAGGCGTTTCCATAATTCTTGAAAATTTAAATAATTTAAACTATTGCAAACGCTTTATTTATAACTTGAAATGGTAACTGAATTAGTGCAAATGGTATTTTAATTAGTGCAAATGGTATTTTAATTAGTGCAAATGCTATAACTATTAGTGCAAATGCTATACTTATAAGTCCAAATGCTACATTTATGATGGCAAATGCTAAAACTATTGGTGCAAATGCTATACTTATAAGTCCAAATGCTACATTTATGATGGCAAATGCTAAAACTATTGGTGCAAATGCTATACTTATTAGTCCAAATGCTACATTTGTGATGGCAAATGCACCATTATATACTTTTGAGCCTTTTGATACGTAGGCATACAGCATTTGCTACAAATTAAGGTAAACTACCTTTTGCTATAATAATTACAGCATTTGCAGTATTTATTATAGCATTTGCACTAATTATATAGCATTTGCAGTATTTAATATAGCATTTGCAATTGAAGATATAGCATTTGCAACAAAATATACTTTTGACCCTTATGATACGCCATAATCTTATGACTAAGACATGTCTTATGATGGTCTTAGGACATGTCATAGTCGTAAGATATGTTTTCGAAAGTGTCCTAAGTTACGATTTGTCATAACTTTTGTCGTAAACTTAAGACCCCTCGCGACATGACTTATGATGGTCTTATGATTGTCAACTAAATTTTTTATTACTTTTCAAGACTTTTTTTGCATAATTTCATATTAATAAATATTTGTTGTGTTTCTCGGTTAGCTAAATAGTAAAGATTTTATTACTACGTGAATTTAAAGTTTGAATCTCCTGTGACATACAATTTTGAATTCTTTTCTAACTTATGGTTTAGTACAACAGCTATACATATTATTTTGTTCCTAGTATATTTATTAGTACTATTTACGTATGTGCACGGGCATTTCGTTAAGCGGGTACCAAGGGGTACAATCAAAATCACGTGATGGATATACACACACCGGAAGTTACAGTCGAACTCGCCGCTTGCAAGGTTAGTAGTTGCATTTTCTTGTTTATATCAATTAAATTTTGATTAATAAGTTGGCACACCGAATGTCGGATAGTATGTAGTTTTAAAATACACAATTGTTTTTGCTAGAAAGCGTGCAGTTATTGCAAACACTTCGACACAGTTCCAAATTTTCGACGGATAACACACACACTCAATATTTTTTCAACGGATAACCACACACTTTGAATATTTTTAATCAAAATTTCATAAAATTGTTTTCTTTATGATTTTTTTGGCAAAATAAATGCATGTCTCAATTCAACACCGCTACTATTGATTTATACAATAAAATTTTTTACGATAAACGCTTGGTTTATTGTCGAAAATCCAATTTTCAAAAATGATACCACACACACCGAAAAAAACAACGGATAACACACACACATTATTTAAGCTAATCGCAAAGAACGTAAAAACAAACAATCATCATGACATGCAGTTCGTACTAAGTGGTTGTCTTCATGAGTTTTTAGTCTAAACCATTCATTATTTAAGTTTATCTCGTATAAATAATTCTGCCGTCAAAGAAAATAAGTATTCCTGAATTGGACTGATAATATTTCAAAATTGAGTCCTATACATTGTGGTACATCACAGAGGTTGACATTTTTATTTCTATAATAAGTTGTATTATTTGTAATATTTTGAAAATAAAACCTCTTTTTTCATGTGGTATATTTTAATTTCTCTAATTCTTCGGCTTATCCCTTATTTATCCATTTTACGGTAGGAAAACTGAAATTTATGTATTTATATTGATATGCAAATGAGATGATTTCGGTTCTGTATGTTAATCAAACCTGTTCGCCCTTCGTTGTACAAATGCGTTAAGTCCCTTCGATTAACATTCCATAAACAATCAAGGTCGTGAAAGCTGCAAAATGATTTGTCGAACAGAACACCATTCCGAGTTCACTTATATTAATTTTTAAGACCTCTAACCAGGTTTTGTAAGATACACCACGCGACATATAAGAAAATTAAAGCGATGAGAGATTGCTTTTCAATTAAAATGTTGTATAGGTTAAGGCTTATATTAAATTGTTCTTATGTTTTTAGTATAATGTAGTAATATACATCATTTGACTTTGCTTGAAACTTACTTTGCTTGTACATACCTTCAGTTTCGGTTTGTGTGTGTGTGTTATCCGTTCAATTAATGGGGTGTGTGTGGTATCATTTATGAAAATCGGCTATTCTCCTGTCAAACGACCATTTAGGGAGCTACCATTTGATTTTTATGGGGGGGCTAGGATGAAAAATTTTGTCCTGCATTTTTTTTAAGTTGTAATCTCTGTCCTGCCTTTTTATTTTTCACTCTATTCGGTCCTGCCTTTTTTTTTATTAGTTTATCCTGACTTTTTTTTACCTAAATTGTCATCCTGCCTTTTTTTTGGCAAAGTGTCTCATCCTGCCTTTTTATTTACTCAAAACTCCTGTCCTGCCTATTTTTTTCAAATTTCATCCTAGCCCCCCCCATAAAAATCAAATGGTAGCTCCCTTATCGTAATTATTTGATTGATTAAATCAAAATTAAAGATGATGAATTAAAAAATGCATTCTTTTTCCACTAAAAACTCCCATAACATTGACTTTTCAGAAATTTTGTTATAAAAACATATGAGGTGTGTGTGTTATCTGGTGAAATTTTGGAACTGTGTCGAAGTGTTAGCATTAACTGCACGCTTTCAAGCAAGGATAATTGTGTAATTCAAAACTAGATAGTATCCGACATTCGGTGCACTACCTTATTTATTAAATTTTATTGATATAAACAAGTAAATACGACTACTTACCTTTCAAGCGGTCTGCTCGACTGATACTTCCGGTGTGTGTATATCCATCACGTGATTTTGATTGTACCCCGTACTCTATGTACCGAATTTAAAAAGTATTCACAGTTACATAACAATGCATTTATGATGATACACGAAAGCGAAGTTCAAGATTAATCAAAATATTACAAACTAAATTTAAACAAATTATAAACTCAAATTTCAATTCCTTTTTGTATAAAATGTCATGTTCATTATAATGAAAAAAATAAAATATTCGTAAATATTAAGTAATAATTAGTATGTTCATACTTTTCATTTTCATTCTTATATTTAATACTTTTTAAACATTATTTAAAATAATACTATTAATAGAAAATAATGTTCACTTATGACAGTCATAATAGCATCATAGCTATTACATCCCAGCTCCTTTGTTCTAACAGGGGTGATCTGAGCCGGATCATACCTACCAGATCACCCCAGTTTGAGTTTCTTTGTTATGCATGCTTTCCTTTGTTCTGTAACATTTTGGCGGGAATGTCAAATCCACTATAAAACTTATAATTAATTATACGGAAAAGACTATCTATCAAAATTCACGTAGAAAAAATCCAGTGTATATGCTGGGATTCGAACTCAAGACCGTTAGCATATCAAGCCGCGACACATACCACTACACCAGGACGACTGGATACGAAATAATAGTAATTTGATATACTTAAAGGAAGCAAGATCTTTTTATAAGTGGGGCGAGTTGTCAGACCTTTATTCAGTAGGGTTTTAACCTTTTTCGTTAATTAATGAGTTTTCAGACTGATTGTTCAACATGTTCAATTTGATTTTACACTTTTTCAAAGTGAGCAAATCGGTAAACAAGAGTGGGACGACATTTTTATAAAGTGACAAAATAGTGTGGACCGATTGGCAAGTGGGGCGAGTTGACATTGTTTGATATCTACTCATCGTGTTTGGGGGTCAAAAAGGGTATACATCATATACATGATATAGTAATATATAAAGTATATTGTTATGGTTGTGTGGCGTTCTAAACTAGATTTTATGAATTGTAAATGGTTTTTAGTCTAATATAAAACAGCTGGGATGTAAAATAGTTATCCCAGTCGGACTTGGTGTGTCAGTGTTAGATCACCCTCTGGCCTCCGGCCATCGGGGTGATCTTACACCGACACACCGCGTCCTTATGGGATAACTATTAATGACTCTCTTAAGACAGCTTTGATTTACATCCTATGACATATCATATGATAGTCATAAGATGATCATAAAATATGTCCTAAGATATATCTTATGACATATCTTATGATACTTTCGAAAACCAGACCCCAGTATTTTACAGTACTTTATTTGTACTTGAAATTTAGGTAATTCAGATGTTTGGTTACTACCGTTACACTTTCAGCATTTTGAAAGTTTTTCTATTTCAAAACTCTGAAAATTATGATTTTCAAACATGGAATATTATATTATTCCTGTACCAAAATATTTAGTACAAATCAAGTACTGTTAAATACAAGTACCTAAATATAACAATAGTTTTAAAGTAAAGAAATAGTACTAAATATTAAAAGTGAACTTCCAGTTCTGGATTTTTTTAGTACAGAAATAGTACCTATGCATAAGTAGTTGTGTTAACAAACATCAAAATTTGATTAATAGGGAGAATACAGCATAAAAAATTGTGTTTTCACAATCATTTTTTTGAAATAAGCAATAAAGGGGAGAAAACTATTTTCGTAAAAAATATATATTGGGTTGATAGGGATTTTTTTTCTTAAATCAAGAAATCAAACACGTTTACACATTTTCTTTTTTCTATTCCTCGTAAAAGATATTATAAAACCTATCTTCCCAAAATTTATTTCAAAATTCTATCTCATATTTTATTTATGCACTCAAATGTGTTTTTTCATGAACAACCTACCCAAATTTAGGTAACTTTTAACAACTCATAGCTTGGATATTAAGATATGATTTCACGTCCCCTCACGCATTTACGATGTCCTCATTCAGAACCGATCCCCTCACGCATAAAATAATGAAAAAATGTACTTTTTAGATTTGATAAGACGTCTATCAACACCGGACAGCGTACACGCCACCCAAAACGACATTCATACCAATTGACAAAAAAAAACGAAATTTGAACTTGTAGGTCTGATAATATAACCATTTCAGAATACAAATGTAACTTTTTGATGCAATTTCTCGTGCGGCAACTAATTTTGTAGGAGTTTAACTCCACGTACAACAATAAATTATACATGTATCTCTTCGTTAAAGTATTCACCACAGCATAGCATTCTCCGATTTTCAATGTTTTTATCAGTTGAATAAGAAAATTACGATTTAGAAATGCATATACCTTTTGAAGCGGTGAGAATTACTCCACTCAAGCACAACCGGAAGATCCTCTCACGGTTTTCATTGCAGAACCAAATGTTCTGCGTGTGTAGATTACCAGCCGTGTCATATGAACCATCAAAATGCAAGTCAGTGTTACAGAAATGGACGTTTCAAAAACCAAAGAATTTTATAGATAATTATCAACTTTACAATACTTGCGAAACGCGAGGACGCGTTTCATTCGAGGAGGGAGGAATCTGTGAACGTGGAAAAAGTCGAACCAAATTATGTTTATCTTATTTCGGACATTTGGATTTGTTTCTTATATTATCAACAGTTTCTGTTCAATCTTTTCAGACAATTTAATTCTTAATACGACTGTTTTATAATTCATTTTATTTTATATTTTCGTTTCTATTTACATTTCATATCCAGGACATGCTTTGATGTGCAATTTTATTCTCAGTTTGGACATTGAGTGACATGTTTTATTCTGTTAGCTATTTAGTAACATTTTACCTTTTTCATGTTTTTGAATATTATAATCAGATTAGTAAATCAGTAACTTTATTCTTCAAGTTCTAAAAATAGTTTAATCTTGTCTGTGAACAATATTACTCAAATTAATTGTTATTTGTTGTGTTTATTCGTGTCATTTCAATTGTGTATAAATACTTGTTTATAATTTTGATAAGCAAGATTTGGACACAGGACTTTACACTGAACACAGTCGATCTTTAATAAAAGTATTAGTATTCCATGATGAATTATTGGTTTATTCATTGCTAGTTGCAGAGTCTCAAGAGTTAGTTTTCACCAAAGTTTCAGTGTCAAAGTTCTCATTGCTATTCAGAGCAATCGTTTGTTGTGTGATCTGGTGCAGCCATTCAGTCAGGCTCTTGTTACACAACCCTACAAGTTACACAATTTCCGCGGTGACATTACCATTAGAACTCCTTGACTATAAGCAACATTAAGTATTATTTTGTTACAAGTACTTACAACAATGTAACGAGATTTGTCAAGATGCGGAATATTTGTTCATATATCATTTACCTTTATTATTTGAAAAAAAAATGATATAAATTGCATGTATGTCATAGTAGCTGTTTGTACGTGGTGTTCTGTTCTGTTAGAGTGCGCTATATTGCCCAACGCCGCCGTCTTCAGCATTCTATGTTTTCTGTCTGAGTTACCTCACCCATATAACTTCGGAACAAATGTTCTAAAAATTTATTTGGGGCATTTTTCAGACAACTTCTTACATTTATTTTCACTGTATTTTTTTGCAAATAGAGAAATCAAAATTTAGTAAGTTTCTCACTGAAGAATTTAATTGTATTATACCAGGTTGAGTTGTATCGACAGCTCCTGTTTGCATTTCAGATAGCATTTCAGATACGCTACTGGTGTTGTGATATCTATTGCAAATTTGCAAGTATATCGTGCAGATCTTCTTTGCACTTGTTCCAGTCTGTATATATTTTCTGAAGTGTGTGAATCCTAAACTGTGCAGCAATATTATAATTTTGGTCTTATTGTATCTTTTACAAGCTCTTTCCTCCTGGTTCTAAGTTAATTTTCATGTTTCGTCCTATATATATAGATGAAGAGGGTTGATTTGCTTTTGCGTTTGCTTTTGCTGTTGACTGTTGTATTTGTTTGTTCCATTTGAGATCTGAAGAAATTGTTATGCCTAGACATTTTGATAATTGGATTTGTTTAGAGTATGACCATGCATGTTGTAATAGAAATGTACTTGTCAGTTTTCTTTGTTGAGACTCTTTGTTGTATGTTATCGGGTGGAATGACATGAGCCAGTATTTCTCATATTTGATTTAGCTGCGTTGATGTCTTCTTGAAGCTGTACACAATTGTTTCGGCATGTAACAGGCCTTTAAATAATGCAGCGCGCGTCGTTTTCAATGAGTCTTTTTTTGGCTGTGTTTTTTTACGTATAGTCGGGTATGTCTTTTATATAAATAGTTTGTTTTAATCTTTTTACATTTTAGTAAGCGTTTGTGTAGCACTTTATCAAATTCTTTTGCAAAACCCATGATTTTGACTAGACCAGTTTGTATGTCTTTATCATTGTTTTGAGCTATAGTTAGTGTACAAGACTGAGATATTAATAGTTTTGGTCTCCATCATTACTTAAGTTACATTAATTTGCAAAATGCGCTTCTGGTGCAGTAAGATTGCAGTTTTGATAATGTGCATGGGAAGTAATATCCGATCTGACGATTTAATATTACAACTTACAAATATACATGGCATGCATGACACATAATTTTGTCTGAATCTTCTTCATTGTTCTCTGTATGCAATTAATCTTCTAAATTACAGTAGTAAGTAAATATACTTTTTGTCACTGTACAGTTTAGTAACTATCCTTCGTCGTGACTTACTGTTTATGGTTATCCATTTTATCAAATTGCAACAGACATGCAGCGAGAGTCAAAAGATGACCGTTTTGTTTGCATAAGATATTAGAATAAAAAACGGTTTTTATTGAATTGAGAAAATATATGTTCTTGATAAAAATCGCCGTTTCTTTCGAGCAATCAGCTGCGATTAAACTATCGTAGTGTCGCGAAAAAGCCGTTTGTCTACTATCATACGCAGTCTTGTGTTTGTTTTACACCTGTAGACAGGTAAATTCAAAGGAATGCGGTTTATCTACCTTAGCATATAGATCAATATTTACATGTGAAGAGACCGGAGGAATTCCAGTTATTTAAATAATATATCAACAAATAGAAGAACAAATTTTATGATAAAAACATGAAACGAAAACCAAAACGGGAGCGCCAAAAACTTTTACCTTGTATACTACAAAATACTTTGTAATTAGTTGTTAATTAGTTTGTTCAGCGGACTATGACCACGGGTCAAATTCTTATAATTGTTACGTAGAAAGGGGTTGATATGAACTTACGAGGATTGTAAACAAGACAGTTCACGGGACCGTGAAGAACTCGTTTCACCGTACAACTTTGAATGACATATGATCATATCTCGCTAAGGAGTACAGAGATAGATATAGGTGTTTTTGTTCATGGAAATATGATGTAGATTTATCTGTTGAAATTCATTTTTTATTTTGAATTGCTCATTTCGTTGGATTTTATTTTTTAAAATGTGGAGATTTAATATTTTATACGTTTTAGTTTTAATTCTTTTATTTGGAATAGTGCAGTGTCAGGAGTGTAGTGGACAACCAAGTGTTGCTGTTATAGTTGTGGCTAGTGTTTTTAGTACACTAGCTGTTGTTTTACTGATATTTGGAATTATTTTCTTCGTATTATGGAAAAGGAGAAAAGGTAAGAATTATTAATCAGTAAATACAATTAACTGTGGTGTCACGAGATGTTAAAAGATACTTATGAAAAACCCACCTAAACACTCAAGTTTGAAAAAAATATATAATCTGAGCATACCCTCAAAACCATGTATGGTATATTTTAAACAGTAAAAAAATACATAGATTTTTGCAACACACTGATAAATACTTGACACCTGATGAACAAGTCTGCAAAATGATCTCAATTTTCCGTTATTAAATATATATATGATTAGCGATAATATCCATAACTTCTATTCTACACACAGGTTGGTATTTTTCGTAAGCGACGCGCTTTAAGTCTATCGTTCTTGAATAAATATTTTTTGTTGTTATTTCAAAATAATAAAAAAAACAAAAAAACTTTTGATATATATATATATAAATATATACAATAGGAAAAGATCGAGGTCCGGTATCAACGTAAACGATTAAAAAAATATGAAGACATTTAATTTTATCTTATTCTCAATTTTTTAAACGATTGTACTAAATTAATTCATTGTGGAAAACAATCAGTTTGTGTCCCCTTTGAAGTTTGAATACACTTTATATATGTCACTTTTCTAGTTGTATGCGAAGACAATGAGTTTTGCCAGTTTCATAACAGCAATCAGTAAATATTTCAAGACCATTCCAACGTACATTATTTATTTTAATTGAAATGACCTATCATGTACCGACAATGCTACTAAATGTACATGTATACATGTATGCATGTCTGTGTATTATCTAATATTGCAATAAATAAGGAGGATTATGGCATCAACGAGGCCTTCACTGTCGTGTTAAACACGTCAAATGTTGTTTGGTGACTTCTGATGGATGGGTCCTGTTTGACTGTCATATTGTTTCACGAATTAGGCCGGACAATTTATATCAATGCGTCGTAAAACATCTTACAAAAAAAAAATGCAAAAAAAAATGACCTAAATCCACAAATCATGTAGCTACTATTAATTATCATTCGTTGTTTCCGTTGCTTCCCATGTCGACGAAAAAATATACAATCTTAAAAACTATGGATATTGAATTTCTCAAAATGAATGACTGTAAATGAGACAATTAAAAGGAGATAACATGAATCAGATGTATAGGAGCATCTCTTGCACTGAGTTGACCAAAGTGACAAGAAATAGATGTGATCTGTGTATTGTTTAAAAAGGTCTTTCCAATCTATTCATTAATGTGGAAATCAAATAATGAAAGCTAAAATTTAAACTCATTTAAATTCTAAATAAGTAAATATCCTGCACATTTCATTAAACATTTAAGTGGCTTATCCTTCCACAACACTTATAATCTCCATTCAATAATCATGCGATTTCATTCATTATAAAAAAAGCTATGTCAATATTATAGTATAATTTGATTTGTATGGGAATTCTCTATCATACATGTCTATTCATTGTTTAATTTAAATAATACAACACTGATTTATATATTATATAACCAGGGACCTTAAGTTCGACTGATAAACCTTGTAATTTCATTACATTTCCCACATAATGTATCAATATTGTTTTTGGCTTGACATGCATTGTTTGTTCAAGTAAGAGCTAGAACTCCCCTAGGGTGCGGAAGATCTAACATTATTGTTCAACGTATACTTTAGTGTTACTATAAGGGAAAATACTCGTGACTGATATCCATCGATGAACATTCCTTCCCAGTTTCTTTCGATTGAATCAAGCTATAATATATCCTTTAAATATCTTCACCTTTGTTCTTTTTTATGTATGCCCTGAAAAAATAAGGTACGAGAGAACGGAGTTTGTTTATTCATAATACTTAAAAAGATCGAATTACAAAGTATAAATAATATCCTTACACACCCAACAAAAGACTCATCAGTGATGCTCCAGTCAAAAAGTGAAGATTCAAAAATAAAGAACAAATTAAGTTGAAGAGCATTGAGGTTCTAATAGTATCAAAATTTAATTTTACGTTATTATAAAACACGAAATTGACTTTTTATACATGAAATCTTCTCTTTTGTTTGCAAAGATCATGTGTTTTATTTGTAGGATGTACTGGTGAATTTTTATTTTTAAAAACAAAACGTTAAATGCGAAAATAAATACAAAAAAAAATAAAAAAAATAGCCATAATTCTCATTGGGTCGATTCATATTCTTGCCGACAATATAATGTTTTGTGTGAACAATTTTACATCCATTTCTAGCAAGAATGATTTACAAATATCTGTATGTTCTTTTAAAATATCAGTTAAGTGTTCCCTAAGACTTTCCACAAATTTTGATGAAAGTGTGATAAGGGCTAAAATGTTCAAAATGTTAGTCTTTATGAGTTATTGCCCTTCGATGACAATTTTTACCTTTTTTTGTGTGTTGCCTATTATTTTTACTTTTTTTAGTGTATTGCCTAATATCATGAAGTTTCCATCGAACTTTAGCGTGACTATCGCACTTTAGCGTGACTATCGCACTTTAGAGTACCATCGCACTTTAAAGTCCTACATATACATGTACAATATGAGGGGCAAGATGTTCAAATATTAATTTGTTTTCGTAGAATTGAGAAAGTAATTGGCCAGTTTGTCGGGGAATGCGGATAGAGAAGAAAGTCTTGACAATGACTTTAGTGTACTTTGCTCTCTTTACTAAAAGACCATTAAACATGTCTTTGTATATTAGGTGTATTGAAATTTCCTTATCTATACATTTAGCTTTGTGGGTTCCCTGAAATGTATATAAGTATGTGAATCTGCAACAGATTAGTCCCTATATATTGTCATTCTTGGAATTTACCTAATGAATTTCGATAAGTATAACACAAAACACAAGAATTTGAGTGTCAATCCTGGACCAACACCTGTTCATTGTAAGTAATATGGGACGACAACGCTCTTAGCTGCTTTACTGTCTCTGGTGTTATCACCGACGCATAATCTGATTGAGTAGACTCCTGTCTCTTTGATCCAAGCATGAGGTCTCCACAAATGTCATGACATACCACTTTTCATAAGATTTGTATTTCAATAATGTACACCCTTAAGCCAATGTATACAAGCTTTTAGCTTCATAATAATTCGAATAACATCTTCATCTTGGATTTCAAGCTACAGAGCAATGTTTGATCGGTAACCAACATTGAATAACTTGAGGAATTTACTTATTTTGAAAAGTTAAGAACTATGTTTGTGACATGCAATCCTGTGTGTCAGTTACTACTGCAACACTGTTAAGATAAGCCATATGCATATCATCACATGTATAAGATGCAAATTGTCCATCTCATGTTCATCAGAGGCGTATCCATGATTTTTGAAAGGGCATAATTCACGATGATATAATATAAACCGCCCAGCGGAGCAAGACAAACACATTTTTGACAGTTTTCTACTTAAAATTTAAATACATCGTGAAAACCACGAGATTTAACAAAAAAAAAACGATCTAAAGGGGCACGCCGTCTACTAGCGATGCCCGCTGAAAGGAGATGCTCGATAACAGATGTTGAATAGAAAAAGCCTGAATAAGCTAAAAACTTTTACCTAATGCTCCATTTAAAAAGAAGGTTTATACCCCAGGGGCGGATCCAGCCATTTTAAAAAGGGGTAGGGTGGGTTCCCAACCAAAGACAAAAAGGGGGGCCGCTTCCAGCTATATGACATATATCAAGTCTCAACAATCCATTGCTAGTCGATTACAATAAATTTTTTACTATCCATACGAGCCCCAAGTAGACTTGATATATGTTTATACATTGTAGAAAATTGTAAATAAATAAAAAAAAAAACACCAAACAATTTTTTTAGTGAGGTCCAAAAAAGGGGGGTCAATGCCCCAAATACCTGTGACTTGGACACGTATGTTGTTTTGAAATTCAGATAGTCATAGTTGCAGTCTTGATTGAAATAAGTAATTGAAATATACACCCGGAAAAGCCGTACGCTATAAATCATCGAATTTTATCTTCAAACGCGCTTTTTAGGGAATAACCAGCAGTAGGAACTTTCAAAACCCTTCAAGCAGGAACAGGTGACCGGGTGGTTTTATAAAGTAGTCCAACTTTTGTATAAGTAGCTTGTCAACACTGAGGTTGCGAGTTCCGGCGATTCGACACGTGCGCTCAACTCCAGTCTTAATTGACAAGGATTGTAAGTTTTCTTGCCGAACTAACATGAAGTGACCGTCAGGAAATAGCCAAAAGGGTGGAAAGTAGCATTGATAACCAATTAATTGAACAATTAGTCAATCAAAACCCAAAATCTCATATTTGTTAGTCGAGGATCAAGGATTTAAATTTTTCTGCTGACTTAATGTAGAGATCTTTAGAAGCATTCTGCTCAGAAAGGGCCATAAATAGAACAGCCAATCGCAAATTCTTCTGAGATCAACTTTGCTGAAGCAGTTCAATTTTGAATCTTTGTTCAATTTTATCTATTAATTCTGATCAACATATGATATCTGATACACAGGCTCTTAATGTCTCTGAAAAGATGTACACTGGTAAAGTAAACTTTAGAGACAAATTCCTGTGATCTGAGACCGTACGTTTTATTTTGATTCGGTTACATCAGGGACATATAATTCAATGATTGTATTTAACCTCAGAGAGTATTATGTCTCTGATTACCTATATTAAACAATGTAAACATATTGATAAGCTTATAAATTTTTTACGGAAAAGTGTTGTGATAGTCGGCTGTATGCAGGTGTCAGACCACCAATTAAAAATCCCTATCTGTTCAACCAAATTTTGCAATTTTCACAGCTTTCTAAATATTTTACCTTAAGTTTAACTTCGAGGAAACCAGGTATATCCTGAATTGTACATGTATCACCTTCCTACATGCCAATTTTCAACCAATGTTTAAAGTCTTGTAACAAATTTCTGATTTTGAAAAGACAGGTACTACCAAAATAACTCCCGGTTTTCTGGAAATCTTAAATTAGTGTACTATGTAGCGCATTAATCCTGAATTTTTAATGCAAACTCACAGACAAGTGAATTTTGGCTCAAAATGGTCTAAATATATTTCCCTTTCACCAAAAGTTTCATTTCTGCAAATTTGTTGGTTAGTTTAAGTAAACAATGACATCAAAAGCACTATTTTGTGTCAAAGTAGGACTACTTTTACATACGTTCTAAATTGGAGGGAGTAATTGGTGGTCTGACACCTATGCATATCGGATCATTTATCCGAATTGGTTTTAATATTAGTATTGAGCCTTCCGGATGGTTTCTGCAAGCCAATTTTGTAAACATTTCTCACTCAGATGCAAGAATCAAATATTTGATTTTAACATGTAGTTTTTGGTTTTAAAAGCTTTGAAAATGTTCGCAAAAATGAAAAAGTGGGAAAATATGATTACTTTTCCCTGTTTTCCAGAATTTTAAAAATCTTGACCTTAACCAAAAACTGATATGGTTAATGAATAATGAAGATGAGAATTTATTATCAGAATTATGCATGTTCATTAAGAAATATGAAAAGTGTTAATGGGATTTATCTCCCTCTACTACTTGTAAATTGAACTTTATATTTTCTCTATAGTGAGTTCTAGAGCACCGTCCCTTGATGAATATTGCCCAGTAGCAATGTCAACCCTTGCTGCTGTGCATTTATCATGAGGAGAATCACTATTGGAGTTATCTCATGTATCTGTAGCTAGTTCTGAAGGATCTCCCCTTGATGACCTTTGCATTGTTGTGATGTAAAAGTCCCTCACTGCTGTGCACTGGTCATGAGGAGAACTACTGCAGAATGAGACACTATATTCCTGGTTCTATTTTTTACTTTTTGTTTCCGTATTAATAAACTTTATATCATATTCTTTTAATATTAAATCGACCTCATTGCACTCAATGCCTCTTACCTTAATTATATCCTACATTGCTCATATCATCAATTTATTATTTGTGTATTATTTATAATATTGTGTATTTCACTTATGTTTATATAATCATTGTATGATGTTTTTGTATCTTGCCCGACAAGGGCCCATGATTGGTCTAATAAAATAATGTCTAAATGTCTAATGTCTATACCATATCAGGAGAGCTTTATGCAATGTTCTGAGACGAATGGAAACAAGCGGATGAAACGGCTATCCCATGTGCAGTGATATGTAATGACCCATTGTCTGTTATGTATCATATTACACTAAAATATCAAATAACTATGACTGCTTTTCTGATATCAGTGGCGTATCGAGAAATTTTCATAAAAAAGGGGGCACTGACTACTAAAGAGGGGATCACTCCATTCATGCACATATCACGTTATTCCTTAATCAATTGCATTACACAATAAAACTTATCATTCATGATGACATTAGGTCCCACAATAAAGTGCACAGGTGAATTAATTAAAAACTTAATAAAAATCGTGTTTTCATGATCCTAGCTAAAAATGTAATTACCCGGTATAGAATGCTTCTTCTATAACTTCATAAAGTCATAGGGTTGTAAGAGTGTTGACCATGCGCACATTTTTAGAATGAAGCGCTTCAACGCTTCATACGAAATGTACTTTGGTCAACGCTTTATACCCCAATGAAGTTACAAAAAGAAGCATTCAATTCCTAAATGAATAATATATATATATACAGGTTCATGTATGTATGCTTAACTCCAAAGAAATGATGAAAGAGCATAAAGTGTTAGACAATTTCCAATATGGCAGATTTATTCATTTGAGAGGAAGGAAGGATACAAATTAACAGTGGCGGAGCCAGAAATTTTCATAAGTGGGGGCCCACTGACTGCCGAAGAGAGGGCCCGCTCCAGTCATGCTTCAGTGATTCCCTATATAATCAACCAAATTTTTCCCAGAAAAGGGGGGCCCCGGTCCCTCTAAATCTGCCTCTGATTAAGGCACATGTTTTTCTTGAAAATAAGTATTGTACTTCCTATAATTGTTATTAATCAACATAGCTATATACAGTTGAAAAATTAAATCTAAACCAATATTTAGCCTATTCTTTTTTGATTTTCCATAATGGCAGAGGGATACAACTCGCATTGGACTGGTGAAATAGTGTATGATACAAGCTGATGGTAGATTATTTGAATTACATTATGACTTTTACAAAAAGATTTCTTTCTGTAGTTGGGAAAAGAGTTCGACTTTCATATTGTAAAGGAATTTACCTTAAAAATTTAGGACAAGCATAATAAATGAAGGATATTCAGTTACAGCTAATGGCATTATGGTGTAAATAAAAGTATAATTGGGTAATGGTTTAATTAATAGCCTATGTATTGGTCCTTAACCAATAAGTAAGAAAATTATAGGAAAATTATACTTTTAGATAAAGAAAATGATAAATGCATGCAAATATGGTACATGTATACTACATTGGTACATACATATATCATATCTTCTTTATGAACTTTGTGACATTGTCCCATTATAACATCTGCCTTAAAGTATGTTAGATAAATGATATCAGTTCTAGAAATAAAGAATTGTGTAGTATATCGGAGTATGTTGCATGTGTATATATACCAAACTATTTGGTCTTGTATCCATTATTGACATGATTGTTGCTTGTATCAGCTTTTTGTACATGCAACCAATAATAAGGATGTAATGATTTGCAGCTCTTTTTTAATTTCTTTTAAACCTTTTATACCTTCTAGCCAACCCTCCCCAGCTCCCAAATTAAGTCGTGCATATACCATTTAAAGTTGGAAAAATTTGTATAGTATTCTAAAATTCTTCTACTTCTAAAACACAAATTTAGTTTTACAAAAGTTTAAGCTAGAATACAGTGTTTATTTTTTTTTGCTGAAGCATTTTTTTTTGCTTGTAAAATTATTCTATACTATCACTTTTGTAATGATTTTATCATGCAGCAGTCTACATAGAGAGCTCAACTATTAAGCATACAAAACATTTAACATTATGTAGGCAATTTATTTCTCAAATTAAAACATATTGTCTCAAACTTCCACTTTTAAATCTGAAATTGTCAACACTTTAATTAAATTACAAGCTATTGTGGAAGTATGATTCTGCCTGCAGGCCTTTAATCAACCTTGTTGTTTCTCTTCTGAATTTAAATATGGTTATATTATTTCTAGGACAAACAACTATACTTGTCATCACATCTTTCTTTTATGCTTACGGTAACATGCTTAATAGAATAATTGATAAATTTTACAATATTACTGTTGCTCAATCATTGCATCTGGTATTTTTGGGATAAACATCAATTTTCTGATTGCATTTGAAACAAAGACTTATTTAACTGCTTTAAATTGAACACACAAAGTAATCCAGGTTTTCATTTTTGGGTTTTTGCTGTCTCTTTGCCAAGCAATGAGTGATTGCATCGGAGTAAGACTAAGACCAAAGAATGGTCAGCTAGGATTCCCAATAATGTGCATTTTTTTTTGTATCAACAATATTTTCATGCAAATAACAGATACTCTGAATGTATTATATATATCAATTAGTTTTATTACTGAAGCAGAAATGAGCAAGATATCATACTGACTATAGAAATGTTCATTGCACACATTTATTACTGTTCCTTAATTCATGGGATTATTTTATAAATTAATTCTAATTTAAAATGTATAACAATGTTATTATAGATCTATTAAGTCCTCAGTCTACACCAATAAAAAAGAACAGATTAGTAGAAGAGAGAGATAGTGCATCGCCTGATGGAGGACATACCAATCCAGGTTTCAACGACAGTGACATTCCTGCGGATATAAGTTTAGCAGAAGAAGGTAAATACAAACTCACACTACTTAGAAAACTTCTGTTTTGTAGGAAGGGTAATGTCACATTTGTTACAGTATTGAAAGTCAGCTGAGATGAAATACTTGAAAATGTAAGAAAAAGATACGCATAAGATGAAATGGATTTGTTATATCTATTTAAATGTTACATACAATGTAAGCGTAGAATAACGTTCGCGTAGAACGAAATCGAGAATGTGTCAATGAGACAACCTGACCAAAGAGCAGAAAACAGCCCAAGGGGACTAATGTTTCTTTAACACAGTGAGAAAATCCCAAACCTAGAGGCAGGATTCAGCTGGCCCTAATAAAAAATGTGTACTTTTTTAGAAAAAAATAATAGAAATTGGTAATACATTTTGTAATAAAGTATAGTTTTTTTCGTTAGGAGGCTTGAATTGTCATGGCATAAAAATTGCCAATAAAAATATATTACATTGTACTGTCAACTATTTAAATGAAGAAATAGAAAATAAAAAAAATTGTTAGCATAGGGTTGTCACAATCTGGGCATTTAAAAATTACTAAATAGTGTTAATTATGTAATACAAAAAGTTAGAACAGCCTGTCAAATCTGTTGATGCAGACATTTTTTGTAATCATATACCATTAGCACTCAATATTCACCCTTCATATATGAAAAAAAATAAAGGAACCAAGGATCAAAAATAGAGTCTATAAAAATTTGCAAATTATCCCAATTATTGTGATTTATGTAAGGTATATTTATGGTATTCAAATAACAAGCAATCAATACCACAGGAACGTATGTTAATCTAACTAACTTGTGAAATATTCAGTAAAATATAGCCCTCAGCTGTACATTATTTCACTTTTATACCTAAAGATGCATAAAAATAACATATTTGTTCATGTAATAAACAGCTGAATTATCTTAAGGTATTTTAGCAAAGAAAGCTTTTTTTTTAGTACATTGTTTGTAATATGCAATAGATGTTCAAATAAATTTATTATTCCCCATGCAACAAAGTTTTAAAGGTAAATGTTTGTCCAGTTTGTCGGTCTGTCATCATTTTCTTTTGCAAAGCTTATGCCTTAATTTTGTTGTTGAATATCCCCAATTTACACTAATCAAAACCACTGATGAATTTGATAATCCTTAATCGGGTAAAACTTTTGAGAAGGAACCTTATAAAAATACCACTTTTAAAAAGAAAATTATTTAATGAACAATCCTAAAAATATGAGTAAATATATATTAAGGTAAGTTCTATTTTTGTGACGTAATGTCAAAATCAGTTTAATAAATGACACAAAAATTGTGTTAATATTGTACAAAAAAGCACTATAGCAGTTTGATATGAATGGAATGATTTGTATGTTACTTTCCCTAATTTATTTATTTTGAAAACAATTTAAAGGAGTGAGTTATAATGTTACAAAGTACGAGAACATAAGTCCAAAATTGACATGTTATATGTATTCTATTTAGGTGACTCTTAGCTTGAAAATAGGTATAAACACATATAGAATTTCCATTAAAAGATATTGTGGAGATGTCAAATTTTAACTACCATTTTTTGAAAAGAGTTGAACTGAAATGAACCTTATCATTGAAAATATGTATTTTTTAATATGATTGATTTCTGTCAACATGCTAATATATGTTATCATATGAAGGTTAGGTGTGTCTAAATATTTAGATATATCCATGAAAATAGAACTAAATTTTGATATTAAGAAATGTATTAACATTGTGGATTCAGCATTATTGTATACCTTTTGTATATCTTTTATGTAAATGTTATTTTTATATTTTAAGTGCTTACGTCATTGAAGATAATGGGGTCCGCTCGACAGTCCGACGGTTCGATAGTCCGACAGTTCGATAATCCGACAGTTCGATAGTCCGACGGTTCGATAGTCCGACGGTTCGATAGTCCGACATATCACACCGGATATGATTTAAATAGGTTACACTACAGACTACTTAGGGAGCTACCATTTAATTTTTATGGGGGGGCTAGGATGAAATTTGAAAAAAATAGGCAGGACAGGAGTTTTGAGTAAAAAAAAAAGGCAGAATGAGACACTTGCAAAAAAAAAAGTCAGGACCACAATTTAGGTATAAAAAAGTCAGGATAAACTAAAAAAAAAGAAGGCAGGACCGAACAGAGTGAAAAATAAAAAGGCAGGACAGAGATTACAGCTAAAAAAAAATGCAGGACAAAATTTTTCCTCCTAGCCCCCCATAAAAATCAAATGGAAGCTCCCTTACACGAAAAGAAAAAGAAAATGGCGAAATCTAGAAGCACGGATGATGAGATTGAAAGAGGAATATAATAATGGAACGAGAAATTTAGATCAATACTGGAACGCAGTGTACATATGCTATGGAGTGGTTCAGTTTTGACACATTGTTGTATTTTCTTTAAACATTGTGTAATTTTAAAAGTGAACTTTTTGATAAAACTATTTAGTTATGAAAACTACTGAATTTTTGCTGACAATTTGTGATATTTTTCAAAGATACTAGTAAATAATTCCAAATTTGATTATAGTGTTTTGCATGAAAATATTTGATTAATGAAATGCATCACCAACAAATGCAAAAAAAGCACAAACGGATTAGTAACACATTCTTCTTCTAATGCAAATACAAGAACTAAATGCCGTTACACCCCCCCCCCCCCCCCCCCCCCAAAAAAAAAATAAATTGCAAAGAACAAAAGAAATGTTTGCGATAACGCTATACCACTTACACCAGGAAACGGACTCATGGTACTGTATGTTTTTATTGTGTAATTTTTATCAAATTCTTTGATATAATTATAATTGTTAAATGTTTATTTGGCCTATATCAATTTGATGATTTTTGGTCGTTTTTAACTGATTTTTGGTCGTTTTCAACTGATTTTTATCGTGCTGTATACCACCACTGTCTAAGGGAATCTTGGATCCAGAAAAATGTTTAACCCGGCTGTGGTTTTTGTTTGTTGCTGTATATTCACGCTTGTTTTTCTTTTATTGGTTTTCTCATCTGAATTGTTTTATACTGGTCATACTGGTAATTTAGGGGCCCTTTATGAAGCCCCCAATTGCTTTATAGTGTTATCCGATTCTCCAAGTTGAAGATCATCCAGTAACCTAGCTATAATTGTTTACTTTAACAACATGTGGTCTTGGATGGAGAGTTGTGTCGTTGGCAATCACAAACACATTGTCTTATTTTAATATGAAGCGTAAACCTTGATAACTAGTAAGCAATATTAATGAATAACAACTGAGTAAGTAAGGAATCACAAGAATATACAAAGAAATTATTTTTGAGTCCGACAAAATGTGTAATTTAACTTAGGTGTCGTATGATACAGGTACCACTGTATCGAATATTGCATACGCACCCATATCGTGT
Source organism: Mytilus edulis (assembly GCA_019925275.1). Taxonomy (NCBI): domain Eukaryota; kingdom Metazoa; phylum Mollusca; class Bivalvia; order Mytilida; family Mytilidae; genus Mytilus; species Mytilus edulis. Next base: position 47,470,823 of record CM034350.1, read on the forward strand.
TTGCAGTAATAAATCACTTGGGGAGATGTCTTGAACATCTAAGAAAAAACAATCATAAAAATGAAATAGCAATTCATAAAGAAGAGGCGAAGGATACCAGAGATTCAAACTAATAAGTCAAAAATAAACTGACAACGCCATGGCTACAAAAAAAACCCAGACAAATAGACAAACAATAGTACACAAAGCACAACATAGAAAACTGAAAACTGAAGACTTGAGAAACACGAACGCCGCCAAAAACCGGAGTGATCCTATGTGCTCCGGAAGGGTAAGCACCTGCATATACATCAATCAACTTTAACCAAATAGAATGATCATAATCAATACGTCTCGCACAGGTTTATACTGAAACATTTATAGCTAAGCTGAATTTGGATGGTACTAATAATATTGATTAATAAACAATGAATTTCCCTCAAATGTAGGAGCTTTTATAAGCTCCCGCAGGAAGCTATTTTGGTAGAATTGTCGATTTGTGCCATTGTGCTTATAGTAAGATGATTTCTTCAATTAGAAGTAGAAATCTAACTTCCGGTTTTGTGTTAAGACACAGAAGGCTTAATATAAGTTTGTTCGTTCGTCCTAAGGTCCGTCTTCTCGTCACTGGATCCGTTCACAGCTGTCTTATCGGAATTTTTTTTTTAACAATCAAAAGTCTCGTGGTTCAGAATGGGGCCCGTTCAGAATTGATAGTAAAAAAGATCCGATTAAAAACGTCGAATGAAGACGATATATACCTACGGAGGTTTATTTAATAGGACTAGAGGATTCGGAACGTCGAATATACCTATAGCTGTAAATGTTTTTGAAATATAAAATGTACCCTGTGTTTAATAAGCATCTTTCTTTATTTAACGCTTCAACTAATTGGCGAATGTGGTGTAATTAAGCGACTTTCTCTTCCAAACAAGTCGATCTTTATTGTATACGGTCTTTCTTAGGGGCTAAGAAGTCCATATCGGGATACACCAACGACCTGAAAGTGGACATGAAATGACCTGGGCCCGTATATGTGTCGATACATTAAAACTAAAATAACTCTTTAATTCTTCAATGGATTTCCTAAAAATTTTAGTTTAATGAAGGGACCATTTTCAGGTCTGTAATGTAACCTATTTATATCATATCCGGTGTGATATGTCGGACTATCGAACCGTCGGACTATAGAACCGTCGGACTATCGAACCGTCGGATCATCGAGCTGTCGGACCATCGAACCGTCGGACTATTGAGCTGTCGGACTATCACTACGGCCCCGAAGATAATAGGGACTTCTCAAAAAGATAATATACATAAGTTAATAGTCTATATGAATATAATGTTACAAGAGCATTATAAATCCCCTTTCAGCTAAAATATAAGTGTCTGATTGCAAATTTTTAAAATGTCCTTTAGCAATAGTGCATTTTCACAAACATGTGTTAACCAAGGTGGTTATATGAGACTCATATAACCTCCTTGGTACAACATTCTCCAAATTCAATTATTTTGTATGCTTTTATGGTGAGAAGATAAAACTATTTTACATAAGGTGAAGGACTTTCAACTTGGAAAAAGTAATAGAATCATTTATTGTGGATTCATTTTTATTTGTTGGATACCAATTTTTTGCGGATTTCATTGAAACAGAGTAACCAAATTTAAATGTTCAAAAAATTACAAATTTTCTAAAGGCATGTATGCAAACTTTGCCAAAATCACAAAAGTAAATATCCATGAATATGCAAGTTTTCCTAAATCCACGAAATTGGTACAAACGAAAATAACTGAATCCACATTAAACAGTTTAATTAAAATTCACTTTGGTTCTTTTCCTTCAGGCTACATGCATACTATTATGCCCTGCCATGGAAAATAAAACTAACTAATTAAGAACTTACAATTCCCGATTATTCTCTGATGTAAGAATCCAGTGCAGGACAATGAAAAACATTTGATTTTTGTTAGTGCCAAAACATAACCAATTCTAGCAACAGAAAATTAATCTGTAGTTTACTTTTTACAACAAATGATAGAAGAATGATAAATGACCATGTCAAAATAGCACAACATTAAAATGTCATATTTATTAAAATGCATACTTTGCTCAATAAGACTGGTTCTCATATTTTTCAAAATTTTAAGTTTCTGTAGTACATGTATCAGTTCATATATGAACAGCTGTAAATCTTTAATATTATCAAAACATCTCCATCTTTTTCAATACTTTCTTGATCTGATAAGGGTATCTGTTACATATTGCATTTTGTTTTCCTTGCATTTGGTTTGTATCAACAACCTATATTATCATGTTTTAACAAATATTAACAGATCATTTGGTCTCTGGTGGAGAGTTGTCTCCTTAGCAATCAGTCTACTTCTTATTTTTGTATAAACATAATATTGAAAGTAAACTTGAATAAAATATTTTTCAAGGAGTATGCTGATTTTTATTCATCTTTAAAAGTTTTTACTGAATGGACAGTAGAAAATACAATTGAAGGGATTATACCACCCCCATACCATCCCAGTGGAAGGGATTATACCACCCCTATACCATCCCAGTGGAAGAGATTATACCACCCCTATACCAACCCAGTGGAATGGATTATACCACCCCTATACCATCCCAGTGGAAGGGATTATACCACCCCTATACCATCCCAGTGGAAGGGCTTATACCACCCTATACCATCCCAGTGGAAGGGCTTATACCACCCCTATACCATCCCAGTGGAAGGGATTATACCACCCCTATACCATCCCTGTGGAAGGAATTATGCCACCCCTATACCATCCCAGTGAAATGGGCTATATGATCGGCTCTAAAATGTCATGCACCCTTTAAGCCCACCAGTTTTAGGTAACTGTTATACAGTGTAGTATAAATTGGCTTAAGTTATATGTAACTTAGAATATGTGAATAAAGAAATTTCACAACTGTTATATTCTTGTGTAGTGCTGCACATGATATTTCTTAAGCAATGGAGTCACTATATCATACATTTCAAACTGGAGTGACAATATTTTCTTAGATATATATGCTTTAGGTCAAAAATGGTAACATGGTTAAGAATAACACCTTGATATAGTACTTCAATATATACAGAGGCTTGTTATAGAAATTCATAAAAATCTGCCAAAAAAATCTTAATTTTTTTATTTAATAAGTAAAAAGCTCTGTTGATTTACACTAGAAACCCCCATACAAAGTTAATACATATACATATATATAAGATCTTCAGGGGCATAAGATAAAATTGGAGAAAGTGACATATCTTGTTTACATTAGTAAATGGACTATTTTTGTAGGTCCAACTGACAATTGACAAACAAGAGATAGTTCATAAAGTTAGAAAAACATTTCACCTGGTGGAATTTAAAACGTTTTCATTATTTTAACCGAGTTTGAGATTGTTAACATGTTTCACTTGTCATTTTAGATTGTAAGATTTAAGTTGTAACACAGAAACACATGAATTTAAATATTGGTATTAAATAGGATGGGCTTATCATAATGGGAACAAAGGTATTTTTAACAAAATTCTATGAAAATGTTTAAGTCTCTTTTCAATATAAAATCTTTGCCTAAAAATGTATATGCATTTAATGTATTAAAAACTATTTTAATATTTACTTAGAAGTTTTTTTTAAATCATGTAATACTATAGTTCACTAGGGTCTTTCAAGTGATTGCTTTTCAGATATGCAATGAGAATTAAGATTGAATCTTTTTTAACCTTACATGACCAATAAATGCAAATTTCCAGTAAGTTTGTATGCAGATTTGTAAAAACCACAAATGCAAGTAGCCCCAAAGAACAAAAATTTACTCAATCCTGGAGAATGTGAGCTCTAGAAAATGAATTAATCTTCTGTTAAATTTAGTAATGATATGCATATCTTATTTTACTTGGAATAATATAGACATTTAGAAACTGTGATAACACCAAATTTTTTAAAGGAGTGTGTTTCATGACAGTGGTGTACATGGTTATAAGAGGTATAGTTTCCTGGCTCTAACTAGATACTACCAGTATATGAAGTATCGTACAGTTCTCATTAACAGTGGTATACATAGTTATAAGAGGTATAGTTTCCTGGCTCTAACTAGATACCACCAGTATATGAAGTATTGTACAGTTCTTATTAACAGTGGTATACATAGTTATAAGAGGTATAGTTTCCTGGCTCTAACTAGATACTACCAGTATATGAAATATTGTACAGTTCTCATTAACAGTGGTATACATGGTTATAAGAGGTATAGTTTCCTGGCTCTAACTAGATACCACCAGTATATGAAGTATTGTACAGTTCTTATTAACAGTGGTATACATGGTTATAAGAGGTATAGTTTCCTGGCTCTAACTAGATACTACCAGTATATGAAATATTGTACAGTTCTCATTAACAGTGGTATACATGGTTATAAGAGGTATAGTTTCCTGGCTCTAACTAGATACTACCAGTATATGAAATATTGTACAGTTCTCATTAACAGTGGTATACATGGTTATAAGAGGTATAGTTTCCTGGCTCTAACTAGATACTACCAGTATATGGAATATTGTACAGTTCTCTTTAACAGTGGTATACATGGTTATAAGAGGTATAGTTTCCTGGCTCTAACTAGATACTACCAGTATATGAAATATTGTACAGTTCTCATTAACATTTGTAAGACAAGTATAACACCTGTCTTGACCACTCCTACATAAGGACAAAGGTTTACATGATCATATAAATGTCAGTCAAAACTGACCATATCTAGATGGTTTAATACCATTTATCATAAATAAATGTTCTGCTCGACTTTAATATTTGTCTCGAGAACCTGTCAGCAACAGATTTTAATGTAGTATCGGTCAATAAAGTTTATGACAAAAAAGACTCTTTTTATCACATTCACAATGGTTTTATCTTCTCAATGACCATAGCTTTGGTCTCTTTTTTGTGGTCTGATTCTAGCATGTTTGACCTAATTTTGAAATGATAATTAAAGTATAGATTTAACACAATTTTGAAAGAGCTTTCTGATTGAAAAGATAACAGAAAAATATTTTTTGCAATAAAACACTGAGATATTCAAGAAAATATTATTGAAGATTTTCCTAATTTAGTGCAGTATAGATATTTTGTCACATATGTTGTGGTTTCAAGTGACACTGGACAACAACAAACATTCTTTTAAAAGCTTTTTAATCAGATGCAAATTATTGTACAAAACCATAGAACAAGCTATAAAAAGCACTCATTTTGAAAATTTAAGTTGATGGTGCATTGAAGTGTGACATTGTTTAAATTCCTCTTTTTCATTTTTTGACGCTATTTTAATTTGAGAACTTTATGAAAAAATACCTGAGGATACTTAAAGAATCTACGTTAATAAAAACAAACAATATCATTTTTAATTAGATTATGGTAGTTTGCTTCCTGATGTTTTAATGTTGACGACATCAAGCTTATTTATTTGAAAAATGACTTTATTGGAATATAACATTAAAATGTAGATGTGAACATCCTCTTTTTACCTCTCAGTTTAACAAAAAGTCTCAATGACACCCTCTGAAGCATGACTTTTATCATTGAGTCAGTTAATAAGATTCTAAATAGACTTTAGATATTCTCCAATAAATCATAATGAGCATATGATGAAAAAAAGAGTAAACATAGACTTTTTTTATTTCATCACATTCTATCTTTAAATAAGTGATAATAAAGTGTTATTTATTTGATAAATTGAATTTAAGTTGGTCAGGTTGAAACATAAATTTAAAAAGTTGTTAGAAATGTTATGAAACTTCAATTATTTGGTTTGAAATATATGCTTTAAAGAATTTATATCTACTTTATTAAAATGTAAAAATGTACATGTGCTTAGTTTAAAGATCATCATTTGATAGTGATATAATAAGGTTAATTTGGAGGAAAATGTTTGAAGATTTGTTAACACTTTGTATCATTACTGACTGAAATGTTTTAAAAGTAATACATGATTTCAGAGACTTTTTATAGTCTATAGTATATAGAAAGTCCCTGCCGATGTTAACTTTTCATTTCTCTCTGTTTACTGCTGTTAGGAAAACAATCAATTTATCTACCAGACAGGTTAAAGTATGTTTGTTTTGTAAGGTGAAAACACTGATGAACAAGTTTACCCATGTTTTTGTATCTGTAAGTTTTAAGGCTTCTGAGTGGTTTTGCTTTTGACAGATTGTTACAGGGGTTTTCATAATTGGAAAATTAAAACAGTTTAAAATATTTACCATGAGTTTTAACAACCAAATGAGCAGTGAAGTTCATAATATTTATCAATAAGTTTAGCAGCAGGTGAAAAATTTGTAATCTGTAATGAAGTCTATATAGCTTAGCTGGTGTTGTCTGTCCTTCTTAATCTTTTCATTGTATCTTTTGCTCTTTTGCTCTATTTTTGATTTTCTTATTTTAAAATATCAGCCAATTGTCAGATATGTTAAGTTTTCTGTGAATAACTAGCCAGTTAGCTATCAGTCAAATTAACTTCAAGTTTATATAATATCTATATATTTCAATTGAAAACAGTTTTAACAGGCAAAGTACAGATTATTTTAAGATGAGTAAATTGAAGCAATTGATGTCCTACAGGAGCAGATCCAGCCATTTCTAACAGGGAGTTCCCAACCTAGGATAAAGGGGGGTTCCAACTATATGTCCCTATTTAAATTCATTGTTGATCAACCCCCCTTTTTGATCCACCATTAAACTTCCTGGAGCATCTCTTACTAACTCATCTACATGTTGGATTCTATCATGATGTTAAACCAAACATTTCCATTAACATGCTAGTATTTGCTGTATTCCACCAAACACATACACATTTCAACACAGAGATCATCATCAGATTTAAGTCAGGGTATTGTGTTTGGATCGGATATTTGTCTTTTGTATGATTTTAATGCTATTTTTCATCCTGACAGTTATTTGGAGGAATCTAAAATATGACAAAATACAGTATAAAGGTCAAGGCCCAAGGGCATAGGCTTAAAAGCATTTTATCAGTTATTTTAATGTAATTTTATAAATATTTCGCATGAATTGTGATATTGTCTATATAAATTTTTTTTTGTTATAGCACAAAAATGTTATAAAGGCAAATAAAATTGAGTAAGGAAATGAGGAATGTGTCAAAGCGACAACAACCCAACCATAGAGCAGACAACAGCCAAAGGCCACAATGGGTCTTCAATGTAGCGAGAAACTCCCGCACCCGTAGGCGTCCTTCAGCTGGCCCCTTAAAAAATAGGAATACTAGTCAACATTTTTGGTAAAATCTATAAAAAAGGTTGAATGAATAATTTTTTGCTCTGAATCTTAAATGTGAATACAAATATATTGTACAACAATAGTCTAGCTAAACTGAATTTTCCCTTAAGTAAGAATGTACAGTATTGTGATAATAAGTGGAGTTTGTTCAGTATATCTTACAATGTTTGTTTAAACAGAGTGGTCTAATCTGTATCTTGTTAGTGTATGGTCTTACTGCTATCTGATAACAGTTACAAATTAGGGATGTCATTCAAACATGATTGTGACAATATATCCTAAACTCATTTTATTGGGTATTTTGCTTAAATTTGACAGAATCTCTACGACTTCTTTTGTTTTAGTCCAAAAAAATGACCAAACTGCACATTTAGATTTTGATGAAACAATTTGATATTGGTGTGCTTCACGTTTAATGTCATTACAAAAAAAGTTTAAAAATACTTTTACATATTAGAAAGTATATAAATAAATCAGACAGTGCAGAATGGGACAAAAGAACCGCAGCGGTGGTTGGATCTGGATGGGTTTTATCTTTTCCAAATGGCTTTGAACCATTGTTTTTGGGCCATGCAGTTCCTTGTCTATTTTTTGCATCGCTTGAAATTGCTAAGCCCACACCTGAAAACAAATTATGCCAGTTCTATATTACTTAATCTGAATTATTGTTGGGGACAGTCATGACTTCGTTCAGATGTACAGTCTATAAATTGGAAAATAGAAAATTGTGCATCATCTGTCAAGGAAAGAACCAGCATGTTAAGGATTGTTTTTAGTAACATGCATGTTCACAATGAATGGTTAAGATGTGTGGCTGTCTTATAGATCCTAATTATAAATAAAAAATTTGAAAGCAAAAACATTTCTAAATGTCTAAAAGACATGCTTGATATCTTTAGAAATTTTGCATGTCATCTTTCATCAGAAATATTAAGATTGTGTTTTGACATTGTAAAATGAATCATAAGATTTTAATTGCAGACATTCAGGTCTAACTTTGAATATGCAATAAGTTATTCAATACCTGACTATTTTATCACATGCATTTATTCAAAGGGTGTTAATATCATCCATTCAATATAGAAAGAAGAAAATCCTTAATCCTCTAATTACAGTACAAAATTAAAGGGGGTCTCATCTTTGATTCAATATGTTCTCAATTACATAAAAGTAGTAGAACATTTACTAGAGTGATTGATATCAATACCATAACTTTCTTTCTGATTTATACCTCCTACTGAACAAAGCTTTTAGAAAAAAAGTGAAAAATTGTGTATACTGGTGACTGGAATTTTATAACAAATGTAATGAATTAAAAATATGTTCATGTCCTTTAAAAGGTCCTTCATTTCTTTTCAATACCGGGTAGCTATTTTGTTTGCCTCTATTGTACAACATGCATATTATAGTACCCCACTCAAAGAGTATACTGCAATCACTTTACTTGTCCCTTGGTCCTGTTGTTCTTTTTTAAAGACTGATTTGGTATGTTAGTCTGGAAGAGAGGTTAACATTACCAAAGTGACATTAAAACTCATTAGTCAAAAATTAACTGACAACCCAGGGCTAAAAATGAAAAAGATAAACAAACAACAGTACACAAAACACAACACAGAAAACTAAAGACTCATAAGCAAAACAAACCCCACCAAAACTTGGAAGTGATCTTGAGTGCTCCTGAAGGGGTAAGCAGATCCTGCTCCAAATGTGGCAGCCATCTTGTTGGTTGTTGGTCTGCATGACCAGTAATAATATTCAGTTTCACTGTGTAAGAGATTTCTCATCTGCTGGGAAGTCTTTTCCTTTAAGCAGATTTGTAACTAAGAAATTTTATCAAACCTATTAAGCCTTTGGTTTTTCTTGTCTAGTAACACATGGTGTATACTTAGCATAACAGTGCAAGCAACTTCTCAATTTACTGAATATTTGTAATACATTGTAATAGTGTTTTGGGGAATAATATTTTGCAAAATTTAACCCAATTGGTGATCTCTTGGCAGCATCTTTTTTTGTGGTCAACCAAATAATTCAACCAAATAATTTGCTGCTTCCTCAGTGATCGGGAAGGACGTGCGCCTATAGCGCATATTGACAAGAAATGGCGCATACAGTGATAAATATAAGAGCCCACGTGGCGCACGATATTTTTCACTTCGTTTCGAAACGTTTAGATATCGTCAAATGAATTTCCGATCGTGTTCCATGCCGCCATGTGTGTGTACACAACTGTGTAATGTTCCTCCAATAATAGGAGCACCTATATATTTTTGGGACGTCTCTGGTGTTTCACTATGATAATAGAACCATGCGATTTAACGTCTCAGGTGTTTTCCTATTGTAATAATAGAACCATGCGGTCTAACTGTTAACCGGAAAAACGAAATTAACCATCATTCATGATATATATTTTTTTTAAAACAACTTTAAATTTGTGAAATTTGGCTAGTACAGACGAGATTTAACTCTAATAATAATCTCATTTAGTTTAACTTGCTATTATTTCGATTGAAGAACCCAAAGACTTTTTAGGAATATAGTTTTTTGCAGAGGAAATGCCTGAAATGTCCTCTGATACAGAACGTCTGGAATAAGTATGGTATCGACGAAGACCCAAATTTAATGTAAAAAAAAACATGAACATGAACAAGGCAACAGTACCAGTTAAAACATTGTAAATAAAGGTTAACTTAAATATTGTTGGGGTTGGAAGAAGTTATTTTATATTCGTTGAAATTGAAATTAAAAAATCACAGGAACAATATCCATGATTTTATTTATGTAAAAGTAAGTACCAACACCTCTTTGCCAAAATATACTGATACTTTTTTTTTACAGAAGTCAATTCAAATGGCCCACTCATTTGACAACATGGACCATTATTTTTTAAAATGGCCCATTGAATTTATTTTTGAGGGGCCCTGGGCCCATAGTGAAAAAAACCTTCCAGATCACTGCTTCCCTTCTTAACATGTGGTATTTAGGAGTACGAATGGGACTTTTGTGTTTTAAGAATAATGTTAAAGTAGGGTGACATTTCACTCAAATTGTAACTCTGTGAGCTAGAATATTAAAAAAAAAAACAAGACCCAGCACATAGCTGTAGAACAATGCTGGGTATATCTATATAACATATTATTGTCCTGAATATACCTGTAACACTTTCCACGGAATTTCTTAGTGGTTAATATTCAAGCAAACAGTTTTGTGGTAAAGCTTATAAAGATATTATTTTAAGGTTTGGTATGTTTACTAAAAAATATTTTTGCCTACCCTAAATTCCTATCTCTCAAGTTCATGTTTACATATTAGTGTACAATCAATTGTGGTTGTGGTTTGTGGTTAGAAATGTTTAACTATTTTGATATGCATTACATAATATGGTGGAATTTCTTAATTTCTTAATTGGTTTTTTTAAATGTATTAAGGGACGTACCTATTATCTTTACCAAATATCTTTCCTTTTTTCATACAACTATTATTTCCTACTATTTGCTTGAACTCCTTTAAAATTCATAAGATTAAAAAATTGTTGGCAGTTTTTTTTGCATTGCTAAACCTTGTCATTTCTGAAGGTAACATAAAATAAGTCTTGTCAACATAAAATATCAAAACTATAGTACTTTATGTATTATCAATATAAATAATTTATGATTTTTTTTCCATTTCACAAGCAAAGACATTTTACACTGGTTTAAAATTATGTCATAACAATTTTTACAGTAAAATATCAATAGTAAGTTTGACATGAGATATGACTAGGTTGTAAACCTATACCAGCTGTTGAGGATAATGACATTTTGTTGGGTCACATTGTCTTTAACATTGCATTTACAAATATTTTAAACATTGATTTCATGTGCTAAACCAACAAAGGTGCATCAGTCCATCCCTAGGTGGTAGATAGATGGGGGTTCCCTTTTTTAGGGCATTATCAGGTTATGGAAGAAAGTTTAAACTTGGACCATATAGGGTTGTGCTTATTCTGCAAGCTTCAAGAATTCCTTGCCTTGGCTTTTACATGTTAAACATCTCCTCAGAAGATGTCTTGATAAAGAGTATAAGAATTGTTAGTTAGTTTAAAGCAACACTTAAAGCAAGCTTTACAAATTTTACCAAACATTCACTGTTTAAGGTAGCACAATACAAAGATTTTATAACTCCAACTCCCAAGTTTTAAAATGCTGTAACTTTCTTAATAAAGCTTGAAAATTTATAAAAGTGGTAGTTTTGGATAGCTAACAGATTACTCTTTCAAATAAATGCAATGTTAGTATTATGCTTTAATTATGTAACCAATTATAATGTTAACTGTGTCTAAAATATTTTTCACCAAATTTCCACTTTCAAATGAAATTAGCTTCTGCATAGGTATCCCTAGAGGGTTGATTTTATTATATGTTGTTCCTATGGCCATTATCTACAAAAGGGTGTCTCAGATTTTAGATAGAATGTATAGAACAAATTTTACACCTAATTAATCATTATCTTCTTTTATGTGGTTAGGATGTTTACACTAATTAGAGATTTGTGAGAGAATGGAATACCATAGAGACAATCTGAGACACCCTTTTGAAGCCCAAAATGTGTTGATTAAGATTTCGTTAAATTTTTTAGTATAGTTAAAGAGATGATAGAGCTAAATTCATTCAAGTGAACGTACCCAGATTTTGACACTAATTACATAATAATTGATTACATAATGATTGCATAATAAAAATATTGCATTCATTTAAAAGATAAATCTTTTATCTATCTATATATACCTCTTTTGTTATTTTCTATGCATTCATAAGAAAGTTACAGCATTTCAAAGGTTAGTGATTGGAAGTAAAAAAATCTTTGTATTGTGCTACCTTAAGGTTGTAATGAAAGTCTATGACATCTTGTTTGCTGTTGCAGAAACAAAGTACATTTTTAAGGCCAACAACCTTTTAAGTAGTATTTAGTGCAGTTAGGTGAGACATACTTCTGTGTCCACATCTTATTCAAACAACAAACAACCAAGGAATTGTTATAAACATGTAACATATTTTATCCTTGTGAAGAATTAGAAATATTCTGAATCTGATTTAGCACTGCATATATTTAACATCTATTTTAATATTTAATGAAGTTGACAACATACATAAGATTTTGCTGTCAGGAAGATTGCGTCGACCTACATACCTAAATAATCATGCATGATTATTGCTGTCCTGACCTTGTATATTGATATACAAGTTTTTACTTCATGGAACTTCTCATATATTGCATGTATTTGTTCATTACAAGTACTATATGTTGCTTTTGAATTTCATCACCATATTATAAGTTTAAAAAATAAATGAAAACTTACTGAATTTTAAATAATAATTTTGTGGTTTAAAAAGAACCAAAAAATGTTCTAAAGGTTGTCAATAAATGCATGAAGTTAATATATAGGCAATTCAGGCTAGGCAATATGTATAATTCTGAAAATATAGGATAAATTCTTTTGCAGTGTGGTGAAAGTATATTTGCCCTGTGTTGAAGCCTCACTGTGACTTTAAGATTTAGAACAGCAGTAAAAGCAGTGTTCCTTTGCTTTTTATATGACCGCAAAAAAAAATATTTTTGGATCTTATAATGGTATGGTGTTGTCGTCTGTGTCGTCGTCATTGTCCAAAATTTTTCAGAAGGTTCAATACCACTAAAGAAAGCCTGGGATTAATTTTGGGGATGATTGCCCCAACCGTTTAGGAATAAGGGCCCAAAAGGGGCCCAAAACAAGCATTTTTCTAGTTTCAGGATAATAATTTGTGTATAGATATTTCTATTGCTCTGAAATTGTACCATAAATGTTAAATACCACAAGTAGAAGGTTGGGATTCTTTTTGTGGGTTATGGGGCAAAAAATTTAGGAATTTAGGGCCAAAAAGGGGCCCAAAACCAGTATTTTTCTAGTTTCCAGACAATAACTAGTGTGTAAGGGTATGGATCTCTCTGAAATTGTACCACAATGTTCCATATAACAAAGGGAAGAATGGGATTGAGTTTGGGGTAAATTGCCTCAGACATGTAGGAATTAGGGGCCAAAAAAGGGCCAAAAAGAAGCATTTTTCTAGTTTCAGACAATAACTTGTGTTTAAGTGTATGGATCTCGCTGAAATTGTACTACAAGGTTCCATACTACAAAGGAAAGGCTGGCACTGAGTTTTGGGGTTATTGCTCCAAAGGGGGGTTTCAATAAGTTGGGGGGGGGGGGTTGTGTTGTTTACAATTTTTTATGGGGATGCATATATTTTTTTCTCTTCAAATTTCAAATTTTTGAAAAGTTTTAAAGATGAAATCTTCAATTTCACACTAACAGTAACGAGCAATAGATTTGCAAAGTTTTTTACCACATTTATTTTGTGTCAGAAACCTTTATTATGTCAAAAATTTGACCACAATCCAAAATCAGACAGTATCAATCTTGAATGTTGTGTCCATACTTGCTCAACTGTTCAGGGTTCAACCTCTGCGGTCGTATAAAGCTGCGCCCTGTGGAGCATCTGGTTGTATTGTTTGCTGTGCATGTAATTATTTTGTGCCGGGGATGGCTACCCTATATCATTTGTTTTTTCTATTATATAGAGAAATAATTATAACATTTACTTTTATCCCTCCATAATGCTAAGATATCAGAAATACTATGTAGGAGTAGATTTGTGTTATTAAAACCAATAAACCTGTGGAAATTGATCTGCCCACTAAATATGTTTCACATGTTGAATAAAATTGCGTAAAATTGAAGTACATATAACTACATAATTATGGTTTTTTTCTTCACGTTTGAAGTATTGAATTATTGATGCACATTGGATGATTCAATAACTCAGATTTAATACATTTATACTACATTGTAGTATCCAAATCATACATATAAAGATTAGGTACATATATAATATAGTTGCAAGAAACCACCACCCACATGATTTTATTGGTGAAGGTTGATCCCAAAGGAGAAACCAAATGCAGGAAATGAATAAGTATAAAAGTTGTGGCCTGATGCCCTTGTTGGAACTTAATTTATTGCATGTTTAGGCTTTTTAAGGCCTAAATTAACAACAAACAATTTGTTATGTCTGTTTTAAGGTATTGCATCAACCACTTAATGTCGGTATCAATAAAAACCTGTTAATGGCAGGAAAGGAAGGACAAAAGCTGTTTATTATACTATATCTCTTATTGCTGATTGTTAAAGTCAAGACACAACTATAAACATGTTTATCATTACTATTTTGTAGGTGTTGGTGGCTACATACAATGTCAGGAATACACATCACCTGCCAAGAAGAAGGTAATGAATATTCATGTGACCTTGTTTGATAAATGATAACAAACATGGCAAGCTAGCTTGTTCACCAGTTTGATTACAGAACAATTCACTGGTCAATTATCAATATATTAATAATTTTAAATTTATGCAAAAAAGGAGTTATGGTCTTTTATAGATTGGAAAATAGCACTTTAGTTGTTTCCCTGCGATAATTTATGAACCCTTCAACCAATGCTCTTTCAAATTTTGATATTGTGTTAGTGATAACAAAATGGAGGTGAAATTTAATTTTGATGATTTTGACTTATACTGTTTGAGAGTAATGGTCCTTGATAAATTTTTAAATTGCACTGTAATATGTTGTTTCAGTTTGATCAACCAATGCTTTGCAAACTTTGATATATTGGTATAAAAGATCAATTTCAAATTGATGATTTTCCTTTTGCAGTTCAAACAAAAGTTATGGTTCCTTGGTACATTTTAAAATAGGCACAAAATGTTGCAGGTCAAACAAACCTGACAGTGCCTTAAAAAAACAGAAACTTATTTTGCTGTATTAAATTGACTGCTCTTTTCTTGTTATTTTAGTTCAACCTCTATTGAGAGTTGACTCATTGGTAATCATACCACGTACATCTTCTTTTTAAATATTGTATAAAAGTGGTGATATTCCATTGATCCTTAAAAGGCACTCCCATAACTAGTAACTTTTAGTATTAATGTATATTCCAGTATGTTTTCAGAACCTTTGGATTTTATGCCCTCATATTTTTACTGGAAAGATTTCTGTGTCTTTCCTCAGAAAAACATTGGCTTTGCCATATATGATACAATGAAGAAGCGTAGTATGAATTTGTTATCACTGATCACATATATTTTTGGTGGCAACATTTGTAATTAAAGTAAGCATTTCTTGGAGACAAATTTCATGTGTGAAGTCCTGCCTAAATTTACTGGTAAACACTAATGTAACATTGTAAATAAAGGCAACAGTAGTATACCGCTGTTCAAAACTCATAAATCCATGGACAAATAACAAAATCGGGGTAACAAACTAAAACCGAGGGAAAAGCATTAAATATAAGAGAAGAACAACGACTTAACACTAAAATGTAACACACATAGACAAAATCCCACGAGAATAACAAATATAACATATATATATAACATCAAAACCAAATACATGAATTTGGGATAGATAAGTACCGTGACACGTCTTATCGCAATGTGAATTTACACTCAAAAATAAGAGAAAACAAACGACACAACGTTATAATGTAATACACACAGAAACAAACTATAATATAACAATGGCCATATTCCTGACTTGGTACAGGGCATTTTTAAAGGAAAAAATGGTGGGTTGAACCTGGTTTTGTGGCATGCCAAACCTCGCACTTTTATGGCCATGTGAAATATAACACTGTTAAACACTAAATGTTACATTGTAACACTGTTAAACACTAAATGTTACATTGTAACACTGTTAAACTCTAATGTTATATTGTAACACTGATAAACACTAAATGTTACATTGTAACACTGTTAAACACTAAATGTTACATTGTAACACTGTTAAACACTAAATGTTATATTGTAACACTGTTAAAACACTAAATGTTACATTGTAACACTGTTAAACACTAAATGTTACATTGTAACGCTGTTAAACACTAAATGTTAACATTGTAACACTGTTAAACACTATTATTACATTGTAACAATATCTGGTCTGGTCTGTCTTCTAAATGTCATTCTTTATGAGTAAAAAGTAGATCATACCCTTGACTTAATTTGAATTATTTTGTATAGGAAGTGTCCTTGTCACATATCATGACTATATCTATTGTTTGTGAAGTGTAAACTTCTGCAGTCTGTGATAGCCAAATGTTCCATATCAATGAGCCCTATGAAGTTGTATACTCATATTACTTTAAAGGTGTTATTTTGACACAGTTCTTTTGTTCTTATGTTATTAAAGATACTGTAAGAATTTAAGATCATAGATTCTTGATGAGATAAATGATATGGAGATTATAAAGAACTCTATATCTCTTGTTATTATTTTGTAAGAGGATTATAGTGAATATAAATGTCAACATTTTATATAAATATATGGCTTATATATAAGTTATCAGTCTTATTCCTGGATAGGTCATGTTTTTTCTAAAGAGTGCATGCTTATATACATATTCGTTATATTTGATTTAAAAAAACAAGCTAAAAATAAAATTCTAACAGCTCTTTTCCTCAAAATTGTCTATTTATTTTGTTTAAAACTTTTGGAGTGAATGTTACTGAAATGTTATAAAAAAAGGAACTGAATTTAAATGTGTGTACATGTTTAGTTGATGATGGTACACTACACAGAAAACTTTGAATTGGAAAACCTGTACCCAATAAAAAACAGTGACTTCACCATTAATTAGGTGCTGAGGGATCTATTTAATGATTTTATTTGTACTTGACTGTATATGTTTTCTTTTTGAAAAAAAAACCAGTTTTGCTTGGTAGGTAAATTTGAGACACAGACCTGTGTTTTTGCGTAAACCCCTGAGGGTTTACGCAGTATATATTGGACGAGTGATGTAGTCTTTCGGAACACCGGATGTTAGTCGGAACACTTCTGGTTTTTCTATGACCACCTTTCAAATACATGCGCAATAGCTATGACCACCTTTCAAATGCATGCGCAATAGCTTACAAATCTGTTGAATATGCATTAGCATCTTAAGTTGCTATAGAGATATTTTACGTATGATCTGAAATTTATTATGATATAATATTTTCTTGCACACGATTACAAGCTGCTAATATTAACCTACATGCGTAGTATTTTAATTAGTCAAACGATGTAACCAGCTGTGTTTAGATATGAGATAAGATTTCATGTAAACAATGCGCTTTATATTCTGAACGAGAATAATTAAAAATAAAATCTTTAGAAAGAGTTTTAGTAGCATTTTATTTTAGATTTTACGTTTAGTGAAGATGTACATGTTGTAAAAAGCAAGCTATTTATTTTTTTATACTGAAATTAAAGGGAAGTCTTTCTTGCATATGATTAAATTACAGTTATTTTTTTTGGTTAAATATTGCAACTTTAATAAAAAAAAAAAAATGGTTATTAAAAATAAAATTAAATAGATATTGAATATGAAAAAATAAATATTTTTGAACAAGAACAATTAAAAATAATATCTTTAAAAAAAGTATTAGCACTTTTTGAAATTTTACGTCTAGGATAGACCAAGGACATGGAAATATAATCATAAATACGTGCCTCAAATAGGTGTAAAAACGAGGATTTAAAAAAAAATCGTTTATTGAAAATAACGTTAAAATTAATTATGAAAGTTATGTCCGTATTTATTTTCATTAATATTGCAAATTTAAAGTTATTTTCTTTGTTTAAATATTGCAACATTATTTACTTTTTTTAATAACCTCTGAATCCTTTTCGTCATTAAAATGCGACTGATAAGTATAGATATTCAATATGAAGGGGGAAAAAATAACCGTGACTGAAATCTAAATCTAAAATTTATTTTAAAAAAATACACATTTGACCATGCAGATGTAAGAAATGATACTTCAAGCAATGAAACAACGAATTAAATGTGCCACTTTAATTACGACTGATAACCTAAAAATGAATCATGCATGCATTTTTAGCAGACTTAACCAGGTCGGCGATAAGATATCGAATATAAAAAAAGAAGATATCGGGTTTGGTGTCAATGAGACAACTATCTGCAAGAAACCAAAATAACACAGAAATACAAACTATGGGTCACCGTACGGCCTTCAACAACAGGCAAAGCACGTACCGCATAGTCGGCTATAAAAGGCCCCGAAATGACAATGTAAAACAATCAGTCAAAAAAGAAAATTAACAAAGTCCGTATCATCGTATGCGTAACTTAGTTGCTCACCAGAGGAACTTTACGCAAGCGTTTAAACACGCGTTCCATAAGTTTGAAGTACGTCGAAATGCAAAGGTATACGCTTGGTGAACGCTTTTACTTCAGGAAAATTTTAATGGAACATAAAAAAAAATCATTCAGCTCAAGCGTTTGTCAAACGTATATACATGTACCTGTAAACTGCACGCACATAATATACACGCTATACGAGCGTTGAAAACGCTACAGATAAGTTTTAGACACGTTAAGGGCACATTGCATACAAAAATACTCGTCGCCTTAAAGCTTTCATTTAGGAAAAGAAGTCCGATACGGGTGAAACTTCATCAAACCTACAGAAGATATTACACCCTCTCTAACCATGTAACATGGGACTAGACATAGAAGTACAGGAACTACTCACATTAGTTTGAGCTGTACAAGATCTACAAAAATATCCCGCCTGCCTCAAAGGTGCATATAGGATCGACCATGGTCCAGCACTAATGATACAAATACCAACCAGAGTTACAATGACGTGGTAGTAAGTCTTTAAAGGCCACCGAGCGGCCTCCAAAAATGAAAAAAAAAACCTACTATTTAGTCGGCTTTTAAATGCCCCGACCATTAAGATTTAAAAACAAAAATCAAACAAAACTAAACAGCCTTATTGATAAACAAAATAATTTACGAAAACAACTTGACCGACATGAATTATGAACAACAACCACTGTACTACATGTTTCTGGCTTTAGAATGGACATTGGCACATAAACAATGTGGTGGCCATAAACCCAACCCTCCCAAATGAACCAAACCTTAAGGACAACACATCGCAAGAAAAAACTGTAAAATATCAGTTGCAATTCGCGTCCCTAAAATTATGGGTACGGTGCACAATATATATATAATCACTTACATAAAAACAATAGACACAAATCACTGAAATAATCGCACTTACCGAAAGCTATTTCAAAGCTAGTGAACATGTAGACGAACCAGTGGACATAGACGGACTGGTAAACATGTAAACAGACGGGCGAATGTGACAGACTTATTGACAAACATTCACATATAGACAGACCTGCAGTTGGGAATGCAGGAAGACCAGGAGAAACGCTAAGGTACGCTTTACGCACACCCAATACACGCTTTAAGCTCGTGCACACGATACAGATATGATTGACAGGTTGAATGCATCAAAATTACTAGCGTTTTGGTAGCGTGCATGATTTTTTTTACCTCGGCCGACGTACGTCGGATCTATACGTTGATGTGTGAAGCCGGTATTACATTATTTAAACCACTAAACAGGCAATGTCAGTTTCTAATTCTTATGCACAACAAAAGTAATATAAGACAATATATCTTTATTAAACAATTATCTAATATATATATAATGCCAAACAAGCATTTGGGTTTACGATTGCATTTCTTTTTTTAAAGAAAGCAACTTGTTAATTCTTTATCTGTTTAAAGCCTCAGATTGGAGTGTAGAGTATGTGTCTAGTCTCTTATATGTTGAGTAGATCTTTTTAAAGATTAGCGTAGCCTTTTAAATGGTTCACCCAGTATTATTTTTGCTTTTGAATTGGGAGTGTTAAGTTTTATTTACGAACAGCATTAAAAAGAGGCATTGAAAACTTATATAGTTTTGATTAATTAAAAACTAGGTCACAGCATTCTTGGGTGTATAGGTTAGGCATGTATGGCATGTAAACAAATCTTTTAAAGGTCAATATTTGACTATTAAAACATTTCTTCAGCTTGTTTAAGGTTGCTCATCTTCCAGTGAATGTGATGTCAACATGCAATCTTGTATAGATTCTGACAGTAAAACGATACAGTGTTCTCGCCTAGTGGTATCGCTTGACGCCATTCATAATAACTACTGTGGATTTAAACTATTCTTTAAAACACTAATCATCCATTTAAAGTAACAAGAAATGGTAATTTAATTAGGTAACCAGTAAGCTTAATGGTAACATTCAATATTTTTTCAATAACTGCTTTAATAATTTGTGCTAAAACATCAATTATAAGATTAGAAATACATTTAAGGTATAAACTTGGTTTTCTGTTTGTTTGTTAGTTGCTGCCTCATTAATAATCAACCCAAAATTCTTTTATTCAGATTATAAAAAAGGACGATCTTTACAGCAACTTTTAAATAAATGGTTTTAAAGTTTAATACAGCACTAAAGCAAGTCCTTTAAACTGTTTTATATATTTTTGAGTATATCTAAAGTTTGAAAGTTAACATATTGAATTTGTAGAAGTCTTTACACAAACAAAAATAACAACATAAGGTAATCAAAATGGTGTATGGACCATTTCTAAAGATTACTGTAGCTTGATACATGTACTACTAGTGTGAGTTATCGCAATTGTTGTCCATTATACAAAAACTAATATGAGCCACTTGGCCAAAGGGAATGAACCTGGATGTTAATAATGACTTTGGTTTTAAGTTTCAAAACAGTATTTGGTGATTTTACAAATTAACCAACCTAAATGGCCATGTTTGATAATAAGAATAAAGGACATTTTTAAACATTGTAGTATCATGTATGCAACCATGAAATATTAAAATAGGGGAATATGTCCTATGTTAGTCTTGTTTAAGATTTATGTTTGGTTGAATCTTGTTACAGTGACTTGACTGTTAGTGTTGCTATTCACCAATTGCAACTCATTCAAAATTTTGACCCAATTGCAATTTGTTTTATTAAATCAAATTGTTCAACTGGTCAAAATTTTGAACAAACTGTTCAGCCAAAATGTGAAAGTGCAAAGTGATAAAATAAATCATACTTACAATCCTATAAGTCTGTAACTCCACTGTATTGATGTAATTCCTAAATCAGTCTATCAATCTGTATAGTTATATTACAGCCATTACCATACTAAAGGTGAACTGTTTTATTTTGAATTGCTATAAAAATGTCAAAACTAAGCTTTTATAGAGTTTTTCTTTCGAAAAGTATTCTATATTTATACGAATCACACATTATGTGAATAAAAACATTTCATATTCAGTAAAATATGTATGAAATAACAATATGCTTCCTTGGGGAGATAACCTAAAATACACTTCTTTTGAATAAAGACTTTTTAAAACCAAAAAGCGATTATCTCCCCTTCCTACAAACATATTGCAATTTCAAATATTTTACTGAATATGAAATGTTTTTATTCACATAATGTGTGATTCTTATAAATATAGAATACTTTTCGAAAGAAAAACTCTATAAAAGCTTAGTTTTGACATTTTTATAGCAATTCAAAATAAAACAGTTCACCTTTAGTATGGTAATGGCCGTAATATACCTATACAGATTGATAGACTGATTTAGGAATTACATCAATACAGTGGAGTGACAGACATATAGGATTGTAAGTATGATTTATTTTATCACTTTGCACTTTCACATTTTGGCTGAACAGTTTGTTCAAAATTTTGACCAGTTGAACAATTTGATTTAATAAAACAAATTGCAATTGGGTCAAAATTTTGAATGAGTTGCAATTGGTGAATAGCAACACTAACAGTCAAGTCACTGTAGTTCAAACAATATGGCCACAAGTACTGTATATGCTAAATTTCAACTGGTATATATTTGTTTAGGGGCCAGCTGAAGGACGCCTCCGGGTGCTGGAATTTCTCGCTACATTGAAGACCTGTTGGTGACCTTCTGCTGTTGTTTTTTTCAATGGTCGAGTTGTTGTCTCTTTGGCACATTCCCCATTTCCATTCTCAATTTTATTCTACTCAAAATTATATATCGAAACGGCTGATTTATAGAAATTGATTTGTTGATTTGAATTATCTACTCAGGAACTCTGCTTTACATTTAGTTTCTTTCCATACAACATTTTTTTTTATTATTAATCATTTCTAGTAGTGATTTTTTTTTTTTAATTTTAGGATACGGATGCTCGTTAACAGTGATGACAATTTTTTCTTTCATCTTATGATTTACCTCAAATTTGCATTAAGGGATGATAAATTTCCTCTAAAGTACACCATAAACTAAAATGATCCTGAAATATGATTGATTTTTAATCATCATTGGCTATTAGGTTAGAGTTTTACAGACAAATTGACATACTTTTAATGGTTCGAGGAAAAATTCCAGAAATTTCCACATCAAAGTCCATCAAAGTCTAACCTAATAAAAATTGGGGCAATTTTTTATTTCATATATTAAAAACATTTTAAATAAAAATAGTTTTATGACAATTTCTTTTTCTTGTTCTGAAAATAACAAAATATAAAATAACTTGTAATATATTCAGAAAGTCAAGGTCAGAGTGCTTTATCCCATTAGCATGTTAAGTATTATAAACTCGGTCAAGTGAAACTTTTAATATGATTTGAATACATTTTCGGTATTTGTTATTTTCTTTGGTGATGTAATGTATAATTTATAAGGTGTCAAGAATTTGCAATTAATGTCTATATTTGTGTGGTCACATAGTGAAAATTTGTCATAATCTGTAATGCTTTGTGCTATAAACATATCATCAAAGGTTAAATATTTGTTTACCAAGTCACAAAATCTTGTAAAAGATTCTGTTTTTTTGGTATTTTGATTGAGAAGAAAGAAAAGGTGTTTTGATTGAGAAGAACAAGTTAACTAAGCGATCTATTGTACATTGATCAAGTTTAATTATTTAAGTACAAGTAATCTTGTTTTGATAAGTTACGATACATACTGAGAATCATATGTATTTCCCCATAATGATTTCGACTTTTGAGCACCAGAAAAACTTGGACATCCCCCCATTTCAATTAAATAAGTGGTGTGGCATGACACCAGATTTTTTTGTGTTGAAAAAGGACCATTTTCATGTCTTTCATCACTAACTTCTGCATTGTTCTTTACAAGTAGGTTGAATTTTTGAATTTTTACATTCAAAGGACCATTTAATAATTAAAGCCTTGGTCACACCTTACCGATAGCACAAAACGGAGCCTAATAAATGAAAATAAAAGTTGTCCGTTGACAAAATTGTTATCCGTTGGGTTGATGTACTGACCACATAAAACGGACGTGTAACGAATGCATAACGGACACACACCGGATATGCAACGGAAACGTACTGGACAAAAGGATGTCGAATGTATATCCAACAGACGAGTACCGCATAAAACGGACACCTAACGGAAGCGTATCTGATAAAACGGATGAACAAGATATACAGAAAAAAATAAAGGCGACAATAATAATACATTTAAATTGCATAAATATTCAAAATGTTTCTGTGTAACTGGTTTTGGTTTGTTCTTCAAACTGCCGCCAAAGGTCAGTGTCTGGCCTGAATAAGAGCTGCTTAATTGTGAAGACGTGCCTTTACTCAAGATTGATTATGATTAATAAGAATTCATAACCTTAAGAAATCTAACATACCAATAATTGTCATTTCTGACGCGAAATTTTCAATTGGCTATCATCCCTTTCAGATCTGTTCATCATCCGTTTTATCCGTTATACGTCCGGTAGAAGTTCGTTTCTCATTCGTTCAACATCCGTTTTATCCGTTAAACGTACGGTAGAAGTCTGATGGTGAATTTATCTTCCAGACCTCCAACAGATGTATAACGGACACATAACGTATACAAAACGGAAACCAAACGGACGAGTACCGTACAAAACAGACGCCTAACGGAGCTTCAATGGACATTTTATCCATTGGACGTCCGTTCAAAGTTTTGAACATGCTCAAAATTTTCCACCGGACAGAAGGGACGATCGACGAATAAAAGTATGCTTAATGGACATGCAATGGATATGGACGGACGTCTAACGGATAAAAACGGACGTCTAACGGATAAGAACGGATGTCTAACGGACATGAATGGATTGGAAAAAATTATTCGTTAGGCGTCCGTTCGCGCTATCTGGTAAGGTGTGACCGAGGCTTAATACATGACTATTATGGAATATTTAAAACCAATAAAAAAAACTAATGTAGGTGTGACCTTATTGAAATTCAGTTCAGCATTCATATTTGATGTTTTTATATATCTGTATTACCAGTGTTAAATTAGCTCCTGGAATCTAACTTCCCAGCAAAGATTACTAAGGCTTTGACTGATTGTTACACTTCTTCTGGTTATATATGTGTATTAACATTGCAATTTTAGGGCTAATATCAGTCATTTCTATTCCATCCTGATAAAATTAAGAACTGAATTAACTAATTATTATGTCAGCTTCAAATTTTACATGGGTAGTTTTTTCGAGCCTGCAACTTTTGTTGCAGAAAGCTCTACATAGGGATAGTGATCCGCGGCGGCGTTAGCTCACTTCTTAAAAGCTTTATATTTTAGAAGGTGGAAGACCTGGATGCTTCATACTTTGTATATAGATGCTTCATGTTAAGAAGTTTCCGTCAGCCACATGTCCAATGTCCTTGACCTCATTTTCATGGTTCAGTGACCACTGAAAAAAAAGTTCAAATTTTTTGTAATGTTGAATTCTCTCTTATTATAAGTAATAGGATAACTATATTTGATATGTGCGTACCTTGCAAGGTCCTCGTGTCTGTCAGACAGTTTTCACTTGACCTCGACCTCATTTCATGGATCAGTGAACAAGGTTAAGTTTTGGTGGTCAAGTCCATATCTCAGATACTATAAGCAATAGGGCTAGTATATTCGGTGTATGGAAGGGAACTGTAAGGTGTACATGTCCAACTGGCAGGTGTCATCTGACCTTGACCTCATTTTCATGGTTCAGTGGTTATAGTTAAATTTTTGTGTTTTGGTCTGTTTTTCTCATACCATATGCAATAGGTCTACTATATTTGTTGTATGGAATGATTGTTAAGTGTACATGTCTAGCGGGCAGATGTCATGTGACTTTGACCTCATTTTCATGGTTCAGTGGTCAAAGTTAAGTTTTTGAGTTTTGGTCTTTTTATCTAATGCTATATGCCATAGGTCAACTATATTTGGTGTATGGAAATATTTTATGATCTTTATGTCAGTCGAGCAGGTTTTATTAACCGTGACCTCATTTTCACGGTTCATTGCACAGCAAATTGAATTCTCATAATTGACAATCAGCATTTTTCTCGGTTTGGCCAGATTTTAGGTTTATAGAATCATTGTAAGGTGTATATGTCAGTCTAACATCTGATCTCAACCTTATTTTCTTTGTTGAACTTATATAATTACTTCAAGGTGTACATATTTGTATAACAGGAGTCACCTTTTAATTGATTTATATATGCAATTTAAATGACTGAAATGTGATGAAAGTGTCACATATTGGACATAATTGAAATATTCAAGTTTGTAATTTATATATAATTTTTTTTCCAGTCTCCAAAGCCATCTATTGGTGAGGGACCATCACATAAGCCCTGGTCATCACTACCAACATCAGACATTCCACCAGGCAATACAGAGAAATGGGTCCTTGGATCATTTGATGATACTTTCTTTGGAGTGGTAAGTTAATAACAAACAATGAACAATAATGTCAACTGTCGACTGTATCTTGGACTATATTTCTGTCAGCTGTTGTGATTCTGATAGCATATTGCCTGTTAAGGCTTCAGACATACACCATTGTTAGAAACAGACGCTAGAAAAATTTGTGACTAAAAAAAACCAGACTACATGTGCAAAAAAGGAGTACATGAGTATCAGTATATAGCAAGGAAAAACTAAATTCTCCATAAATGTGCCTTTTCCTTGACAAAAATCTCTTACTTGACTTTAATCTTATCTTTTATATGAGTTTTGTTTTGAAAAATTTTCCTTGAAATAACATGCACTTAACATTTTTCATTCACAAATCTTACAAGAAAGACACCTGGTAACATTGTATTTGTCAGCTAACTTGGCTTTTACAACTCTTGAGAATTTATCATTACTATATTAAGGCTATTTTGTGAAATCATGTCCCACGAGTGACAGAAAGACAAATAACTGTAACAGGTTGGGATGTAAAACACAAATATTTGTCTCATAACAGGAGTGGCAGATAATAAAAGATTATTTTTTTCTGTTGGAATTTTTCTGAAATAGCTTTTTTGTTAGGTTATGTACTTTGAATTGAATTCTGTAACGTCTACTGTTCTTTGATATATTATCATTAGTTAATGTTATGGTTGTATAAGTAATCTATTATGCCTATTTCATGAGTTTTAAAAGTGCTTTTCCTGATTTTTATTTTCCATCAATCAAGATTGAATGGAGAGGGATTGAGATGTCAAAAAGCTAATACAACCCTTCTACATGTTCATTGCTTGCCTTAAGTCAAGGAATCTTGTCAGTGGTTTGTTATATCCAAAATGTTTTTTTGTCATTTAGAGAATTTTATGTTTATTGGCATCCTCAGATGTTTGAGTTAAATTTATTTTTTGGAACTAGCTCAATTTAGAGTTTGACACATTAAATAGACATCTGTTTATTTGTATATACCATTTGTTGTACTCTACAATTAAGTTGCTGTCTCATTGGTGTACACCTCATCTCTCATGTTATTCATACCTTATAAAATCCTCAGTATGGAACTTTTCCATAAAATCTTCTGGCAACCCAGAATCATTTAATGTACTGAAGCAAATATGTGTATTGATAATTTATGGATTTATTTGAAATCTGATGATTGATTAGGTCACGGTTTGATATTTGTTTCATCCTTTCTGATGGTTGCAATAATCGTATTACATAGGCTTAACCTCTGGAATGTATTGGATCCACCACTCTAATCAATAAGGTTGATTGTTTTGTACCTAGCACCATCTAATAAGATCTTTGCACATTATCTGTTTTTATGTTAAAAGGAATTCCTCATATTGGTCAAACTAGGCAAAGAATTCAATATTATTTGGGGAATTCTTGCAATTCTTGCAATGCTGATTTTGACTACTCCAGTAAATTCCTGATTTCAAAGCAAAGAGGAGATTGGTTTGTGGAAACTTATATGCCTTGTACAATTGACTGGTTGTGGAAAGTAACTTGCCTCTGATAACCAGGTATACATGATCCTGGTGGATTGTTTTTTGGCTGTGGAGAATTTGAAACCCTTCTTTAGTGATATACTGGCTGGAGTCATCTAAGTAGATTTCAGGAATTAAGGAACAACTATTTAAATCTAAGGAGGCAAATAGTCATTCCTTATGGTTATTTTTTAAATGTTACATCCTGATCCCAACACAGAAGAAAAAATAATTTGATGCAAGTGTGGTAGAAAAAAATATTTTAGAATGGAAAAACAATTTATAAGCCTTATAAAGTTAAATGGTCATTCATTTCCTTGCAATTAATCTTTCAACAAGTCAAAAATCATTTTCAAATACAAAATTACATATAATTGGGTAATATATATAATATATATATATATATATATATACAGAATATCCAGAAGATTGATGTTATTTTATACAATTCTGAATAAAAATTGATTTTTGTCAAATTTCATAAACTTTTGAATGTCATAAAAACTGATCAATTGATTATAATTGATTGTGAAAATAGCATATATGAAGAGCCTGTAAAAGGAGTGGTTCTAATTCCATCTTTGTTGTCTCGTTCATGTATAATCTATGAATGGCAAGTAAATTAACTTTCCGATAACATCTTCAAATTTCCCCTTGCAGGCAGACATAAAATGGTAGATTTTACATGCATGATCAACAATTGTAATATTGAACTCATGTAACCCATCAATTTGTTTTTACAAATTTTCTACCTAAACACTAATGTGCTGAGATTTCTACAAACCAGTTGTCATTAAATTATTTGATAGTTTAAAGGATTGGTAATAAACAGTCTTCATTCAATGAACTTTTGGACAATGTTGAACCTGTTATTACTTCTAATTGTGGGTTAGTGATTAAGTATGTCTGATCGATTTGGTATATTGTGTTTTAATGGTCCGTCAAAAAATTTAATTTTAGTCCTGTCACATTAATAGTTCGATAATAATAATTGGTATCAGTATTTATGGTACGTAATTCAAATTATTAAGCATAAAAATTTCCAAGGTCAAATTAATTTTTTAATGCATTTACATTGAATAAGTTGGATTGTATAATTTAGGAGTAATTGAATAACTTTTCACGACAATATGAACATGTTTCTATTGATAGAACATATAATATGATTGTCACAAGAAAATGTGCCACACCAGAGAAGGATTTATTTAAATATAAAGAGATGTGGTACGATTGCCAACTATAAAACTATCCACCAGAGTCCAAACGATGTGGATTTAAGCAACTAAAGGTCACCAGTTCAACCTTCAACAATGTGTCAAACCCATACCCTGTAGTCACCTGTAAATCCCTTGGCATGACAAAATGTAATACAACTCAATGTATATGTAACCTTTTGGTTTTTCAAAATCATTTTTGAAACAAAATCCCATGTCTTTTTGGTTTCTCTCTTAATCATAAATTGGTATCTCTTGTCTCCTTTTATACATTCTAGTGTATATTAAAACATTACAATTCCATGAAAGGATGTGACATCTGTTATATGAGGAAAAAGCAAGTTTCAAGTTCAGATAAATTTATTTTTTAAACGTGTTTCAAAACTACAGTATAAGATCATACATTGTTGAAATAATAGTTTTTTAACATTTGATGCATAAACTTGAAATAATGTAACAGAAAAGGGTTGAAAACGGCATAAAGTCAAGCTTTTTAAACATATCTTTACATGTAGGAGGCAGAAAGAACTAAGTGAAAGCCTTAAGTATATGTATATATTTAATTCATACCTTATCCTACATACATAGTTATGGTGTTGTAGGATTACTGGGATTTACTTTCAATAATATGGCCTATATTTGTATAGGGTTCAACAACATTTATGTATGGTTACAAAGATTACACATGCCCTCAAAAAATACGATTATAGGTCATTTTTGTTGGACATTTCTTACACTTCCTGAACATTTGAGCTATGTACTGTTAATTTTGTCAAGTCTTGTTTTGGAATGCAGCATTGTAGTGCTGTTTTCTTCACTTTTGTCGAAAATACAAAAAATTGTAAAGAAGTTCTGAAAAGCATTGTCTTCTTAAAGATATTCTTAAGAGATTAGTCATAATTTTGTTTACTAAATCTGTGGTACTAAGATTTACTGGTTCAGCTTTGGGCTTTATGGTCTGATTTAGTAGTATACACACCACTTGTCTGTAATGAAATATGACGAAATAAAGGATTATGACAAAGCCTCTAGTCATTGTTTTATTCTCCAATCATTTTTAAAACATCCTTAAAAAAAACTTTCTCCTTAAAAAGGCACTTAATTACTAAAATAGAAAACCTCAGTATTTAACAAGTCTTGCAATTAGATAAATAAATGACGGGAGTTTAAGATCTTTGCTGGAAGCACATACCATACAGAACTTAAACCTCTTTAGTAATTAGATATTAGCCAGTGTACTGGTACTATCCATTTTCACAACAGATGTATAGCCCAAAGCAGAAAAGCATTGGTCAGAATTTAACAAGTTTAAATGATTTAAATCTCTGCTTGAAATTATAAAACTTATCCTGACAAAGGTTTTTGATTAAGTTAAAATGAAAATAAAATATGTAGTATCTGAAAAAGGTTAAGCCTATTTGCCTATCTTCTTAAGTGTATATATAATAAATTGCAATTTGTGTCATTGAAGATCCTGTGTAATTTGGTTAAAAAATGGAGCCTTGATATTTTAATATGTTAAAACAGCAAACTGCTTTAAGTTAAAAGACTTGAATACCTATTATTTATGATAATTAGCACACTTGAAGCATTAATTAATTATATGTTATTCTATATAACTTCTTTGAGTATGGAGCCTTTTGTCAACTCAGCATTATGTATAACTTGATCAAAGCCAAAAATCATTGGTCATGGTATTTATTTTTAGTTTGGACCTTTATTGCTCAACTTATTACATCAACTGACAAAAGATTATTCCACCTTGATTTGTTGCTGCTTAATTCTGATTTTTTTCAACTTAACCAAGACAGTTGAATCTATAGACAAAACTAAATGTCTCCAACCAATTTTGTTGGGGTATCATTAAAAACAAAACTATTGAACACAAAATAATCTGAACCAGCCACTCACAACAAATTAATTATGTGTAAAAGAGCTCACAAACAACTCTGAACAGTCTTTTAAGAATTGCTGCATCATCTGGTTATTTTTGGCATCAAAAATGTATATTTTATAGGTATTTCGTAATGGAAACAACCTAACAAAAAATTAATTTGGAATCAGATGACCTTTAGGTGTTTAATACAAACATTGCTTATGAACACAACAAAAGAAAAAAAATCATCGGGTTTCAAACTAAAGTACATAATAAATCTTAAAAAAACCAGTAGATTATTTTACTACATTAGTGTCATGGTAAAACATGACGTTAGGGATAGAATTAATGAACATTCCCTAATTGGGCGTTAGTTACGGCCTTTTCAAATTTGGATTACTTAGGTCTCTCAGATTTTCAGTTGATTTTACTTTTATTTTTGTACATATTGTAGTAATTAAACATCATGCTGGATTCAAGTATTTTAAACCTAACCTTATTTATGACACTTAGAAAACACATATGGTGGAATTAGTAATTCAAAAGATATTACAAAATCAGGGGCGAAAATTACAGAAATTTTATACAAACAGTCAATCTAAAATAAATCACACTTATGCATGAAATAAATGAGAAAAAACATGCTTTACATTTCTGAAAACTTTATTCTTTTTATGTTAAATGATTTTTTTCAAGATATCAAAAGTTTCCTCTAGGTGGTTTGGAAATAAAGAAAAACAAGATTAAGAATACAATGACAGTCCAAATCTCTAATTTTCACATGTAATTTGCTTTCAATCATAACTAACTAACATTAGCATTTTCATTTTAATTTCTATGATAAATCATGAACTCATCTCCAAACATAAC
The DNA here is from genome assembly GCA_019925275.1 of Mytilus edulis. Lineage (NCBI taxonomy): Eukaryota > Metazoa > Mollusca > Bivalvia > Mytilida > Mytilidae > Mytilus > Mytilus edulis. Next base: position 47,502,215 of record CM034350.1, read on the forward strand.
TCGCCCATCACAGATCTGTTTCAGTATAGGAAAATATGTGTAAATGTAAAGCAGACAAAACAACTTTCTATGTAGAGAGGATAAACAGACATAAAAGGTCTCAATTCAGGTAGATCTTGCATTGATTATGTAAATATTTTTTCTTAAAGGAAGGGTGGATATATGAATCAGTTTAAATTGATGCCTTTTGTATCCGGATGAGCATTTTTTAATTATGTTAGTAATAATTGAAAAAAGTGCTAAAAAAGATGGAAAATGCAATTCAAATGATGTAATTCCTTTAAAGCTCATGGTTACATAAGTGTAGATTTTCAATTGTAATTCTCTCATTCTGAGTATTGTAAACAAAGGACTTTAAAAAGAATAAATAAACTTTTAGTTAATTTTTATATACGTTTTTCATGTGTTAGAATGACTCATTATGTAATTTTCAAATGAAAATTAAATAGATCAGGATGAATTAGGTTTCTAAGTCAATATTGATCATTTAGCTTGTTTACACCTTCATCCTACAGTATGTGTCATTTAATATATTACACCTTCATCCTACAGTATATGTCAGTATATATATATATGATGCAAACTTTCATACAAACAAACATAATTCACATTTAATTTATGAGGTCATTATAGAAATTTATATATTTTTATAGACTTAAAAGGTAAATAAATACATGACCATCTATATAAAACAGCTATTGCATACTAAGAGACGTATATGGGGTCAACCATAGTATTTTCTTTGAGCTCAGATCCTTTTGAATGGTATTTGTGTTAATTAATATACTAATAAGGTTCTATTTACAGAGTAGAACCTATTAGTACTGACTGTAACATTGAGAAAGCCTTAGTATAATATTTTAGATACCTATATCTACATATTGGAATTAAACATTAACAAATATCAGTTTTGGTTATCTCCCTTTTAAAAACACTGTAGTCAAAATGATCATAGTTAAAATGTTTTCTTTGATAACATTGTAATTATTCAATTTTAATTCCAATTATCCCTACCATCATTTAGGGGGTATTACTGATCTTTAAGAGACAATACATAGAAATTATTTTTTTATTTTTTTCTCAGTTTATATGATATGTATCCTCAACCGTTGCCTGTGTTATATTTATGAATGGTTCAACAATTTTTTTTAAAATAGAAAGTAGTTACAAACAAGCTTGAATTAAACACAGTTTTATTTGGCCTTTTTTACTTTTTTTGATTGGAGCGTCACTGATGAGTCTTTTGTAGACGAAACCCGCATCTGGCGTATATACTAAATTTAGTCCTGGTATCTATGAGTTTATTTTAAGGGTGATAATTGAATTTGAAAATCAAAAAAACCAAAACCCTCTTGTCCATTTCTTGATAGCAGTATTTTCCATGCCTCATGTTTACCTTTGAGAGATCTAGCAACATAGTGTATTCAGGAAAATATTGGTAATTCTAGATTTGTTTATACTTGAATGAACTTATAGATATTTTGCCAAGAGATCTGACTTTAATGCAAAGCATAGCAGTAAATTTAAATTAAATCTTAGCATTACAAGGAACAGCATGACTTTATTGCAGCGATTCCCAGTGCATTTTGACTTGATAAACCATCTTTTCAATGAAATATGACAATATGAATAATGTCCCTTTTATTGAAATATCAAATTAAATACCCACTCCAAACAGTAGGCCAATTTTTAAAGAGGATTATTCACACACAGGAATTCCAACTACCTACTAAAAAGACAAGAAATTATTGATAACATATCATTTATAAATGGAGACCTCTTCAATTTTATCAGTCTTGAAAGGTCCTTCACAATTTAAATAGGGTTAACACTAATAATAAAGTAGGAAAGCCTTCAAAATTAATGAACGATTTGATTTCATACATATTTGATAAATGTAGAACCTAGGTGACAACTGTCAATATTTCCCTCTGTATGTCACAATTGAATATACTCTGTATGTTAAATGGATACTTGGTGTTTTAGGTTTAGGAATAAATACTGACTTTTGATAGTTTGATAGTAATATGAGATTTATACTCATAGATTCATAAAAGGCAAACTATACAGATTTGGTGGTTTAGAATTTAAAGGAAAACGTTTTCTTATACAGTCAAAATATTTTATTCACAGAAAAATTGCAAGTTCAAGGATAAGAGACAGATGGTACGTGTTTCAGAAATTTGCTTGCCTTGGCTTCTCAAGAATGGCTTCTAAAAATTTGACTGCAAACCCATTAATGAAAAATCTATCCTGCTTGTTTGTAGAATAGAAAATGCTGTTGAAAGTTATATTAATAAATATGTAAGAATCCGAGTAGTTTGGTATAGTTTAACTGGTGAGGGTATAAATTAAGAAATTTAAGCCAACAAAATGTTTTTTTTTATAAATTTTGATTGACTGATCATACTTTCAGGAACCACAGATGATCAAGGCAATGCAGAAAATATGTTTTCATCAAAAGTAAATATTAGAATAATAGTTCTAGATGTTATTGTTTCTATTTTCAGGATCCAGAGGTTAGCAGTGTATGGCTACAGAGTCAGGATTTCATTGGTCTTGGATTTAATATAGCTGGCAGTATGAGGGATGGTATATTTGTCAGTCAGGTTCACAATAGGGGACCAGCTGTAGAATCAGGACAATTTAAAGTTGGTATGTCACTTGATGTTACATGAGAAAATCTTAACAGATATGGAACATACAAATTAGATACAAAGTTTTTTTTATTTTCCAATGCTATCTACAAAGTGCAACAAAAAAACAAAAGGAAAAACAAAGAAAGCAAAAGAAATAAAATTTAGTGAAACACATGAAAATAAGCACAAAGTTCCACTACTATTTTTGTATCTATTTTCTTTATGTAAATGTACATCTGTGTAACTTTTTTTGTTTCTGTCAAATGTTTGTATGTTGAGGTAACAGAATGAAAGATATTGTTCTTTATATAAGTTTAATTACCATCAATACTGTAACAAAAAACAATTCTACATGATTCATTGATTGATGGATAATAAACATCCAGCAGTAAATTAAAGACATTTTTAAAACTAAAACATGTTTAAATGAAATGAAAACTTACCCTGTTTTGTGCAAGAACAAGTGTCTACACGCTGAACTCGATTTTGTGTTTGCTAGTTCACTAGATAACAATCTGTTGAAGACATTGTTACATTTTTACATAGACACATTATTCTAATTCCTAGCTAACCAATCTATGCTCTCAATTTTTTATGCTGCATGCTTAGCTAAGAAGCAGCAACTACCAATCTAAAAGTCTTTGGTTGGACCTGGTTTGGGATTAAACCCATGACCTCCCACAGTTGAGGTGAGCACGCTTCCACAAGTCCACATAGACAGTACGACATACATTGACAGTCGTATAAACAGCAAAACAAAACAAGCAAAGAAAATAGTATGCAAATATAGAAATAAATTCAGCATAAATATGTATCCAGTTATTCGAGCAATATTGAATTGAATTTAAGTCATGTCCTATATGTAACAGTGTACATTGTATAAAATTTCTTATTTTAAATTTTATTTTTCAGGTGATCGGATTTTGAGTGTAACCATTTCCTTTGAGAACATGGTGTACGAAGATGCTCTTACATTCTTAGTTATGCTTCACCATATCCTGTTAGAGTCACATTACAAAAAGAGAAACTTGTACGTAAAGACCGTCGTGTCAGCGAGTCTCCTTCTACTCTTAGTCATCCTCTGTACAGAAGTCAGTCAATGGATACATTAAAGAAAATAAGGAAAGACTCTACATTGATGCCACAAAGAAGCTTCAGTGAAATGAGGCCAGAAAAAAAGAAGGAAAATCATCAGAGGTCGTCAGCTGCTCCGTCATTCTCTGGTAAAGGGGAGGCTTTCCCACAATTCAAGAAAATGGAAGTAAGAATGATTTAAAGTTAGCAAATGGTGAGGAGGTCTTCAAAGAAACAGTAGTGACAGTAGAGAGAGAACCAACTAATATCCCATCAGTCACTGTAGATATGGTGGACGGAAACGAAAAACATGACACATCAAATGCAACAGCTTTTGCTGCCAATTTGTTTGATAAATTGAATGAGCAAGATAAGCTAGATATGTTGAGACTAAGTTATGAAGATCCAAATGATGACTCAAACAATAGTAAAGTTGTTGTTTCATCTGCTGAAACTTCTTTCACTGAAACTCCTAAATCAGTGGGTTCTTTAGACTTGGATACAGTTGTTGTAGAATCAAAATCTGCTCCAACCAAACCAGAAAGGAGGAAAAAGAACAGGTCTAGTGGCAGCAGTGTATCGTCAAGTGACATTTCTATCAGTCCAAGAGTTAGTTCATTACAGTCACCAGATATTGAAGTACAGGAAGTGTTCACAGAAGCAGAGGTACAATTATCAGAATCACAACCAAAGTCATCTGTATTTATAGATGAAGGTATCTGAGGAAATAATCACACCTGCTGTTAAGGATAGAAATACTTCAGTCTTGAGTGACAAAATTGAATTCAGTGATGTGGATATTACTATAAAAAGTGATACCTCAAGATCCTCACCTGATATTGGCAGTCTAACACTTGTGGATTATAGCTTATCAGACATGGAAAGTACTCTAGACCGTCAACTCCTGATAATAGACCTATTGTTGATGAGGAACTTATTACTCCAGAGCATTCAAAGAAAGATTCTTCTGGTCAGATATCAAATCTGATAGCATTTAAAGGTTCTCCAACTGAAAATGGGGAAAATTCAAGTATAGGATCAGATGTATGTAATGATACAGTTATTAAAGCATCCAATAGCAGTTCATCACTTTCTAGCTCTGGCGATGAAAAAAATGAATCAAAATTACAAAATACCTCAGAAGTTGACTTTAATGTGACATCATCTAACCCAAGTTTGTTTTCTACACCATACCCAAGCAGGAATACGAAAGAATCAATCAGTGGTAAAGTCCTACGATATATCTATGAATGAATTGAATGATATAGAAACTCAAATGAGCCAAAAATCAAAACAAGGAAAGGATTCACAAAAAAGGGGGATAGCTTTTGAAGTGAGGGATGATTATACCACTGGATCAGTGAGAACAGTAACTGTTGATTCAAAATCATCATCTGTTTTGAGGACAATGTCTTGTTTTGATAAAATTGGAAATTTAGAACAATATGAAAATACATTACAAATGACAAGAACAGGTTCTTTCACAGGAAATGTGACGAAAGATTCTACTGACAATTCATTAGATTGGTCAGGGAAAAGGTTAGTTAGGTCAGGGTCATTTTCTGATATTCCGCAGGATGATTCAATTAAAGATTGGCGAGACCATAATGTTATTGATGATAGCGATACCATTAATTCCAGTATAAATGAAGATATCATTTCATCAAATGATAGTATCAATGAAGATGAAAATGAACAAAAAGGAATGAAAAAATCAAATTTCTTCCGAGCAAGAGAAAATTTAGCAAACTTGTCGACAATTCTGAATCACTGCAGTCATTACATTCTTTGACAGAATCATCAAGTCGTAGTTCAACGCCACCACCTCCGTATACTGCCAATGGGAAGGACAATGGTCTCGGTTTGTCTCCAGATTCCATCAAACTCCCCAATAATTTAACAGATGTAATTTTCAATACTGACAGTGATAATAACATTATTCCAGCCGTAAAAATTGAAAATAAAGAAAACATTCGTGTGTCAGTTTCCACGTCCGGACATGATGATGATGACACAGACTGTTAATTTTACTAATTACCTCATGAACTGTTCATTTATTGTTAAAAAGTTTGGGTATACATGTAAAAACCTAATCACAATTGTAAATTTAAATTTTGGAAAATCTAATGGTGCTGTCAAAAAATATGCATATTGTTCTATTGAAATACAAACAATTATATAAATCTGTATCAGACATTTCCTTTCTGGATGTTTTAAAACGTTATAGCTACCCACCTATATATTTCACCTACTTATAGTTATCTTATTAATGAATATGAAAATCTGCTTGCATCATACTGAAGGTTCCATTTTGTGTCTATGATATGTATGTTTTAGTTAATATGTGAAACTTATTATGTGTTGCTCATGAATTTCTACCTCATTTCAACACCCATTTATTATTGAATTGGTGATTATTTTTTTTCTGCAAACAAATGAAAGGATGACTTAGAATAAATTACAATTGAAATGAAAGGATGATTGTTTTTAAGATCAGAGAACAAAGTGTTGTTTAATATTCTATGAACAGGTGTGTCATGTAAATTAAAGAAATGTTTGTTTCTTTTACATTTGCATAACAAACGGTTTGAAGTTGAACAACACTTTTGTAATTACTTTAACATACTAAAGCTGGAAAAATTAACATTTTTACTCAGCTAATGTATTAGAAGATGTTTGCAGAAAACATCATCCAGTATGAATTGGGTCAGGATGATATATGCCAAGTGATTATGACAGTAAAATTTTAAAATTGTTCATACTCAAATTTTATCATATATATATTGTATATTCAACTATCCAATGTATAATTTATTTAAGGTATTAATGGAACTATTTCTCCAAGAAACAGGGTTCTTTTTAAAATCTATGCAAAAGTTTAAAAATCATAATGTATACTGTAAGCTTTTAGGTGAAACCACAGATTTTTACTTTTATTAATAAGTTACATTAATTTTTTTTTTAAAGTTATATACCAGTAAATGAAACAAAGTTAGATTACTTTTTCATTGCATTTTGTTTTTAGTTATTGCTTAAATGTGATAAGCATTGTTTTTCGGTATGCTTTGCAGGTTTCAGTTATATACAATGTCATAATACAAATAGACTTGACACAGTTTGACATAATTTGTATGTTATAATAAAAAGAAACTACTAAAACATTTTTTCAATAATGCAAAAAGAAAATTACTTAATATCTGAAGCTATTTATTATTTAGACAAATTTTTCATGAGTAGAAGGATGACTGGATTATCTCCCTTTAACTGCAAATGAGATTTTATAAAAATGAAAATTTGAAATTTGACATCATATGCATGTTTAATCAATGTTAAAAATATTCATATATATGGTGCTTAATTTGTTATATATAAATTCACAGGGTAGTTTGTCCTGCTGGGGGAAGACATTTATTCTCTGTTCTATATTTTATTAAAAGCTATTATGTTTGACCCCCCTGTATGCTACAGCTAGTATACTAAAAATTATTTTTGTTATGCCAAAATGTTTCAGCAGTGCTATTTTATATTGTCTTGTTTAAGTATTTATATTATGTTCATGTTTTTTGTAATTATGAATTGTAGATAGCTGTTTAAATTGTAGATTAATTATTAATTTGTATATTAGTGTATATCTTATAATCTTATAATATTAAGTGCAATACTATAGTCAATATATATGCATATTTTGCATTTTAACATCAGGTTGTTTTAGTTTATCATACATATATACACATTTAATGAAATGGATAACATAATTTGAAATATTTAATCAATATTGTGCAACAAATGCTGAATGTTTAGAATACACAGATTTTAATGAAATGAAAAACAAATATGGAGGTATTTTTTTTTAAATCTTTTCGTCACATTCCATGATATTTAGTACTTATATTTTTATGCTTAGACAAAATTTTTTTAATTTCCAAACTTAGTTCTAAAGTTTTATTTAAAAAAAGTGATTAAATTCTGTTTTTAAACTTCATTTAATTCCAGTTTTGATTTTTGCTCATTTTTTTAGAAATTTATTTTACATATTTGATTTAGAAAATTTAGACCAAACATTGAATTTTAGTATTCCATGACTATATAATAGCAATATCAGGGTTATTTTAAGTTGAATAATTTCTACTTTTAAGGCAAATATTTTTATTGGTCTGTATGGCTATATTTGTGAAAGAATGATAGACTCATTGTTTTGTTGTTTTGAGTTAATTCTATAAGAACTGATGTTTTGAAACAGGGTTACTTGCAGATTTTATTTGTAATATTTTTACCCTTTTCAATGAATATTTATTTTTTATTTTTTTGCTATTCCAGAAAAAAAGAATGTTTAATTTTATTGGACTATAACGAGTTGTCCACTTTGTATAATAAATGTCAGAATAAGATGTTATACAATTTAGATTCTCATTATTTTTCGCCAGTAAAATTATTAAAAGGGATATAGGGGAAAGATACAGACAAACATTTTAGAACTATCAGTGTAGTCAAATTATAGTTTTAACAAAGATATTTTTGATAATAGTTGAACAAATAATTAACAGGGTTTTGTAACTTTTCAGTCTAAAAAAAATTAATTTGCCTAGCTACTGGCTAATATGTATTAACCAATATGTTAGGGGCTTTAAACTGTTACTTATGATTTAGATACAAATAGTTTAACAGTTTATAGCAAGAGCTGATCATTTCATATTTCATGGATTCTATTTTAGTTAATATCAAGTAATTTGATAGTTTCAGATATTTTTTAGTTTACCGCCAACAAAGTTTGCATGATTGTATGTGGTGTATGATTGTGTTTCTGGCTATTGAAAAGAACTATTTCAGATGTCATGCACAAACCCAATTAAATTATTTTGTCCAGTGACACAGTTAATTTTTTTTCTAATACTTTTTTGCAGACGTAAGGAATTTTTTTTAAGGGTAATGAGAATCTAAACAAAAATAATTTTTAATAAACAACGAAAAAAAGTAATTTTATTAAGTGTATAGCAATGACAATGTAGATAAATATGTTATATTTACAATATTTGTGTATCATGACAAATAAAACATACTCAGGTTTATTGTCTTCTGTCATATTGCCATTGTATCCTAAACATTCTACAAAAAACATATACTATTACATTTGTATATAGAAAGGATGACAAAATCACCAAAAATATTAGGGAAAAACAGATCACACCAACCATCCCATTCCATTTGTCAGAAAAAAAATATGGTCTATGCCTTGATGACACAAAATGAAGAAGGGTTAAACAAGTTTAACATGAGATTAATATGTATTATACAAATATAGCCTTTGTATGAGGTGGATACAAGGATATATTGACCTGAAAGAAGTATATTGACTGAGGACGAAGTCCGAGGTCGATATACTTCTTTGGGTCGATATATCCTGTATTGACCTCATACAAAGGCTATATTTGTTATATTATTAATTTCGACCATATTTGTATCAAAATCGTCATTTAGGTTTGTTGGGATTTTATAGATATTACATTGTCTCCTTGACAATAACAACATATTAGTTGTTATTTCATTTACTTTTTTTTTGGACATCTTATGTATTTGAAGATTTCTTTCGTCAAATAATCGATCACAGATATCATGTGTTTTTAAACGTTTAACAATATCCTGAAATTCATTACATGACGTCACAAAGTATATCGGTTTTTAGATATTCTAAAAATAACCGTGCGATATGCTTTTTGCCGGTCAATATGCTTTTTGCTATCCGCCGTTTTCTCTCTACCTTCGAAAATATAGTTTAACATGTGACTATCCCTAAACGAATCAAATTTGTTAAAATATACGAATTAATAATATTATGTCATACATCAAGAGGTCAATATGTCTTATGTCATACATCTAGTGGTCAATATGTCTTATGTCATACATATAGTACTCAATATGTCTTATGTCATACATCTAGAGGTCAATATGTCTTATGTCATACATCTAGTGGTCAATATGTCTTATGTCATACATATAGTGGTCAATATGTCTAATGTCATACACCAAGAGATCAATATGTCTTATGTCATTCATCAAGAGATCAATATGTATTATGTCGTACATTTAGTGGTCAATATGTCTTATGGCATACATCAAAAGATCAATATGTCTTATGTCATTCATCTAGAAGTCAATATGTCTTATGTCATACATCTAGTAGTCAATATATCTTATGTCATACATATAGAGATCAATATATCATATATATTATGGTCAATATGTCTTATGTCATACATCAATATATCATTATGTCTTATGTCATACATCTAGTGGTCAATATGTCTTGAGTTATACATATAGAGATCAATATGTGATACATCTAGAGATTAATATGACATACATCTAGAAATCAATATGTCATACATCTACAGATCAATATTTCATACATCTAAAGGTCAATATGACATACATCTAAAATCAATGACATACATCTAGAGATCAATATATCATACATCAAGAGGTCAATATGATTTATGTCATACATCTAGAGGTCAATATGACATACATCTAGAGATCAATATGCCATAAATCTAGAGTCAATATATCATACATCAAGAGGTCAATAGTCTTATGTCATACATCTAGAGGTCAATATGTCTTATGCCATACATCTATGGTCAATATCTATGTCATCATGTAGTGTCAATATGTCTTATATCATACATCAAGAGGTCAATATGATTTTTGTCATACATCTAGAATCAATATGAAATACATCTAGAAATCAATATGTCATACATCAAGAGATCAATATGTCATACATCTAGAAATCAATAGTATACATCTAGAGATCAATATATCATACATCTAGAGATCAATATGATTTATTCATACATCTAGAGATCAATATGTCTTATGTCATACATCTAGTGGTCAATATGTTTATGTCATACATCTAGAGATCAATATGTCATACATCTAGAGATCAATATGTCATACATCTAGAAATCAATATGTCTACATCTAGAGATCAATATGTCATACATCTAGTGTCATTATGTCTTATGTCATACACGTAGAAATCAATATGTCATACATCTAGAGATCAATATGTCATACATCTAGAAATCAATATGTCTACATCTAGAGATCAATATATCAACATCTAGAGATCAATATGATTTATGTCATACATCTAGAGATCAATATGTCTTATGTCATACATCTAGGGATCAATATGTCTTATGTCATACATCATCAATATGTCATACATCTAGGATCAATATGTCATACATCTAGAATCAATATGTCATACATCTAGAGATCAATTATCATACATCTAGAGATCATTATGATTTATGTCATACATCTAGAGATCAATATGTCATACATCTAGAGATCAATATGTCATACATCTAGAAATCAATATGTCATACATCTAGAGATCAATATGTCATACATCTAGGTAATTCTATGTCATACATCTAGAATCAATATAGTCATACATCTAGAGATCAATATGATTTAGTCATACATACTAGAGATCAATATGTCATACATCTAGAAATCATTATGTCATACATCTAGAGGTCAATATGTCATACATTACAAGAGGTCAATATGTCTTATGTCATACATCTAGAAGATCAATATGTCATACATCTAGAGATCAATATGTCATTACATCTAGAGATCAATATGTCTCTTAATCATATCATACATAGAGTCAATATGATTTATGTCATACATCTAGAGATCAATATGACATACATCTAGAAATATTCATACATTAGAAATCAATATGTCATACATCTAGAGATCATTATGTCATACATCTAGAGATCAAAAATTTTCTTACATCTAGAGATCAATATGATCATACATCTAGAGAGTCAATATGTTTATGTCATACATCTAGAGATCAATATGACATACATCTAGAGATCAATATTCATACATCTAGTGATCAATATGTATTATGTCATACATCTAGAGTCATATATGATCATACATCTAGAGATCAATATTATCATACATCAAGAGGTCAATATGATTTATGTCATACATCTAGAGATCAATATGACATACATCTAGAGATCAATTATATCATACATCAAGAGGTCAATATGATTTATGTCATACATCAGTCAATATGATCATTATGACAATACTCTAGAAGATCAATAATGTCATAATAACATCATAGAGATCAAATATCATACATCAAGAGGTCAATATGATTTATGTCTTACATCTAGAGATCAATATGACATACATCTAGAATCAATATATTCATACATCAAGAGATCAATATGTTATCATACATCTAGAATCAATATGTCATACATCTAGAAATCAATATGATCATACATCAAGAGGTCAATATGATTTATGTCATACATCTAGAGATCAATATGTCATACATCTAGAAATCAATATGTCATACATCTAGAGATCAATATATCATATATCAAGAGGTCAATATGATTTATGTCATACATCTAGAGATCAATATGACATACATCTAGAGAATCAATATTCATACATCATAGAGTCAATATGATTCATACATCTAGAGATCAATATGACATACATCTAGAGATCAATATGTCATACATCAAGAGGTCAATATGATTTATGTCAATACATCTAGAGATCAATATGACATACATCTAGAGCATATTCATCTAAATCAATATGATCATACATCAAGAGGTCAATATGATTTATGTCATACATCTAGAGATCAATTATGACATACATCTAGAGATCAATATATTATCATACATCAAGAGGTCAATATGATTTATGTCATACATCATACATCTAGAGATCAATATGACATACATCTAGAGATCAATATATCATACATCAAGAGGTCAATATGATATGTTATGTCATAACATCTAGAGGTCATATATGACATACATCTAGAGATCAATATATCATACATCAAGAGGTCAATATGATTTATGTCATACATCTAGAGATCAATATGACATACATCTAGAATCAATATATCATACATCAAGAGGTCAATATGATTTATGTCATACATTTAGAGATCAATATGACATACATCTAGAGATCAATATATCTATATTCATACATCAGAGGTCAATATGTCTTATGTCATACATTAGAGTCAATATGTCTTATGCATAACATCTAGATGGTCAATATATTCTTATATTCTCAATAATATGGTCATAATGGTCATATGTCATACATTCTAGAGTCAATATGTCTATATTCATACATCTAATAGGTCAATATATCTATATTCATACATCTAGAGTCAATATGTTATGTCTACATCTAGAGATCAATATGTCTTATGTCATACATCTAGGTCAAATGTCTTATTCATACATCTAGAGTCAATATGTCCTTTGATCATCAAATCGTCAATATGTCATACATCTAGAGTCAATATGTCCTTAGTCATGCATTATGGTCAATATGTCTATAGTCATACATCTAGAGTCAATATGTATCTTATGTCATAACATATAGTGGTCAATATGTCTTATGTCATACATATAGGGTCAATATGTCTTATTGTCAATGCATCTAGTGGTCATATGTACTATATGTCATACATCTAGAGCTCAATATGTTCTTATGTCATACATATAGTGGTCAATATGTCTTATGTCATATATCAAGAGGTCAATATGATTTATGTCATACATCTAGAGATCAATCAATATGACATACATCTAAGAGATCAATATATTCATACATCAAGAGGTCAATATGATTTATGTCATACATCTAGAGGTCAATATGACATACATCTAGAGATCAATATATCATACATCAAGAGGTCAATATGATTTATGTCATACATTTAGAGATCATTATGACATACATCTAGAGGTCAATATATCTTATATTTCATACATATAGGTCATTATGTCATGTCATACATTTAGAGGTCAATATGTCTTATGTCATACATCTAGTGGTCAATATATCTTATATGTCATACATATAGGTCAATATGTCTTATGTCATACATCTAGAGATCAATATGTCTTATGTCATACATTCAGAGGTCAATATGTCTTATCTCATACATCTAGTAGTCAATATGTCCTGTTTGATGCATCAACTGGTCAATATATCATACATGGAAAGTGTCTAATGTCATACATCTAATGGTCGATATGTTTTATGTCATAGAATTAAGCACGAGACACCACTTTTCTTTATTCATGTTGAGTGCCAAGAGTAAACTTCTGACTTTCAATAATTAACTAAATCTACTAACCATCATAATTTTGGTAAAAACTAGTCTGTTGTTGACACAACATTAAGTATTAAAAAAAGTTGCAGTATCATCTTTTTTCCAACAATTTATGAGACTAATTATCCTCTCAGTCATAGATGTATGATTTTGAGTCTTGAATGCATGATTTTAAGGCTTGGATACATGATTTTTCTTTACTATTTATTATTGACTGTGAATTAGCTGTCAATAACTGTGAATACTCTCAGATCTGTACTTGGTGTTTTTTTGTTGTTGGGATGTACAAGTACCTCGACACATCCATTCTGTTTTTTTGTTATATGTATTTCTATTTATATCCATTTGATGAGTTAATAGATATAAGAAGATGTGGTATAAGTGTCAATGAGACAACTATCCATCCAAGTCACAATTTCTTAAAGTTTACCAATATAGGTCAAAGTACGGTCTTCAACATGGAGCCTTGGCTCACATCAAACTTAATATTTTTAACAGATTTTTATTGTTTGTTCTTATGTTGTACTGTTATACCACAGTCCAAGGTTAGGGAAGCGTTGAGTACCTGGTAAAATGTTTACTCCAGACACATTCTATATTGGAATGTCCCAAGTCAGGAGCCTGTAATTGAGTGGTTGTTGTTTTTTGCTATTGATCATATATGTTAAAATTGAGAATGGAAATTGGGAATGTGTCAAAGAGACAACAACCTAACCATAGAACAGACAGAATATATTGTTTGTTTATTGTTTTATACAGTTCTTGCAATTTCTGTTGCACCACTGTCCCAGAATTAGGGGAGGGTTGGGCGCCCACTTACATGTTTAACCCAACCACATTCTGTATGTGCCTGTTAGTTTATTGTTTGAATTGTTTTACATTTTTCACTTTGGGGCCTTTCACAGCTGACTGTGGGGTATTGGCTTTGCTTATTGTTGAAGGCCATATAATGACCTAAAGTTGTTAACTACTGTGTCATTTGGTCTCTTGTGATGAGTTTTCTCATTGGCAATCATACCACATTTTTTTTATATACATGTATACTCTGAGGAATATAAAAACCTTGAAGTTTTCCTGATAAAAAAAAAGAAGATGTGGTATGATTGCCCATGAGACAACTCTCAACAAGATGGGTATAAAAATACTAGTATTTCACATTTTTCATGTCAGAGTCTTTTATAGCCTACTATACAGTTTGGATTTTCTTATTGTTTAATGCCATACTGTGGCCTACAGTTTCTTTTATCTACTGAATTACTCTGGTGGAAAGTTCTCTCATTAACAACCATACCACATCTCCTTATTTATGAAATGACTAAAAACAGATAACAACAGGTTTTTCTTCCAGTGAACCAATTTTATTTTAATTCAATAACAATTAACCCTTCAATTTCAACAGTCTGTAGTAGAAAGTTTTCTGATGCCGTGTTACATTACACTATTTCCTGCTGAGATGAATTAATTGGTTAAACTGACTAGAAAGATGAAAAGAATCTAGTATGGGTCAATAGATGTTATAGGAGGTTTGAGGAATAGTTGTCACTGATTTTTAGATAATCTATATGTGACCCACAAAAATCAATCAAAAGTCTAGAATACAGCTTACACAAACTATTATTTCATTGCTGCATTGCTACAATTGGAAGTTATATCCCAGAATCAAGGATATCAATGAGCCAAAATTACTGAAAACAATAAACAACAGATATTTTTCTATGACCTTCACCTCCACTTGGTAATTTAATTGCATTGATGGCTTTAACATTCTACATTACAAAAATTGTAAAAAATTGATTTGTTGAAAATTAGACCATGAGTGACTGCAAGGTTTTGCTAACATACTACATGTGTACTTTAATTCTTACATGCTTTGAATATCTACAAAAAAATTGAGGATTGGTCTGTTAAATTTTTTTCTCCCTTGGTTCAAACATGGAAGTAATATTTAGCAATATTACTTCCATGGTTCAAACTTTGATATACCATGTCGCTGGATCTACTTTTGTAACATATGTGAATACTTGATCATTTTCACTGTCATCTATTCCTACTCGATACAAAATGCATGCATGGTATCAATGTAGTCCAGAAAAAAATTAATTAAAAATAAGAGTGAATGTCTCACCAGCTTATTTTCAATTATTATTTTTTTTACATATCTTTATTTGCAAAACATACAAAAACCAATTTTGGTTGTGGCAAATACATTGACAAACAAACATAATGAAACATAATGAAAACTCGACAATATTATAAGAAATATGATAAAAACAGTTACTGTTCTCCTTTCCTCAGTTATAATGACTCTTTAATAAAAGAAACAACTGCTTTTACATCATTTGGTGTTGATGGATTAAGTATTATCACGAGTTTATCAGTAAAATTAAGTGTATTAAAATTTACATATTTTTGTATATAATATTTTAGAAAGATTTCTCTTATATTTTTATTTATTTTACAGTTGAAGAAAAAATGAAATTCATCTTAAACAATAATGCTAAAGTGAAGGTCAAATGAACCTTATTGAATATCAATCAGATTCTAAGAATAACCCCTTCTATTTCCTGATTTCAAATTTTACTGTCGAAGAAAATATCAAACACTGTTTTCAAATCAGTATTTAATGATAATAACAACAGTATATATATTTACTAAACAACAACAAAAAATTAAAAATTAAATAATATTAATTTGTTTTTGTTTTAAAAACTATAAAAGATTTATCAAAAGATGTTTATCATAGTCTATAGATCAGTCTAAATCCTTGATTTTTACCCTACATACTTGAAAACATATGAAACTGACTAATTAAATGTGTAAAATATCTAATATAACTGTCCTCATAATTGCAGAATAGTGAATACCTACCTTATACATCTTATAAAGCTTAGCACTATGAATTATTTGATAAATTAATTCTTCAAGGCAAAAATATTTTACAAGTAAAAACAAATGTAATACAAAAATAAGAATTTGGCCAAAAAACAGTTTTTTTCTTTTTAAACCCATACGTCTTAAAATCATACTATGGGGGCCTCGGTTGGTCAAAGTTGCTCCCGACTTTGACCTGGAGATCAATCTGCTGATATCTCTTCGGTTTGTCTGTTCCCGCCGAGCAGCCCGGTGGTTCTCTCCGAGTACTTCGGCTTCCTCCACCATAATAACAGACTCTGCCCGGTGTCCTAACACTCCCTGGTGTTGGGTGGGGATTGTCCTTGTAAATATTGAACATTGTAAATACGTTAGTGACACATCTCCATTAATCCCGATAGGGAGTGTACACAGATTCCACTGTACCCTCGCAGCTCTCGAGGGGTGCTCCGTAAACGGAGGGATCTACGTACATACATACATACTAGTAATTGAAATTTAGGCCAAAATTAAACCATATGTAATAGTATGGCTAAAATCAATGTCTAACGCATCATAATAGCTCATTAATTCATAGGTGGATCCAGGGGGGGGGGGGGGGGGGGGGGCTTTTGTGGGGGGAAAATGGTTGATTATATAGGGAATCACTGAAGCATGACTGGAGCCCCCCCCTTTTAAGTCAGTCAGCAGGCCCACCTTATGAAAAGTTCTGAATCTGGCACTGGTTATATATCTAAAGGTTAAAAGTATTTGAAAAATAAACTAAAACTTACAATTTAATAATATTTAGTGATGCTTGAAATGAATATTGAAAATGCTATTGTTTAAACAAAATGTTTAAGATTGTTGGTCATCTTTTTTAGGAGAATTTAATTTAACCTTTCAAAAAAGTGAAAAATTTAGGTAAAATTCACCTACATTTTAGGAAAGGATATATTGTTTTCTATAGACACATCCTTAAAGCTAAAGTTATAAGATTTCATATCTATTACAATCTTTGAATTCATTACAATCTGTGAACTAATCTCAAGAAATACTGTGTAGTTTGTTAATTTGGGCAGGTGAAAATTTAATAATTCAGAAGGAAGAAAATGTAGGACATTTTTTTTCATAATAGCAAATATAAAAATATGTTTGTTTGTAATTACATCTATATCTTGCAAAGGGATTTATTCCATACAGATTTATACTTTACGATTATTTAAAAAAAATCTATGGATTATTGTAAAAGTTAACAAGCCAATTGGAAGTAAAAGTTACTTTTTCTCAAATAATTTGCTTTATTATAACATGAAAAGTTAAACATTTGACCATGTAGTCTGGATTCCAGATCACCAAAGACTAATAGCTGAACAAATATGGAATCAATAGTTCTATAAAATCATAGAAAACAATATAAGTGTATAATCTATATATAAAACAAAATTATCACAGACATTAAAACAATTATATCACAGACATTAACATAATACTCTTCACTGTACTACAATGTTTTCACAATTATTTCAATATGAAATATTATGCCATTACAGTTGTCATTTTTTTATCAGTTAAGTTTGTATTTAAATATTGGTGTCAAATGGTTTTGTACACAAAATACATTCTTACATAAAATAACATACCACAAAACAGTTAGAAGATTTAATTTTTGAAAAATAAGTTTATCTACATTTCATAGCCTTTTTGAATGAGCCGTAATACCAACTGAAACAAGTGTCAGAATTTATATATTATGCATGTAGTTTCTGCTTTATCTATCTGATTGTATATACTTGACCAAAACAATACACCTGAGCACTTTATAGAAAAAGGGTAACAGATCTTTAAAACTAATTAATCAAAAAAATCCTAGAGAGAGTACAAAAGACCACATCTACCACCTATAACTAACGCCTCTGAAAATAATCAACATACAAACATCTATAAAACAATAACTAAGGTTACACATATATCCTTTCTAAAGGTATTTAAAAAGAAACGCTCATTCATCTCCTGTACATTATGAACACAAAGTGAGAAAGATAAATGCCATTTTCTGGTGAACTAAGCTTTGTTTTGACACAAAAAGATATGTCTCCCTAATTCTTCTGAGGCAAGTCTATCATAATTCATTCCATTCCAATGCAAACTGTATGAGATTTGCTATTGGGAATCAGTTAGGTTTTTCTCAAACCATTGTGAATAAAATAAGAAGTGCAGAACTAAAATGAAGTCATTTTCTAGTTTAATTCAATTGCTTATAATTTGTCAAATGTGAGACATTTTATATGAAAACTTTGGTGATTGATTGATTGTTGGTATTTTAATGCCACTTTTAAGGGCCACTTTTGGGCTATTTCGTTGCAGTTAGTTTTTTACTGGTAAAGGAAGCCAGAGTGCAGTGAGAAAATCATGACCTTCCATAGGAAAAGTGACAATCCTAGTCAAATCAGATTTGAGTCAAGTGCACTTGCACGAGCGGAATTCGAACTCACAACCTCACTGTAGACTGACTAGTGATTGCAGTAGTAGAACAACTTAAACCACTTGGCCCCTGAAGATCTTCACAAATGATCAGGAGACAAACCATTTTTCTGCTCACATACAATGTGGGGACATATAACAAAATGGTTTAGAAAATATATATCTCTTCTAAAGACAACATTAGAATTTAGCTATGAATGATAAACTCTGATGACTTCTGTAATGTCTTTTCTACAGATAGGACAGGCATCTTTTCTGTTTAGTAACATCTTTGTACACTCATAACAAGCTACTAAATGATGACATGGACATATTACACTGTTCCTTGATTTATCCATACATATAGCACATTCTTCTGTAAACATAAATTAGTAAGATTAAGTTGATCTTTATCTTATGGTTAACTTAGCTATTCTCATGTTGAAGACTTACTCTAACTGGTATTTACAATAGACACATTCCAATATACAATAGTTCCAAGCTTTACTAATATTCTGCAGAACTTTTAAACATTTGAATTAAACTGTTAGTTGGAACTTTTTTATGAACCACATTAAAATAACAAAAATTATAAGTATACAGACGACTAAAAAGTAAGGTTATTCTGTTGTAAAATCTGATTCTGAAATCCCAAGAAGAAGGGGTAATTAAAGTGCTTGTAAGTACTGAAAGGTGAAGATTGCATTAATTCATAAGTGGGAAGTCAAATTAAATATTGCATTGTCAATAAAGCTGATTTGAATTACAATATTCTGGATAATGGGAGATAACTCCAATTTTAAAAAGATGACTTTAACAAGGACATCATTTATATTTTTAAAACAGATATCAGATTTCTACATCTTGCAAAAGTTATGTATTTTTCTTGACAGGTGCAACATAATTTTGTGACTTGAATATCAGAGCATATATTGCATTGATAAATTTCTGGAAAATGTTCATGATTAGGATTTACATTAATGTTATAATCAATGCACTTTATTTTGTGTATCGTAAAGGTAGTGATAAGCATTGTAAGATGTAGATATCAAGTCAGTAATATAGGGTTCTGTTTACATTTTATGCAATCTTTATCCAAAAACATGTCTAAACATTTTTTTTTGGTTATATACAAAATTATGAAAATAGATTTTTGACTGTAAAATACTTATTGGTAATAATTAATTTACCTTTTTTAGTTTCTTTGACAGTGACAACACTGCCCCCATGACCTCCTGGCTCTAGGGTCAAACTTGGAATGGTTTTCTCATATAGACACCCCATACCAGATGAGTTCAATATTCTTTCTAAACAAGCTGAAATAGGAATGATTCTTCACTCATTTTCATTGCTTTTATTTAACTATTTTCCACTCAAAACTGTTTGATGCTACCGTATAGCATATTGATTTAAGGTTGTAAATCTTTACAGTATTGGTTTTAAAAATAATGCCCATATTTTAAGGTGTGTATTCATTTTTGTAAGTTCCAAATTTTGAAACATATCTAATAAAATAAATAAACTACAAATAAAAGCAAACTCAGAAATATTTCATGTCGGTAATATACGCCTCACTTTTGCTGGTGGTAAAATCATAATAAATTCAACCTATATGAACTATTTCTATTATAATCAGTCAAAGATGGTTATTCTTTTGTATGGTACTTCTCTAGGTCAAGGAAAATATTTGCTGTTCCTGTCTTGAAAAAATTTATTAAAATTAAATTATTTGGTGTGTTTCTGTAGATAAAAAGAAACAATCGAGTTTTGTTACATCAAGTAATCCCATTTCAAAATGACATTTTCCATCACTTCCAACAGTTATTTGCGTATGCAGACTACAAATAAATATTTTAGGCTTTTGTATAATATTGAATCCATTTGTATGATTACTAAACAAATTCAATAATTCTAATTTTTCATCTTTAAAAATTGACTTTCAACAAATAAGTATCATGGTTTATGTTTCCATGTTTAAATGACAAATTTGTAAACATCTTTTTTGTTCTATTGCAAATTCACAATCTTTTGTATTTATTCTACAATAAGAACCTGTTTTCAATTACCTCATTTACACAGCTTTACTTTATTTCAAATCTGAGGGTTATTGATATTGGGACAACTAATACCTAAAATCTGTGTACCTTTAGCATTATAGACCTATTAATAGTACATTAAAAAGAAATTTACAACTGTTTAAGAATTCCTATGGTGATTTGGTCTATATGCTTAAATAAGCAAAAACAAACCTCCCTTGAAGTTGATCGGCCATGCAGTACAGGTATCAAGTTTTCAAATTACTTCGTCATTTTTGTTTTTAAACTATCAAGTTCACCTTATATAAAAAGAGATGATATACCTTTCTTTCTTTCTTCTCTCTGCTGATCTGATAAAATCAAAGGTTGTGCACCAGATCTAAAGAATAGTACTTTCCCCATCTTTTCCAACATTTCTCTTACTATAAAAAAAAATATAAATTGTTGAAACAGCAAAAAATATATTTGAAAAATACCTTTACATTTTTGTTAATTTTATGCCTGAATCACTAGTACAAAAAACTTACTGCAATTTATCAATTTCTATTTGATATGCATGGCTTTAATATATAATCTATCCCCTCTATCCATCACCATGGTTTTTCATGAAAAAAATGAATCCAAATGAATAATCTAAGAGACAAATCTAGTACAGAAAATTATCCATAAAAAGGAATATCGTTATGAGGACTGAGTTGGAGTGCACTTAACATCATGACTAGAAAATCAACAAATAAAGTGTTACTTTACTACCTTTGGTTACATTTCTTTGAGAGGTATGTTGACAAGGAGTAAGTTCTACTTCTGGTATAGTAAATACTGGATACAGGAACCTTAATCCAATACATCTCTGTAAACATACAAAAACATCACTTTAGAAGAAGATATACAGAGCAGATACAATATTACTTAGAAGCATATGCATCTCACAATCCTTACATTTTTTTAGGACAATTTCATTTTATTTACCTGTGAGGATCAATGATTTTGAAAAAGGGATGGGTCCTCAGAAAGACGATGTTAGGAGTGGAATTTGTATAAATTTTTGTAGCTGAGCTCCATTTGGGCCCCCAGCCCCACCTTAATCAGCCTCAGCCTCTGCTTCTAGATTCTATTTTTGTTGAATGTTAGAAATCTATATAAGATTGTAGAAAGAATTGTCAAGTTGCTTGCATTGAATGTCCTAGAAATCCAGCTGGCTTACACATTTTTTATCTCCAGTCATATTTATTATCGTTTTTATATTTTCCCCCAAATCACATGATCTTCTCAAATAATAATTTTCAATGATCCCTTCATGGCTATCTGTCTTCTCACTACATTCAACTATTTATAAAATACGATGACAGAGGTGACATGTTTTTGAACCGTCAACTATTTTGATCTAAAGCAGTTCACTCCATTGTTAGACATTTAGGAAATAGGATAAGACAATGTACAAAATTCTACAACTATTACAGAAATGTATTGTCTGTATTTTTCAACAATCATTTTAATTGAGATGCCAGGTTGGAATCAAAAGCTGATGTGATTTTCTGACATTTTTTGATTTTTTTCATAGCCTTTGGAAGAAAAATGCAATATCTTTAATTCAAATTTTTTAAGAAACTGTCAAATTGGAAAATCCATCACATCAAATTTATCCTGGATCATAATTATTCATCAATAATCAAAAGGAAAAAAATTAAATCCAATATGTCTTTTTTTCTCAAAAGTATATTTTTATACAGTAAAATCAAAACAAAGATTAGAAGGTCAACAAATACTTTGTTCAATATACTTCAATACCTCTTTGCCTTGAACTTTACAGAAAACATCATCAACTTTAAGTCTTAGTGAATTTGTACATATAATTGCCTCTGGTTTGCAGGAGTAAGTTATTCCTAAAAAAAGAAATGATGTATGTCAAATAGATATAGTTCATTAATCATTTAATTCCCAATTCCATTTTACGGAGGAAATATTGAAAAAAAAATGAAGACATCACAGTCACATGACAAAATTTATATCTATGAGCTTATCGACAAAAACATTCAGCCAATCAGAAGGGATGTTGCATCCAAAATTTAATCATAATACTATGAACTAAAAGACTTATCTTATAAATCTGTTTCTTTTTGGTCTTTTATTTTAGTCATGTACTAAAATAAGATGCTATTTTGGATTTAACGTCTGATGTCTAATTTTAATTGTATTATTTATTTTTTGTGTACAGATTGAGTTATTTGGACAGGGTTGGATTCTAATACACAAGTTGGTCGCCCAAAGTCAAGAACTTTTCAGTGATTTTTTGTCTTAGTACCCACATCTTTAATTTGGTGTTGATGCATCTAAGGATGTATGTGTTAATTTATTCACAACTTGTCAAATTGTATAATATCTCTTAGATTTTAATTCTTTATGAAACATGCTTTGATTTAACATTGAGGTTTACTGTACATCTCCTTTAATCAGATTATAAAAAATAGAAAGAAAATAAACATTAATAGTAACATACTTTCCATTAATTCATTTTTAATGCTTAAATCTTCAATGACACATTCAAATATATAATCTGCATCATTTACTGTTTCTTCTAGTCTACTCATACACAACACTGGTCCCTTAAAAAAAGAAAACAAAGCATAAATTGTTGCAAATTCATTCATTCATCACTGTTATTAGATCTTTGGGTGTTGTTTTTATCAATACATGTATTAATATTGATTTTGTTCACAATTATTTAAAACCAATCATACGATACAGTTATAAGAACTTTGAATATAATTCTAATCAGTTTAAATATTGATTTTGTTAAGATTCATTATTTGGTTATAAGGTTCTGTCAATTCAAAGGAGTAGGTCCGGTAAGGACCAATTTTGGCCTCAAATTTCAGGTTCATCTGACGAAAGATTTTGACCACTTTTTAAACACTTAAGTGTCTATTTTACTTGAATTAAATAGTTTATGTGAAAGATTTTAACAGATTTAGTCATTAAAAACGATCCGATTCAAGCTCAAATATGAAAAATCTACCTATTAGTAATACGCTGAAAAATGTCACTTTTCAGATGGTTTTTGGTAAAAATGAAAGTGGCCGCATCCGTGTTCATCCTCAACCTTTATATATGTTATGTATTATCATAAAATACAACTTACATTTCAATATTAAGGATGAACACCAATGCGGCCACTTTCGTTTTACAAGAAAACCGTCTAAAATTTAACTAAAATGCTAGAATTATGAGGATTTCAGTAATTTAGCATGACTTAATGGTGCTAGTACCGGATATATGTGCATTGTATTGTCAAAAACAGCCCATATTTATGTAGCAGAAGCATTCTACTGTCCAATAAATAACTAAAGGTTTACATTTTAACAATTTTGTAAAACTGCTATATTTTGGGGCCAAAAAGGGGTCTTACTGAACCTACTCCTTTGTTGAATCATGAAGTAAAAAAATCTCATCAAGCTATTTGTGCTATGATAAATTAAAGAAGTAGTGCTTAATCTCTTTATCAATTCAGATTCATTAAATATATTAATCTCTTATAGATCTGTAGATAAAATCAATTGGATTGTTTGTAGATTATGAACTAAGTTCTTATCAAAGCAACACAAAATGAAATCAAAATTAGCACCATCAAATGAAGATCCAAATCCCATTATTTCTACATCCTATTTCAATTCAATTTCTTACAATATAATTATTGGTTAGAAGAAGTCCCTCATTCCGTAGTTCTTTTTTGTCATTCTCCATTCTACCATAGACACTGTTCAGGGATCCAATGTTCACATCATGTATCTTTACTCTGTGTCCATAGTAAGCCATTTCACCTGGAATCATATAATATTTAGATCACATTTTATTCTGCAAAATTCAATTCATTGACCAATTTTTCTGGAAGCAAAATTATATTTAAAAAACTCTGATTGTAGAAACCACATGGCTCAACTAAATAAGATTTAATAAATGTATTGGGATTACTCTTTCAAGGATTTGGTAGCATTTGTTTTTGCTATCTCGGTTCAAGTGTAATCTAAATAATATAGTTTGAATCTATTGAAGAGTATACGTTTGAAAATAAGAACTCCAAAGATTTTTGTATGACCAAGAAAAATTACCTATCCTTATTTTCATAAAGGATCAGACAAAAGTTGTTGCAATTTATCATTTAAATTTTCATGTGATTTTGTAAATTTTCCATGGACTGTGTCAAATTTTTTTTTGTAGACTTATTAGCTCTCTATAGCATAACATTGTAGCTACATTTTCTTCATTTCCTCAGTCCATATTGTAAAGTTGAATATGTTAATGACTCATTTCAAAGCTGACATTTTCATATATATATGTCGTGTACAAGTTGCGATTTTGTACAAGTTATAACATGTACAAAAATATTGTACATGTTATAACTTGTATAATGCAAAAATACAAGTTATAACATGTACAAAAGTACCCCATACATGTTATAACCTGTACAAAATATTGCTTAAAAACGGTTTTAACTTGTACAAAATTTAAAATAAATCTTAATGAAGTAAAATATACATTTAAATTCACCAATGCATAAATTTAAAGAACAACAATAAATAGGCCAGAACGTGTCTTTTTCTGTAGAGGACAATGATCACAAAGTTTCAGAAATATATGTTTCATGACTTATGTTGGCAAAATGTGTTTTCATGTTATTGTGTGTTTTAGGCAGTCCATCATGGCTTAAATAAGTGTGAAACTATTTACAAAAAGCTTGCATTCCTCAATGACATTTACATTAGATACTAGTAACTAAATTCTTCCAAAAAATTTAAGAACGATTCATAATATTTTTGGGAAATACTCCTCCCTCTCGTTTTTATAGCATGCAGAGACTAAAACAATGTCTTATATGCTTACTCTGTAAAAGCAAGAGAGAGATGAAATAGTTTTCATTGGACCACGCTTCATTATCAATATCTTTGGATCTACTCTTCAACATTTTTGGCCTTCAGCATGACTGATGTAAATTTTTTTATAACTCAATTTTTGTTTATAAACTATAAGATCATTGCATGAGGCGAATGTCATTTTGATGTTTTAAATATATATCCTCTACTTTGAAAGCATGTATTTGTGTCCTTTGGATGTTGTCTGCTCCATGGGCGGGTTGTTGTCTTTTAGACACATACCCCATTTCAATTCCAAATTTTATTTGTAGACACATCTATCCTGGCTATCCTTTTATGTCTTTTAGTGTCAACTAGAAAGAAAGTATTTTACTAGTGCCTTCAAAGTGGACACTCACAATTATAATTCATCAAATAAAGATATGTCCATAGATAGTCATAAGAGGATCATAAGACATGTCCTAATATATATCGTATGACAGGTCTTAGGAATGCTTCGTAATACCGAACCCTGGACATTAACTGAATCAAAAAAGCACAAAACACACTAACAAGAAGGAATAACACAAAAGTTATGAAAATGTTATTGAGGTCAATATCATCTGTTGCGATAATAGAAAAATATCCTTTTTTTCTATTTTGTACAAGTTAAAACCATTTTAAGCAATATTTTGTACAGGTTATAACATGTATGAGGTACTTTTGTACATGTTATAACTTGTATTTTTGCATTATACAAGTTATAACATGTACAATATTTTTGTACATGTTATAACCTGTACAAAATCGCAACTTGTACACGACATATATATTGTTAAATTTTAAGGTCACATTGGAGATTTGATTTTTCTAAAATTTGGCAAACCCTGAAGGGTCATGTGTCTGCAATGTAAAAAAAAATAATCTTATTTTTAATCAATGAAATTACATGTATCTGGAAATTCGGTTCTTTAAAAGCATTTAATAACTCTACAGTTTTTATCATATACAACCGCAAAAAAAATTTGGGATTGTATAATGGTATGATGTTGTCTGCACCATCTGCGTCGTCTATAGACATATTGGTTTCCGGACAATAACTTTAGTTTACGTTAATAGATCTCTTTGAAATTTTATAAGAAGGTTCATTAACCACAAAAGGAAGGTTGGGGTCGATTTTGGGGATGATGGTCCCAACCGAAATGGAATTAAGGGCCCAAAACCAGCATTTTTCAATTTTTGCATAAAAAGTTGATGTCACAATAGAAAATGTTTGACACCACAAAAGAAAAGTAATTGTTGCATGAATATTTTGTCAATAGTTTAAGTCTCCAGATTCTTAATTTCCATAAGGGATATGTATTAAATATAGTCATTATCATATACATGTACCATTTAAGCTCCAGACCATTTTTAAACAATACACCTATTTGGAAATCTGCGCCAGTTGAACTATTGATGTCAATGCAAACAACAAGTCCATCGGAGCGTAAGTTAATTCCTATTTTATTTTCTAATCAATATTTTAAGGGAATTTTTGAGATGTCCAGTAATGGCAGACAAATAGCAATAAGTTCTTATTATTCTTTATGTTGTATTTGCATAAATTGTCATGTTTAATGTGTTTATATCTTGGAATACGCATTGTATCATATGTGCTTTGTCCAATAAAAATATTTGAATATTTGAATATTTGAATATTATTTAAGTTTCTAGCGATCCTTCAATTATTGAAGATTATTCGCTGTATAACCATTGATAACAGACCTGTGAATTTATTACACACACTGTCATAAAGCATAAAATAAATTACAAAGATTGAGATGTAAGTATACCAGACTTTTAATAAATCTTCATTTTCATAATAATACATTATGCTGACAGTTTATTTTGTTATCCCAGTAAAGAGCAAGTTATGGTGTTAAAATATTATTGAAAATTAATAATAATATACCTGCAATCTTTATGCCAAGTAATCCGGCACCTATTATTGCGATTTTCATTATTTTTGTATTGATATGTGACCTACAGAGTGCCAGAATTGTTTACTACATATTTGTGTATTGTTTGTTTACTTCTGTGTCCACCATTTTTAATTTATTACCTCCCTTGATAGGGAGAACTACTTGAGAAGTATTTTTCTTTTATTAACATTTTTTCCGAATTGAAATCAGTATAATTAATTGAATATTTACTTAAATCATAATTTTTCAAATTATTTAAATATTATAAAACTATTGAATTAAGTTTGGATTATGCATATTTACGAGCTCTCTTTACTCTGAAATAAAGTCTCCATTTGTTTTGAAAAGGGGAGGTAATGCAGTTTTAACACTAACAGGTGCTGTGTGAATGTAATCCATCTAACAGAACCAGCGCAGAACTAGTTATATTTTAACATGAATAGAAAGGAAAGAGCTAGACAAAGATGGCAAATTTTAAAAGAGGTTAAATTATTTTCGAAAATTATGAGAAGCTTTTAAATAATATAAAATACATGTATGATATTTAATATAAAATACATGTATGATATTTAATATAAAATACATGTATGATAAACTGACAAGATAGAAACTTCAATGATTTTTATAAGAAAGAAATTGTAAATCACAACCTCACTAAATAAACATGATTCAAATCAATTCTTCTTTACTACACATTATTTATAATTATCGCTATTTTGTGCATTTTTCCTTTGATCTTTTTTGTGATAATTTTTCATATCATGCTACTAGCCTGAGATGGAAAATTATCGCTAGAAACTAAGGAGGCACGTGGCGTTGCTAATGAAATTGACACGAAATTGACAACATCGTCATAGGTAAAATTGTAAAATAGCAATATCATAAAAAGACTATCATTGGTCATGTCAACTCCATTACCTTTCTTGCTTTCGCCGTACCGGCTCAAGTGAGAAAATCAATCTCGTTGAGATGATCAACAATAATCTATATTTATTTCATTTTTAATCATCACAGGAATCATATATACAAAGTTGAGTACAAATATTACAAAATAGTTTTTAAGGATGATCAGAACAAATGACGGACAAATACGGCTGTATTTTCACCTCAAAAACTACTCTGTGTATAGTCCAAATAATTATAACGTCTTTCAAGGCTATTTTGATTTTTTTCTGGGACGTCTTCCTCCGACAGGAAGTGGTCACAGAAAAGAAAAAAATAGCCTTGCAAGACGTAATAATTTGGACTACTCTAGATCAGTGTACAGACTTACCTGTCATGCCTGTGCAGTTTGGAAAGTTTTAAGGCCTGGCATCCACGAGATGTATAAATGTTAATGGATTTTGCATATCAGAAAGATAAAACGATGGACATTTTTTTCTCGTTCCTGCAGAAGATTTAAAAAAAACAAATAGAAATTTCTAAAGGTACAAAGAAGAATGCACAGTGAATATTTGTTTTGTGTATGATAATGGTATTATGATGACAGTAACATATGTGCAATTTAAAGTCATAAGAAACCTCAAATTAAAAAAAACTATGCATATGTTTTTTATAACTAAATGAATAGTTTTCATTATACAACTTATGTACATATACTTTTTTCTGAGGAATTTTTTTTAATTTGTCCACATTTAGAAGAAGTTTACTTATTTTTAATTGCTTGCTTCCAGGAAGCAATTCGCCGACATATTTTCCGTATGCATAGTGACCCGAGCGTAACCCTCCTCGTAAAAATCCGGTGATCGCAATACGCATGGATCTGTCATTGAAATAAACAAATATCTGATTATACATGTTAAACATGTGCTCAATACCCATGCTTTTTGTGATTTGTTTACTATAAGGTGACAATCGGTAAAACTCGGCTTCAAAACACGGCATTTAATGAGCAGCCATATTTGTTAAATCATAACAAACAGAGAGAAAAAAAAATGACGATTATATGATATATTTGCGAAAATAATGATAAAATCGTGCACAGAGGACTAAGTTTATGATATATGCATGCATTGGTTCAAGAATTGGATAAACATTATTTTTCACCACCCACTCGTTTCATATGACTTTAAGACAAGACTATATAAATAAATAAAAAATTGAAATCAGAAAAAAACTACACAACATTATGGTAAGACTTTTCAGCTTGCCAAAAAAAATATGCAGTTTTCCAATTCCAATATACAATTTCTTCGATTGCAGGCTTTAAGTGGGAGACAATCATCTGATACATGTAAACATTCAGCATCTGTCAGAAGGTTCAGTGGCTATGGATTGTTAAATACAACGGTACAAGAAGTGGAGGGTTTTAAAGGTGCTGTGTGGTATAGATATACATGTCCTTATCAACAAGATTTACAAATGAATATAAGGTTTGTGCAAATTGTTTAACAGTTTCTCAGTTTCTTTAACTCAGTATGTCAGATTTTTGCTGATGATTTAAGTTTTGATTTATGCCCCTTTTCTGTGGAAGATAGCACTAAGCAGTAGGAAGAAAAGTTTGTATAATATAGCTAAAGAAGAAAGGTCTAGATCTGTGTAAGATAGTCTAAAGAAGAAAGGTCTTTGCATTGAATTCGATGACGAGTTTTATTCAAGAGAACTGTGAAAAGGAGATGTATAAAATATATGTATAAGACAGTGAATTGAAGAAATTTCAAATTAAGATAGTATAGAGAGAAAGTTTGTGTATAGGATACAAAAATAAGTAGATGTGATTTCTTTGCCAATGACACAACTACAAAATGTATCCACCTTAGACCTAATGGTGTAGATGTAAAAAAAAACTATATGAACTAAAAATGTACTGACATAAGTCACCTTCCACCTTCAACAATGATAAAAACCTATACTGTGTAGTACAAAATGTAAGCTATAAGCTTGTATAAGTTGTTAATTTTATGATATACTATACATGTATATTGTACTAGACTTGTACTAGACTTAAAACTTAGCTCTCATGTTTAGAACATAGGTTTTACAATATTGAACTAATTTGAGGCTAGATTTATTTCAGATATCATGGTGTGATTTTCAGAAATTTATTTTACATTTTTTTCTGTTTGTAGACATCTTCCTGGAACAATAAATGCAGACACATTGTTAGGTTTTAACAACACTGGAAATGTTTGTAAGTAGTCAGATAATGTGAATATTGTTATACCATGGCAAGATTTCTTAGTTAAGTAATTGATTTTAGATACAAAGCTTTCAATTGAATTGTACTAGGCTTTAAAAATTTCAGAACTTACAAATCAATATTGACATTAATTTTAGTGTTAAAAAATAGATACATGAAAAGGAGAATTCTGTAAAAGTTTTTTTTTTAATCAAATGCCCCTTTCCTTGCCAATTGGCCGTTTCAGAATCTAAAGGACTGTGGGTATTTTCATTGTTCATACCCCAAAATGAAAATAACGTCACAATATTGGTTGAATTTCCATTGTTTTGGATGTTTTCAACCACTCACGACGTTTCAGTGTACATTTTTGAAAATATTACCCAGAATGCATTAGATTCTAAAACGGTGAATTCCACCAAACCAGTTTAAATCAAAGTTACATGATTGATCCTTTTGGTAAAAAAAAGTTTCTTTGTGAATTATAATTTATTTCAACAACCAAAGTGGCCACCATTGGTTGTTTAACTTTTACCATTCTAGAGTTATGCATCTTTTCTTATGGAAAAATTGGTGAATTTTTTGTTTCTGTTCTATGACTAAGTTTGCCTCAAATATTATGTAACTTCAAGATCAAGTACAAATTTGTGTAGGGACTTGAGGGGGTATATCATCTGTGTCCAATTTTAATTTTATAACTCTTTTGATTATAAAAAA
This sequence comes from Mytilus edulis, assembly GCA_019925275.1. NCBI lineage: Eukaryota > Metazoa > Mollusca > Bivalvia > Mytilida > Mytilidae > Mytilus > Mytilus edulis. Next base: position 47,534,133 of record CM034350.1, read on the forward strand.
AACGGAATTTTATAATATACAATGGACTATATTAAATCATATTATACTTTTTAGGTGTATGGCCATCAGAAGAAATAATGGCTTATTATTGTTTGAAAAATATAGAGCAGTTCAAGTAAGTTTTAATTCTGAAAAGGATAAAAAAAAAATCAGCATATGTATTAGAATATAATAAAGGAAGTATATGTGTTGGACCTGTACAGTTAATTCATACAAAAAGTTAGCTTTAATATAGATAAACAATTTTCTGTTCCAATTATACAAAGTGTACTAAAATAAGTTGAGACATACTGAAACAAATCTAACATAAGACCAATTAGAATTTCATTACAAAATAAGTCAATAGATAATGCTCCAGAAACTTTAAACCTAAATTGTTATCTTTTCAACTCTTGCTCTTTTTATGCCTCACCTATGGTGATAGAGGGGCATTATCTTTTCTGGTCTGTGCATCTGTTCGTCCATCTGATCGTTATTCCATATGTTTGTCATTCGTCTATCTGTCCCACTTCCAGTTCAAGTTTTGGTCAAGGTAGTTTTTGATGAAGTTGAAGTCCAGTCAACTTGAAACCAACTACAAATATTCCTTATGAATTTTAATGCCAAATTAGAGTTTATACCTATATTTCAGTCAATTTCACTGTTCGCTGAACATAGAAAATGATAGAGCGAGTGAGGCATCCATGTACTAATGACACATTCTTGTTTATTCCATAAATAAATGTCTTGTTTATTCCATAAATAGATATCTTATAAAATTGAGAAAGGAAATGGGAAATGTGTCAAAGCGACAACAACCCGACCATAGAGCAGACAACAGCCAAACTTGTTTATTCCATAAATAGATATCTTGTTTATTCCATAAATAAATGATCCTGAATGAATGTTATATTGTTTGCAAGTAGATTTTAATAACTGTTTTACTTGTAGGAACTGTAATGTATGTGAGCTAGGAGGAGGAATGACCTGTCTTGCTGGTATTGCTGTAAGTAGGGATTTTTGATAATTCACCCACTAATAATTATAATTGTAAAATGTAAAGACTGCATCTGGAACTTGGAGGTTTTGTAAATTACTAAAAATTATTTTATTTCTTATGCATATAGCGATAAAGTACTGACTTACTGGTATATCAAGTTAAAGTTCAGAAAAATGTTAAATTGTATGTTTTGCATTTTTGTAACCATGTTTTGAACACTTCATTAATAATGTATCTTTTAAAATTATATTCATGATATAAGCTTGGATTTAACCATGAAGGCTATCTATAATTCAACAGTTTTAATACCTTTGAAACTTGGATTCTTTTTTTACTATTGTACTTGTTAACTTCTTCAAAAAAAGCTTAAATGATTTGAAATTTTGAAATGAAATAAAACTAAAAAAATGTGGGAGGACAAATTAATGGGTTTTTTTCATTGCTGAAAACTTATCTTATATTTTATTTTATTTTTTTGTAGATGTGTATGCTATCAGAGGCAAACAATATTTTAGTTACCGATGGAAATGAAGATTCTGTTTTAAGTAAGATTTGTCAATGATACATTAGAGTACAGTTAAGATTTATCAATGATATATTAGAGTACAGTTAAGATTTATCAATGATATATTAGAGTACAGTTAAGATTTATCAATGATATATTAGAGTACAGTTAAGATTTATCAATGATATATTAGAGTACAGTTAAGATTTTCAATGTTATATTAGAGTACAGTTAAGATTTATCAATGATATATTAGAGTACAGTTAAGATTTATCAATGATATATTAGAGTACAGTTAAGATTTATCAATGATATATTAGAGTACAGTTAAGATTTATCAATGATATATTAGAGTACAGTTAAGATTTATCAATGATATATTAGAGTACAGTTAAGATTTATCAATGAAGATTTATCAATGATATATTAGAGTACGGTTAAGATTTATCAATGATATATTAGAGTACAGTTAAGATTTATCAATGATATATTAGAGTACAGTTAAGATTAATCAATGATATATTAGAGTACGGTTAAGATTTATCAATGATATATTAGAGTACGGTTAAGATTTTCAATGTTATATTAGAGTACAGTTAAATATTTGTTTAAAAATTCTGTTAAAGTTTATGTTTTTGATTACTACCTTTTGAGTAAATTTCATTAAAGGTCTTATCATCTGCTATAGCCCTCTACAAAAATTATTTGCAGATTTATAAATTTTACCCTAAAATTAACATTTGAAATTTGTAATCTCTTTTTATGGGATGTAAACTGCTTCCCAGGAATGAAGAGTAAATGATTGTTAATTTTTAAACCCTGATGTTTTAAACATCATTATTGGTTTATACAAATAGCTATTGCTCGAGATAAATTTAATATATATGCCCAACCTATTGTTAAATGAAAGCAAATCTACAGCTGCAATGAATTATGTCTTAAGCTTCCATATCTTGCAAACATACATTATTGTATATTTTAGATCTAACATGCATTCTTTTCTTTTGCAGATTTAAGTAAAATTATTGAAAACAAAGAAAATAAAGTTAGTTTTAAAGTTGAAGACTGTGATACAAGGTAAATTGATATTTTTTGTATGAGAAGAAACTACCTTTGCAAGACAGAGTTTACATTGGACCTTTTTTTATTGAGATTTGTTACTACAAAAACTGAAACCAAGTTTGTTAAGAAATCTTTGGAAATATCACTTTATTTTTTGAAAAGGTGCTAGTGGTCAGAGATTACCAAGAGAAGATCATCTCAATTCTCCCATGGCAGGATCTAGGCATAGTTTTTTCAAAACAAGCAAAACCTCATAGTTTTATCGGTATCTCTTGCAAGATGGCCTCTTTAACATTTGTCTTCAAATCCACCATACTTTCATTGCCTTTTAATGAATAGGTTTTTTTTTAATTAACTATTCTTGGCAGTTACAAACTTGTTTGCCTCCAGATATGATTTTGATATTTATTTTCTAAAATAATCTGAACTTCTAGATATTTTTTTGTTTTGTTTGATTGCTGTCTCCTTGGTGATTTGTTCATACTAACATTATAATCATAATAAGTTAGAAGTAATATTTAAAAGAAACATATGTTTGTTGGAAAATGCGATTGTTCACATCTGACTTGCTACTGTCAGAGATTCCTCTTGATCCTTTGTTGAGTAAAAGTATACATTTATCTCTTATAGTTATATATTTTTATTTCACATTTCTATCCGTCTTTTTGATTGATCATGGATGCAACAAGTGAGACAATCACATTGAATGGCAATTTTTGTGGTCTACTAGCCACAAACACTTGTACGTGAGTGAACAAAATCATTGATTTGACAACCACACAATTGTAACAGCTTCTTCAGGACAAGGTACAAGGTCTTTGAAGTTTGGGTTATGGTATCAAAATATTGTTACACTATGTAATGAATTTATCTAACTGACTATCTTAACATGTGATATATACACTAGTGGCCTATCAAAGTGAGTTAGTATTAAAAACCTACTTCCATTGGTCTATACAAAAACAAATGCCAACGATAACAACTTGTTAGTTTTAAATGTGTTTTATATATTTATTTCAATTTTCCATCATCCTTTTTTTGTCTGTTGAAACCTTTAAGATTTTACCTCAACTTGGCATTGTTAAGTTTATAACACCACTACTAACACTGTATTGAAATAAGCCCCGCCTATTAACCTAATATGGAATATACACTATCTCAGATTCCACATGGTTGCTTTTAACCAATCATATTCCTAGAAATGTATAGGAGATAAGATAATGGCTTTTAACTAACCTTCTCCTTTGCCTTTAGATGTCTTCTCTGATTTCTCCAAATGTCTTAAGGTCCACATGTCATTGTTCTAAGCCTTCAGATAATGTATCCTTGATAAGAAATCTCACCACCAGTGGAGACTGAATATCTTTACCAAGTTTTTATATTTTCATTACAGAGTACTAAGATGGGGAGATGGAGAGTTAGAACAAGATCTGACAAATAAATATGACTTTGTGTTGTGTGCTGACTGGTAAGCTAATTAATTACATGGAACCAAGTTAAATTTTAGGCCTTTCGCTTATATTAATTGTGACAATATTGTCTGTCCATTGAAATCTTGTCTGAAACTACTCTGATAATCAGACTGAATCAAATTCCTGAATGACATTCTGTTCCAGTTTAGCATCATTGCCGTGTAAATACCCTCGTCAGCATACACTCAAAAACCCATTATGGGTTATACCGACTGCATCTGAGGATTGTATCCTAGGTATTTGATAATGGACTTTCATTTCAATGTCTCACGACTTTGGTCCTGATAATGCTTACTGTCGTTACTACTATGTCTGAGACTCATCGACCATCTCATGTGAAGATAAAACATCAAAATAGTCAAAAAACCAAACCAAAACAACTCACAAAACCAAGATGGCGGCCTACCAAAATGGTGTCTTCTACCTGCGCCTAACCGACTGCACAAAATATTTAAAAGCTCACCTAGGACCTTCCGAATTGAGCCGACTTTGCGAGGGCTGTATAGCCAGTCAAGGTCGTTAAAACTTCCATTTGTTGTGATTGTTTTCCTTAGAAATATTATTTAAAACTGCTTAATTTCTTATTTTCCAGGAAGTTTTTAATTAGTTTCATTTATTTCAGTCTGTTTTTTGAAGAAGGAAGAGAGGATCTAATTAAAAAAGTTTTTAACCTCTTGAAAGATGAGGTATGTACAGAGATAAAGGGAGAAAAACAAATATATATTGGGTACATTTGTACATGCACATACTTGTACAGTTGTTTACATTTACAGTCTAACATTATGGAGATGATATTTGTTTTCCTATCTAGAGCTTCCATTTTTACTTACTTCTATAGTTCTGATGTATATAGTGTGCAATTACTACAGATTATCACATCTAAGATCATATACTGATGATATTTTGCTATACAAAATTCTTAGATTATAGAACTATAAACAACAGTTACATATGATGACCATGATCTTTATCAAAAGACTATAGTGGAACACTATTATATTTCTCACACTGCTAAATTTATCATATACCAGTATTGTAGGGAGTTAGAAGAATATGATTACTCTATTATCACTGAGATTGTCTGACTAGGGAATATGAAAATAATGCTTGAGTCATCAGAAATTAATTAACTTATTTTCTCAAGATTGTCACTGAATTAAAAAATATACATGTATATATTAAAAATAACTATTTTGCTAAAGATTAAGAATGGATACAACAAAATAAACTACATCTAGAGTTCAACATTTTCTTTATAGTCATATCTACTGTTCAACTGATCATGTTTCAATTGTAAGATATTAGAAAATAGTGATTTTATTCTCTTTCATGTATGCAGAAACAAATAGACTCTTTCTTCTTAGTTTATTACAAAGCAAGCTAAAGATATCTTAGGTTTAATATTTTTGTATTTGTAATTAACAGGGTACATCATTAATGTTTGCTCCAAAAAGAGGCACCACTTTTGATGATTTTGTCTCTTTAGCCAAATCAGTATTTAATGTAGAGGTGATGGAGAATTATGATGATACTATCTGGGATTTACACTGCAAGGTAATTTGTTTTTTAAAATTGGTCTTTGACTTTGATGAAGAATGATCAAAATAAAACTCCTTTAATCTAGTGTTCACTGCCATTATCCAAATACCAGTATAGGTAGACAATATAATTTAAAGTGTTGTTTTCTTTATATTTATTTTACCTGATTAAAAGAAAAAAGATACAATCCCTCATTAACTTTATAGATATGATACAGTTTTTTGTTATAATTTTTCTTAAAACTTTCAGGGTGATATAATTTTATAAGAATTCATTTTTTTTTTCAAAATGAAAATACAAATGGTTGTCATTTTCTGTATCTTATTAATTTTAGTCATGATTAATTATTTTGTGGATGACAGTTCTTTGGTAATCCCTGTGGAACTTTTTGACAACTGTAGACTGAGGGATTTATGCACGACATTTGACTATTATTGATAATTTTAAGATTAAATGTAGATGTCTTCTTTATTTACCCATTTGACTTTAATGATCTTTTACTATGATGATGTTCATCCTGTTACTTTCTAGTATCACTAGAACATACCTGTGATATCGCGGGTTCTGTGACTGAATTAAAGTATAAAACTATGTGTAAGCCTTATTTAAGCCTGGATTTTTAGTATTGGTATTGTCATCTGATAAAGTCATGCTGATTATAAGATGAACAGTTTTCTCTGCTTTCAAAATCTTTCTGTTTGAACCTGTCGACCTGGGACTAATTGGAAAACAAAAGAGCCTGGAATGGAGAAATTTTGAATCAACAGCATTGTCCCTTATTAGTTATAAATAAAATTGAATTCTTTGATTCACCGTTTTACGTCATGCTGGCTAACTAATTGGAAACTGTACCTATACACCTTATTTTAAGTTTAGATAGTAGTATTAGAATTGTCATCTTATAAAGTCATACTGATTAAAATACTACAATAGGAAACAATGTGACAATGATTGAGTTTAGTAGTGTCAACCCTGTGATTATGACCTGTGTATATAGCAAATCCTAAAAACATTTTATGGTGGTGCGCCTGCCAGATGTGGAACGTAGATAAAGTAATAGGTAACAGGTGAATATACTACTGGTATTGGTATCTGTATCAGATTCGACCTGGAACTTGTTAATTATTGCCAATATTAATAATGTGGAAAACAAATGGGTCTGGAGTGCTGTAATTATTAATCAACACCATTGTCATATATTAGCTAGGGTATGTATAAAGTTGAATTCTTTGATTTTTCGTTTTTATCCCATGATGGCTAACAAATTTGACCTCTTTATTTTAGTATTATAGATAAAACATTTACTAAATTTTAAAAATTTACAGTTCTTATTTGTCTTAACATATTCATAGCAAATTCTCTTTATTTTATTTACAGTTAAAGACAGATGCTAATGGACTTTATGATGAGAATATACATTATCCATTGTATATGAAATTGACAAAGAAACTTACATGAACTACTCAATTTTTACCTTGTGATATTTATATTTACATGATATTTTTACCAATTTACATTCCTTCCAGTGTTCAATGTCTAAATATTTTTTCCACAATAAATAATCATTTACTTTAGTTTGTGTCTCTTGCCTACCTGCATGATTTACAATTTATTTAATGATAAAAGATATGCACATCGATGATCTGACACAGAGAGAACATCCTGCAATCAGAGGCATGCTTCTGCTGGCTCCTAAACAAAAAAAATCATAGTGCGTAAATGATACCTAAAAAGTAAGGTCGACAGGTCGGCAGTTGTCACTTATAAGTGCGTAAATGATACCTTACAAGTAAGCTCGACAGGTTGGCAGTCGTCACTTATTAGTGTGTAAAGGATACCTAACAAGTAAGGTCGACAGGTCGGCAGTCGTCGCTTATTAGTGTGTAAAGGATACCTAACAAGTAAGGTCGACAGGTCGGCAGTCATCACTTATTAGTGCCTAAAGGATACCTAACAAGTAAGGTCGACAGGTAGGCAGTCGTCACTTATTAGTGGGTAAATGATACCTAACAAGTAAGGTCGACAGGTCGGCAGTTGGCACTTATTAGTATATGTTTACTAAAATACTAAGGTTGGCAGGTCGGCATTCAGCACTTTTTTATATATGTATGCTTAAACGTAACGTCGGCGGGTCGGCACTTATTCGGCTATGTATCATGCTTGAAAGTAAGGTTGGCAGGTCGGCAGTCAGCACTTATTCGTCTATGTATCATGCTTGAAAGTAAGGTCTGCACTTATTAATCTATGTTTGCTAACAAGTAAGGTCGGCAGGTCGACAGTCGGCATTATTATTTTCCAACTTTTAATACAGCCTTTGTAGCTTTAATCCGCAGCATGGAAAAAAACAAAAAAATATAAATTAATTTGAATTAAAATACTCCTATTTGGATTAAATTAATATAAATGCCGACTTAATTTGTAGACAATACATATTTTCTAAATTTGCCAACCTGCCAATCTGCGGTATTACTACGTCATAAAAACATTTTCCAAATTTTTAATAAGTGCCTACCTGCCGACCATCAGATATAAATATTGTATATTAAAATTTAATAAGTGCCGACCTGCCAACCAATATATATAACACTAAGTTTTACACAGTCATAAAAAAGATCCAACATGTCCTACTTTAATAAACTATTCAATCATAAGTCATTCCGATTTACTCAGTAATAACGATTTACGCTTTAAATATTCCCTCCGCTTGAACTATGTACCCTTATACACTACTTGAACCCAAAAATGTGTACTATTTAAGTTTAAAAGGACGTCACACTAAACTTCAAAACATATAATTGAACTTAAATTTAAAGTCGTACAAGAATAGCAAAGGCCACAGGCTCCTGAATTGGGACAGGTGAAAAAAAATGTGGAGGGGTTAATCATGTTTTATTAAGCTTCAATGTTAGCAACATCAGATATAATTTTGAAATACTGTTTTCATGTGAAATTCTTGATGAATAATTTTCAGTTTGCTAAAAACAATTTGTTTGAAGATATTTTTTTCAAACAGAAAAGAAACAGTTAATTATTGAATTTTTTATCTTTTTTTTTATATAATGTAATGTAGATAAAATGCTATTTCTCAAACAGGCAACTTATGCAATTTAGAAAGGAATTGAAATTAGAACATCACAATCATAAACAAATTTCCTAACAAAATACAAAGGGAACAATTACAAGTCAAAAGTCAACGGACTGACACACCATAGCCAAAAGTAACAAAATGGACAACAATAAAAAAAAAAACCATACAAATCAAAGCCCTTGAGAGCATTAAAGGTAAAGATTGCTTTCATTTTGCAATGTGAGTTTAAAATTAGATATTGCATTGTATTACAAAGCAATGGAACACATTTAGGCAATGTATTGAATTGGAGTTGTTTTCCTCTGTCTTAAGGATGTACTTAGGTGAGGTTTTGGAAATTGGTGTCAAATGTTCGAACTCCTCTGTATTTTCCCATCAATACAGGGTAAAATATTTTGCCCCATAACACCCATTTTTCTTTGTATAAAAGACTTCAATAAAAAGCCATTTTCCAAAATTTAAGCAATTTCTTAATTTTTGTTCTTTGTATTTGAGACCCAAATAATACCAATACAAATGTAAGGTAAAAGTCAGAGTCAGCCTATTCCAGTTTTAAAAAAAAACCTCAAATATCTCGAAAATGAGTTTAATGCTCTTTCAAAATGTAGTATCAATTTTAATTTCTTAATTTTTTTAATTTCACCTAAGTATACATCCTTAAACTGTTGGTCCTCTTTTTAGAACAGATAGACTATTCATCTTGTGTAAGTTTTAATAAAAACAGTTTTTTTCTTGGCCGTGTTGAAAGTTGCTTTGACAGAGATTACTTTCAAGTGATGATGTAAACTGTTTGTAAAAAAATTTCAGGTAGACCTGGGTGCTTCAATCCTTGTTTGCAGATGCCTTATGTTACTAAGTTTCGTCTGTCATATGTCCATTGTTCTTGACCTCATTTTCATGGTTCAGCAACTGCTTGAAAAAAATGTTTTGTTTTTTTGTCAAGTAAAAAAAGTATGAAAAAATTCAAACACTAAGGTATATTAAAAATCATCAACCAATGCAATAACTGGAAAGCAGCCTTTATATTCCTGACTGGGTACAGATATTTTTCAAAGAAAATGGTAGATAAAACCTGGTTTTATCGCAAGCTAAACCTCTCACTTGTATGACAGTTGTTTTTAGTTCCCTTATATTGACAAAAGTTAGTATTAAGGATGTACTTAGGTCAGGTTAGGTAAAAATTAAGAAATTAAGAAATTAAAATTGATACTATAAGCTGGTAGAGCATCAATTAAGGATAAAAATAAGCTAAACACAATGATAGGTCATGGACCTCCAATTCGAGATATTTGAAATGTAAAATATGGTGAGGCGGGAAAAGGCTGACTCGAACTTTTACCTTATATCTGCATTGGTATTATTTGGGTCTAAAAACAAAAGAAAGAAAATCAAGAATCTTCTAAAATTTTGGTAAATGACCTTTCATGAGCTATTAAATCTTATATGAAAAAATAAATGGGTGTTATGGGGCAAAATATTTTACATTGCATTGTATGGAAAAACACCAAGGAGTCCAAACATTTGACACAAGTTCCAAAACCCCACCTAAAGTACATCCTTAAGATAACTATATTTGTTATATGAGATACTTGCAAGACTTTCAGGATGGTAAGATAGGTTTCCTAACCTTATTTCATGGATATTTCAATACTAAGTTTTCTTTGTCAAGTCCATATAGAAAGATTGTAACTGTTCTACTGGCAAGTTTCATCTGACCTGTAACCTTGTTTGTATGGTTCATTGGTCAATGTTAAGTTTTTGTAGTTTGGTCTACTTATCAAATACTATAAGCAGTAGAGTCACTATATTTGGTGTATGGAATGATTATGTGTTCATGTCTGTTATCCAAGTTTCATCTGACCTTGACCTCATTTTCATGATTCATTTGTCAATGTTAAGTTTCTGTGGTTTTGTTTTTTTATCCAATTTATCGAACATATACCTCATTTACATGGGTCATTGATGATAAGTTTACAAAATACTTTTAAGTAAAACCTTTATTTTATAGACATTCAAAATAAGTTCAATAAGTTAAGAAGATGTGACATTTCAGTGTGTGTGCACTCTTATATAGATAAATATGGCTATAAACATGCATATCATTTTGTTACTTGAATTAATGAGTAAATTTCATTGAATTTGCTCGAGATGGATAAGATCTGAGTGTTCACCAAAGTGCACCATTTTTTTTTACCTCTTTAAAGAAGAGATAAGGCCTTGCAATTTTATCTATAAAGCCAATGATAGGAGGGTTTTTATTGCATTTAATGCAGTCAAATTTAAAGAGTTACCAATGTTGATCTCAGGTACTCATATATTTTGCCTGTGGTTGGTCCTAAATATGAATAGAAAAAGACAGGATTGTGAATAAAACACATAAACATATCCATGGTCATCTTTGACGCAGCATTGAATAAAGTCATAATGTCTTTCAAATATTTATACATAACCAAATATCCAAATATCAAATGGAAGTCATTGCAAACCTGACAAATACAATGAATAGCTATTCTGTAAAAGGGTACAGCTAAACGACAAGAACCTGTAAACTTATATCAATGTAAAATAACTTTTTGTTACTTCGTGTGATAACACTTGAAAGCATAGCAGTACTGTCCTGCTTTGATTAGAAGAGTATAGATCTCAACTCAAATCATTTTCAAAATTTATTCAACAATTTTTATTTATAGTACATATGATTTAAACAAACATATTTATAAAATATATCAATATAATCAGAAGATAGAGTACATTGCAAACTCAGACTTTGCTCTGAATGACTTGACACTAGCCTTTCACATACATGTACATGACATGTAAAAACCTGCATTTATTGCATTAAAGTACAATACCATGTCAATATTACATCTAACTGAACAACCAGTAAAACTTTAAAAGTGGATGACATACACATACAATAAAATACATGTACATCAATTGACAAGGTTTTAAACCTAAATTTAATTTAGAGTCTCTGTTTAAATGCAGCTTAAGAATCCTCATATTATATAACATGGTACAGCTTTGCTCTCCATCATCTTTGATGTAGTCTGGACACTTCTTTAATAAATAGCATCCTTAAAGATCCTTTTTGATGTGGATGTGGATAAGTTGTTGGGCTGCTGGTTCATTGACATAAACACCACATCACCATTTATTTATGTGTAATGACTAATATAAACCTCTGTTTTTTTACTCCACTATATAAAGCCTAATGTAGTATGTGAAGAAACAAATTATTATATTATATCCTTGCATCTGCATTTCAAATTTGGAAAAATACCTTTTCTAAATGTCAAATATACCTAATAATACAAATTTCCTGTTATCAGACTACATTACCAACATGAAAAACTTCCTAGTCAAGTAAATGAAATAATGCACAGTACCTCACAGGCACAACCTTTTTTTTTCATAGTGTGCAAAAGCAAAAACATGTACAATTAGTCAAACTTCTACGGTTAGAACTCTAAGGGACCAATACTAATAGTTTGAGTAACCAAAGAAATTGAATATCAGAAAAATTATGTTTGTACCAGAACTTAATTGTAAATTTGTAACTTACTGTTTGTCATATATCTATGATGAGGGCGATGGATTGGTGTTTAACATCCATTGCAATTATTACATCCATATAAGGATGAAAACATTAAATTGTGATATGAACCGCTTTGTCAACCACAGATATAGATATGGTGAGCTAGGTTTTAAACATGCTAGTTCACGAGGTAACAGTTTACAGGCAGACACATCACCACCCTATACCTGCACACATTAATTTAACTCTAAACCAACCAGTCTTTTCTCTTACTCCTAAAGTTTTTTAATAGGTAGGTTTATAGTGTTATTTTGCATGTTTTAACTGAAACAACTGTGTTTTTTTTAAATAAATTTGTATTATTTGTCTCGTAATATTCCACAAGGTAAGTCATTGTTGGATCCATCTCGTAAATCGAGTGAGCTCTGGATCTGGACCTTAGACCATCTCATATTATTTTTACCTTGACCAACCAACAAAACACATCAAATCAATATTAAATCAAACTCACCAATTGAGAAAAACAAGAAAACATTTACATATTTTATTAAATTTAACAAACAATTTATCTGACAAAACATGAAATGATGATGTTAACATCACAAATATGCTAATGAGCAAGAACACATTTATGCCTATAAGCACATTTAAAAGAAAAGAATAAGCACTTCATTGTTTACAGCTTGCATGATGCATAATTTTTTATAAATTCTTTGTTGAACTCACTTAAAACTTTTAACAGAAATTTGTTTATCTTTATACAGTGATAACCTTAATTAACACATGTACACTTTTAGTTATTACAAGTACAGTAAATAACACATAAGGACATTCACACCAGACTCATACCTGCCAACTTTTCAAACTGCCCAAGGGGGTATTATGCACACGATGGCTCTCAAAGTTCTACAAAACCCTTTAAAGAAGCCTTCAAATCTATTTTACGGTTCTTTATTTGCTTCTTCATACTTAAACAATACTACTGTGAAAGTTATTTAATTTGTGGGTATTAATTTTCATGGTTTGAGCAAAATTTATATGTTCGTGGGTTCTTTAATTCGTGGATTTAAAAAAAAAATACAGTAGAAATTGAAGCCATTAGAAACGAAGATTACAAATTGTCTTCTTTGAAAGATATTTCAAAATAAACATTCAAATTGTTGCACCCGTGTTAATCGTTGTGTTGACACTAATTAACTCGAAATCGAGTGATCTGCAGATTAAAAACCATCAAAGGTGTTAATTAGGTCATAAACATGTCAATATTGAAGAACAGTTACATAAATAAATGCTATAAATGGACTTTGAATTTTGACTTTTACTTTCTAATCAAGAATTTTTTTGAGTTCACAGTGCATTTAGTAGATTTGCAGATATTCAGTTTTCTCTAGATATTATCTAGTAGTCAAACCTACAGGGGGATCCTTCTATCTATTGATTTGGACAACATTTATTATATTTTGTCGGACACTTAAATTCGTGGATAAAGTCATCCATGAAAACCACGAAAATTGGTACCCCACATATAAAAGTACTTTCAAAGTATATCATGGTAAAATTTATTGTTTTGTTTTAAATTGTAGACAAAAATTGCTCTTTCAAAATGTCAATTTGGGAGCCTCCGATGGGGAAATCCCTACCAATAGTGACATTTTGCACTTTGCAGGTAAGCAGACCATTTTGTAGATTAATCACAGAAGCTGACAAAGGTTATTGTTAGACTATTACTCTTTTCTGATTGCCTTTAATCTACACTTTTAATTTCATTGAACATACAAAAAAATCGGTACTTTTACATCAGTTTGAGAAATCTGTGATGAATGATAGACCAGAAGTTCCACTTTATTCAAAGAGGTTTAAAATTTGTTTGTGACATATAAAAATAACCTTTTTAGGTGTACCTCTGTTTATAAGTGAAGGCAAGATACTTGTTTTTCCTATGAGAAATCTTTCTGTAGCACCATCCGAAAAACATATAACTAATGAGTACTGTTCATAAGATATGCTTTAAAAGCTCTGTCATAGCACTATATATTATAAAAAGTTTATACCTGAGAAATGTGTGTTATTTTAGAATATATACACAAAACACTAGTAGATACAGGGACCTAAAATAACAAAAAATTCTATTACCGGTAATGTCCTCTTTGACCTTGGAAATCAAACAATGACTGTGGAAATTCATAGTTAGATCTTATATGGTCAATAATAGATTTCAATTTGAAGCAATTCAGTTTTCAAGTGTCAATGTTTCCTTTAAAAAAATATATATATACCTACATATGTACTACTTATTGACTTCCTATTTTAAGATCCTTTATATAACTGATAACACTTACACAAATTCCTTGACACCTATGTCTGATTTGTGAATTGCACAGAACTTGATATAGTTAATTAATGTTTTTTATCAAGTTTTTAAATACATTAAAAAGGTGAAGAAAAAAAAATCTTAGTACATGTGTACTTAAAATTAAAACGAGTACTTCTGAAAGGTTAATGCAAAATACTATGTGAAGCACAATTCTGTGTCCACTTTTATTATTATTTTCACTTGGTTAACACTCCCTTGTTGATATGTTATGTTCATATCTCCAGCATTCAAGATCTTATCAAAGAGGGATATAGATATTAAATATAAAAATTATATAAAACTTTAAGGCCCCCAAAAATAATACATGTGTTTCTTCTAACAGGCTGAAAAAATAGGGTAGGTAGGTAGGCAATAACATTTTTTAGCTGGTTACTACTAGGGAAACAGTCAGACTTAATCAGTGCTTATTCCAAAATGGCATAAAAATTGTTAGGGTAGGCACTTAAAATAAGGGTAGGTAGGGTTAGGTGAAACACATGTATTATTTTTTTTGGCCTGATCATATATTGTCATACATAAAATACTTTTATCTGACAAAGTAGGTTTTATTTAACTTACAAAATATGCACTATGTGATTGCTAGCAGAGACAGAAATTGATATAATATCATAAAAAAATATGGTTAAAGCAATTTTTTTCCTAGAACAGTACATGGCATCTAATATATTCTTAACATTTATATAGTACACTGCATCTAATATATTCTTAACAATCATATAACTAGGAACCACAAACTTAAGCAACACCAGGGAATGATCAATCTTTAAAATTATAATTCAAATGATATGTAACAAATAATTTAAGTCTCAATAACTAAGTGTCACAGTTAACAGATCTTTGATCATGAGAATGTAATGGAACTATCTCTGGCTTCATACCTCCTACAAAATACAAAAATAAGATTTAGTAAGGATAAGAAAATACAATCAGCAATGAGTTCAGCTCCAGCTCTCCGCCTCCCCCCTCCCCCAACAAAAATTGTTCTATGTCCTGCTTTCCTATACATCCATCCTAAATTTTCATGCTAAATTATTTTACCTACTCCCCATCCCCTTTTTCTGCCAGGAGACAGAAAACAAGTATATCTATATATTCATTCAGTGTTTCAAGTTAATATTAGCCACCAATCCTTTTTTATGTGTTAGTTGATAACAGCCTTTGTCACGCTGTTTATAAACAACTATGACAAACTGTTGTTTTCTTTTTTTCTTGTCTTTAAGGTTCCACTAAAGTCAAATTTTCCAAAAAGGTGGAGCATTTTAAAATGTCAAAATTCTATAAAAAATACATATTTTTGAAGCTTGAAATTTGTACCAATTATAAATATGTATATAAGGTTGAAAAAAATAAACATAACTCCAAGAAACTCATATAAACAAATAGAGTATTCACCAATAAAATATTGAAAAATGAAGTTTACAACACACATTTTAAAAAAAAATCCAGGACATTTATTAACGAATATTAAAGTATAAGATTAATTGCATTTTAATAAGCATGTGTATACGCAGTGCAAGCTATCATTTAAAGTTGTTGTAGATAGCCAGTTTCTGTGAAAACGACAAAAGTTTTACCATTTCATCTTTGATGAAGGCAGCCATTTAATTTTTTTGGACGACACACTGATTATGCTTACTTTTTCTGGTTTATAGATTTTGATCAGACATGAAACTTATTTGAAATAAAATTTCGTTATTTGGGAATAGTATTATGTGTTTGGGTCGAAATTTCCTTACCATTTACACTGTTAAAAAGGCATCTGAAGCAGCTGATCCTTCATTCTTTGAAACCGAAAGTAGCGGTAACAATCAATACGCAGTTTCGCATTGTTAAGAAAACGATATATATACCCAAGGACTCTTAAATAGATCGTTTATAAGTTTAAACATTTACATTTGTTTCAATTCTTCAACCATTAATTGGAAAACAATAAGTTTAATGTTGATTTTATAATACGAAACTACGTACTATTTTTAGGTACACAACTTCCGGAAAGAAGAAAATGTGCTGATCTTTGATCACGAACCTGTAAACAGTGGGGAAAAATCTAATTTATAGACAATCGGTGTATTTGATCTGGTAAGCACTAATGTCCCCTTATAATAATATGTATATTTCTGTTATAAAAGTCCATAATATGTCCATCAGAATAAAGGATAAAGTATGATTTTTTTCCATCGTCATTTCACAACACGTGAAGTATCTGGTAAGTAATAACTTTTTAAAACTACAAATAAAATTTTATGAAGCAAAATGAAGCACAAAAGTGTAGATAAAAGTGTCATAAATTGACAGGTAAGTAAAAAAAATAATTTATTTTACACATTGTTGAAAAACAATTTTATATGGAAAGCAAGAGGAAGCACATGTACACAGCACCTGTAGTAAGAATGGCTAGAAAAGTAAAAATAAGTAAGAAATTTGGTAGAAGTTTAGGCAGACATAGGCAAAAAAGGAGAGAAAAACACAAAGGAAGACCAACCTATACAATTAAAAAGTCAAGGCAGTCCCAAAAGGAAAGTTTGAAGCTGATAATTAGAAAAATTCATAAGTTCTACAACACCACCATACGTAAAAACATATCAAAAGCATCCGTTTATGCATCCTTTGCTACTGGTTGTGAACTTAAGCTCAAGATTCGCAAGGTGAAAGATCTAAGCCCAAAAGGTTACCGTTTAATGAACTTAGATTGTTTACAATCGCACATATCAAACATTACAATGCATGCATGCTTATGTGCCGAAGCCATAAAAGTTACAAACCAAGGAAAACCACCCATAACACTTGAAACTGAGGTTCGTTCGTTTGGATTGGCTAGTGTGATGTTGGCGCAGTGTCAAGGGTGTCACAAAAAGTTTTCTTTAGATAGTAGCCCAAAGGTCCCTGGGTCAAAACGCTTTGATATCAACGTGAGGGCTGTGTGGGGCAGTATGGTAACTGGGAATGGTCCGTCCCATCTAAATGAGTTTTTGGCCACACTGAATTCCCCCGGACTATCACAGCCCTCATTTACTGCAATAGAAACAGAGATCGGCCAGTGGTGGCACTCTATTCTAGAGAAGGACATGCTGTCAGCTGGGCAGGAGGAAAGACTTCTTGCCATCGATAGAAAGGATTTTCATGAAGAAGTGCCAGCTATAACGGTAATTACAGATGGAGGTTGGTCTAAACGTACCCATAAACATTCCTATAATGCAGCAGGGGGGGTGGCCATAATTATTGGGAAAGAGACGAAGAAATTGTTACATATTGGCGTGAGAAATAAATACTGTTACATATGTAGCACCAATAATACGAAAGAACACACCTGTTTTAAAAATTGGGACCAAGACAGCCAGTCAATGGAGAGTGACGTTATTTTGCAAGGGTTTCTGGAAGCAGAGAAAAAACATGGAGTCAGGTACATGAGGATAGTAGGTGATGGTGATTCATCAGTATTTGCCAAAATCAGAGAGGAGGTACCAGGTTGGGGAAGATCAGTAAAAAAAAGAGGAATGTGCTAATCATGTCTCAAAATGCTTCAGATCAAATTTAGAGAAACTTGTGACTGACAATCCCCTTTACAAAGGTAGGCATCATCTTTCAAAAACAACAAGAGTAAGGCTAGTAAGTGCTTTAAGATGTGCCATTCGAGTACGTTCAAAAGAATTTAAGGAGAAGAAATATGATAAACAAACTGCAATAAAGAAGTTAAATAATGACATAAGAAATTCGGTTCATCATGTTTTTGGTCAGCATGACCAGTGTTCTGATTTTTGTCAGGCCAAAAATCAAACTGCACCAACTGCTAACCCAAGTGATACAGATGATATCGAAACTGTAATAATTAATGACCAAATTGACTTTTGGACTGAAGGATCTTCCATTTCATGCCAGGAAGAGGCCCGTGGTGGTACAACTATTGATTACAGCAACGTTGAACAACATATTATTAGAGATGTCACATCAATACTCAATAGGATCGCTGAGAAATCCGATAGACTTTTGGGAAACAGCACTACCAACCTAGCTGAAAGCTGGATGCATATAAGGACAAAGTTTGATGGTGGTAAGGTTTACAACATTTGTAATAGGGGTTCATGGCATGCTCGTTGTTATGGTGGTGCTTTAAGGATGAACTTAGGTCCACAATGGTCATGCAAGGTTTGGGAATCTTCTACAGGAACAGAACCGGGATTTTTCTATAGAAAACTTTATGCCCGTCATGAACAAACTTTAGCTAATTCCACCAGGTATAAATCAAAACCAAGTGTTCATAAACTTCGATGGAAAAAGAAATTCTCAAGCCTGAAAAAAAGCACCACAAGAAAGGCTACTAGAGCATATGGTCCAGAAGCTACTGATGTTGTAGAAGATGTCTCCACTACAGTACTTCAAAAACTTCAAGATAAATTTTTACAAACTCATATCAATCTTTCGGCCCAACAGTGTAAAAATATAACTACTTCTACAGTTCTTCAATCTCAGTCAGGTCTTTGGCATTCAGAAAGGAAAAAGAGAATAACTGCATCTAACTTTGGTTCAATTGTCAAAAGAAATCCATCTCTGCCTATTGCAAAATTTGTCCGTACCATTCTTTATTCGTCATTCAGTGGAAATCGTCACACAAGAAATGGTATTAACCAAGAAGACACAACAATAGAGGAATACAAACTAAAGAAAGCTGAAGAAAATGAAAATGTATCTGTAGAACATAGTGGACTGGTCATACATCATACCGACAAATACTTGGCTGCTAGCCCAGATGGCATAGTTACTATATCCACAGGAGAAACTGGTATTATTGAAATAAAAAACTTACTACATTCTAAACCTTTAAACCTTTGGCAAGCATCAGAAAACAAAACATTCTGCTTAGAAAATATATCCGGAAAACTGCAACTAAAAGAAAACCACAACTACTTTTACCAATGTCATGGACTTCTTAACATCTGCAATAAAGACTGGATTGATTTTGTGGTCCGCACATTGAATCCTCACCAAATTTTTATTTAGAGAATATATCGAGATGTCTCTTTATGGGAAAATACAATGCTTCCGAAACTTCAGTCTTTTTATAACAAGGCAATACTTCCTGAATTAGCTTCACCAAGAGAGGGGAAAAGTCCAGGAATTAGAGAACCTGGGATGTGGGTAAGTCTGAAAATATGCACAAATGCATATATAATAAAAAGAAATTAGTCCTGATACCTATATGATAAAGTTATAATAAATGAAGATAATAAATTTAAAATAATATCAATTAAAGGTAGGTATTCATATCTTGTGCTATCATTTGTTAGTACATGATATAGCAAAACTCTTGACATTTATTCAAACCAAAATTACCAGAACAAGATGTATTATATATTTGACATACATTTATATACATGATTTTAAAATATAATCATGCTCAAATTGAAATGTATGCAACATAAAGGTTGTAAATAGTAAAAACAAAGGTATGTACATGTATCAAGGAGACAATCTCCCAAAAATACATACATATCTTTATTCATTTATTTAATTAGAAATTAACTTTGCTTCTTATAATCACTGAGGTAATATTTTTTATGTGTAAAAGAAAGTGTAAGGTGTACGTACAATGATGTATGTCACTATGTGTCAATGAAACAATATAGAAAAATATTACATAATCCGTTACCATGATAACAATGCTCAATAGGCCATACCACATAAAAAATGTCCATAAAAGCCCCTTTTATTTGATAAAATTATGTTAATCTTATTAAAATTGCTTAAAATCATTTAAAATTACTGCACATTTTCTACTATCATGACTATGTATATGCTAAATTTTTCAGTGTTGCTGTCATTCTTCAGATTTGTTATTCAGTTGTATAAAACTGCATGTATGCATTTGTGATAATATGATTTTTGTCATTGCAGTATGTCAACCCAGTAAAACCAAAGACACAAAAAGGAAAGAGGAAACAGTCTTCAACCTCATCAAATAAACAAACCAGGAAACGAAAATCAAGAAAATCCAGTTCATCAGACTCTGATATCACTGACAATCAACCACAAGGGTCAGGTCAAATAAGTCAAAGGTAAAACAATCTTTGAATAGTAATTAAGAAAAATTGAAAAGTGATCAATTCTAAATTTGTCCTTTAGAAACATATATATTTATACATAATTATGTCAATGAGATAACATCTAAAAAAGTAGAAAGTGACAAAATTTACATTATCCTTCAACAGTGAACAACAGGCCATACAACACAACAAACAAATGTCTATGAAAGTTTGTTTTTATCAAAAATCATATCTACATACATGTTGATATTTCCTAATTACATACATGTATGTGCATTTTGAACTATCACAGGTGTGACACAATCGGCTTTAGGAAAGAATTATGCTCAAAATGTCATTTGTCCTTATGAAAGACATCACTGTTCTCAAGATGAAGAACAGCTATAAACATGCTGTTTCTTTTGCATCAACTTTTTTATGTAAATGTTCTGATTTTGTGTAATAAAAAAAACAAGCAAAGAACCAAGAAACACAAAAATAATAACAATTCAACAATTAGCTCTTCCATCATGAACTCTCTCCAAGAAATAGGAGTGATAGCAGGTGGACTAATATCCAGGATTTAAAGCTATTACATATACTTCTTACATTGTCTTATATTCACATATAGTTTTTGCAATACTTTTTTCAAATGGGATGATGTATCATTGATGCATACCCCATTTTCTTATTTCTTCATATGTAACCACATAATATATAAGAAAAGATATGGCAAACATGATCACCAGACACATGAATCTCCCTTACTACAAGAAATAATAAGGGTGCATCAGAATCCTGCACTGTGATCAGTTTGTCGTAAAAAACAAAAGTAAAACTCCACAAAGCTTGCAAACATTTATTGTAAGTGATCTGGTCAACCTAAACCCCATATTGATGTTTCTTTGTTTATTATGAGACAAATATTTTATATGACAGGTTTTAATATTTTAGGAAAACAAGACAGAGACAAATTAAATTTTTGGGCCGAAGCATTAAACATGAATGGATAATTGATGAAACTTCACAACAAAAAGAATGGTATAAAGGGACTGTAGTATCTTTGTTATCTGGAACTGATGGAAGATTAACTGCCATTTATGAAGTGTTGTATGAGGGAGAGGATGAACCATTTGAAATTGACCATTTAATACAGGATTATCAATCTGGATCAGTGCAATTCATAGATGTGTAACAGTTTTATAAGAAAAAAGGTACTTTTGATAAATAAATATTTATTTTTCAGAGGAGAACTTGCTTCTTATGTAGTGTGGACTGTTGCTTACTGTTGAAGGCCAAAAGGCAAACACTAAATGATGACATTTTTGCAATAATTATGTAGTATTTTGTTCTGCAATACATACTCCTTTCCTAATAATTCTTGAACAAATGAAGGGTTTAATCAATCAATTTGTAATTCCCCCCCCCCCTCCCCCCCACACACACACACACATCATTATCCAGTTTTGCAAAGAAGTATTTGCTACAGTTGTTTGCATTATTTGTAATAAAACATAAATTGTATTGAACCTTTTCCAACTTTCATTTTCAAAAACATATTTTAAATATTGTAAGATTCATATATATGTTATTTAGTAACACTGTGCTCCATACTTTAAAAGAAAATAGTTCCAAAACAAAAATGGCCTTCAATTTTTCTTAAATGCCACACATTTAAATCACTGAATATGACCTGTTGCATGCATTTTAATGTTAATAAATGGTAGCTTGTACTAGATAGACACTTGATTTATACTTTAAAGTCTTTTTTTCAGGGTTTTTGTGACTTAGGACATTACTGGATTTTTTTAGAAGATGGACTTACTTGTATACAGAATTTTTGACTTATGAACATATATTGTTGTTTAGAATTGTTTAATTTGAATAGTGCCCATCACAAGGAAGATTTTGATATATAATATGGTATGTTTTATCCAGTATATAGTCTGATATTAAAGTTTAAAGTTGAACATGATTTTGACTTTAGCGGAACCTTAAAATATACAGATTCTGTTTTGCAGTGAGAACAATGCATTATTTCTCAAAACAAGATTCATAAATGACTTTGGTTCTAAGATATTTCTAAAATACACTTTTAGCAATAAATATAATGCTTTAGAATTTGTATGTTTGTATGTATATATATAACAAAATGGTTTTCCAAGAAACAGATAATAAATCAATGTTAAAAGTGCTGAGCATTGAAAAAAAACATGATACTAAAAACATATGCAACATGGCTACCTTCACAGTCTGATTGAGTCTATTTTTTCATTGTCAACATATTTTAAAATTTTGAAAATCACTATTCAACAGCATTGCCTGCAAATTTTTCCAGTTAACGTTTATTTACTTCATATAAAAAGCTAGTTATACACTGTGTTGAACCTTAAAAAACAAGTCAACCCAGGTATTGATGTGTTAAATATGTACCTTCAAGAGCTATGTCCCTTAGTTACATAAAAAGTTTTTTTTTTTCAGTTTCTGGATGAATCTTTTGAAGCTTGAACACAACCTTTTGGATCATAAAAAAACTGACCAAGTTTGCTTATGATGGTTTTGACATTTAATTTTAAGAGTTATGCCCTTAACTACCTTAAAAATTGAATTTTATGTGGTTTCTTGATGATAATTACTATACAGCTTCACCAAACCTTTTACAATTATAACACAATATCATAGACCATAACAGACAATTGAGGTTTGACCTTGACATTGCTATTTCACAGTTATGCCCCTTAGTTATCTGTGCTTTCTTTTGTTTTTAGATGATAATTAAATACAGCTTCACCATACCAAACAAGGACATTATGTTATGAGCCAAAAAATACAGGTCAAGTCCAATTTGGATGATTTTGACTTTTAATGTTCAAGAGTAATGTCCCTAATTACCTTATAAGCAGGGCTTCCAAAATTTGTTTGAGCCAGTCGGACATTTTATATCTGATCCCGATTTTAATCCCTACGACTAAAGTCACAAAAGGCAATTATGGTAATCAGATGGCCATCCCAATGATTGACATTAGATTAAAAAAAAAAGTTACATTAAAGTCACATTTTCAAAAACCAGATGTTGACTAAATCAATTAGATACAAACCGCTGAAATGTACGAAATAATTGTGAATAGACTGATTAATTTATACAATGTCTGGTACTGAAAATAGTTTACCTGTCACCTGAACAGGTAGTTTTCAGCTGTCCAACAACTAATTAGCCTTGATTAAATTTAGAAAGTATTGAAGTAGGTGTTGTTTTGATAGTAATTAATCATCATGTCACTTTTATGACCAGAAATGTGTGGCTGTTAAAGGCATAAGGTTGGGTCAAAAAGATAGTGAATTATGTAAAAATGACCAAAAAGCCTTGAGAACTAAAAAGTAGATGACCATTTCATACTTTGCCCGCCGGACTTTTAACGGACATTATACAATTGTCCCGAATATATGACCGTTTTGGAAGCCTTGCTTATAAGTTGGGTTTTCCTCTGTCCAGATGAAAATAAAAATACTGATTGACCAAATCTTTTGAAACTTACCGGTAATCACAGTGTCATAGACCATTAAATACAGGTCAAGTTTGTATTAAGCAGTTTTGACCTTTACCAATCAAAAGTTATGACCTTTTGTTGCCTATAAAATTGGTAATTCTTTGGTTTGAAGATGATAATAAGGTACCAGTTGACCAAATTGTTTGACATTTGACACAATGTCCTGGATCATAAAATCAGGTCAGTTTAAATATTTATTGTCAAGGTGATAGTGTAAGTTCCATATGACAAAAAAATTTCAGATTTTCACGTAATATTATTTAAAAGTTAAGTATAGGTCATGTCCAATCTAAATTTTATAAATTAATATTGATGTACCTTTGTATCCCTTGATTGCTTTTTCACGTTGATCAGCATCATAATACCATACAGTTATTGCATATCTGTAAAATAAAAATAACATGGCTTTTCTTACAATACATAATATAAAGCTTTATTACAACTGTCACATAAACTTAACATTAACCAAGAAAACAAAACATGAAAATGAGGTCAAGGTCAGATGAACCATGCCAGGCAGCCAGCCATGTACAGCTAACAATTCTTCCATACAACAAATATAGTTTACCTATTGCTTATAGTTTAAGAAAAACAGACCAAAACACAAAATTTTAACACTGAGCAATGAACCGTGAAAATGAGGTCAAGGTTGAATAAAACCTGCACGACTAACATATAAATCATAAAATATTTCCATACACCAAATATAGTTGACCTATTGCATAAACTATTTATTAGAAAAAAAAGACCAAAACTCAAAAACTTAACTTTACAACTGAACCATGAAAGTAAGGTCAAAGTCAGATGACACCTGCAAGCTATACATGTACACCTTACAATCATTCCATACACCCAATATAATAGACCTATTGCATAAAGTATAAGAAAAATAGACCAAAACACAAAAACTTAACTATAACCACTGAAACATGAAAATGAGGTCAAGGTCAGAAGACACCTGCCAGTTGGACATGTATACCTTACAGTGCTTCCATACACTGAATATACTAGACCTATGGCTTATAGTATCTGAGATACGACCCTGACCACCAAAACTTAACCTTGTTCACTGATCCACGAAATGAGGTCGAGGTCATGTGAAAACAGTCTGACCAACATGAGGACCTTGCAAAGTATGCACATACCAAATATAGTTATCTTCTTACTTATAATAAGAGAGAATTAAAAATTACAAAAAATCTTAACTTCTTTTTCAAATCGTCACTGAACCATGAAAATGAGGTCAAGGACATTGGACATGTGACTGACGGAAACTTTGTAACATGTGGCATATATATACAAAGTATGAAGCATCCAGGTCTTCCATCTTCTAAAATATGAAGCTTTCAAGGAGTGAGCTAACTCCACCTTAGCAGCCGCCCTAGCCGCAGCCACCAGATCACTATCCCTATGTTGAGCTTTCTGTGACAGGCTCGACAAAAATAACAATACAAATTAACATATAAAGAATAAAACACATTATTTCAGGGATGTAGCTCCTACTTGGACTGGATTGATAAAGTCAATTTTGTATACCTATTTGTTGATCCTTTTTTGCTATATACAACTTATCCTGAACTATTATAGTTCTGAAATTTAGAATAATTATACAAAGAGTCAAAATTTAGAATAATTAAACAAAGAGTCAAAATTTAAAATAATTATACAAAGATTCAAAATCTAGAATAATCATACAAAGAGTCAAAATCTGGAATAATTATACAAAGAATCAAAATTTAAAATAATTATACAAAGAGTCAAAATTTAAAATAATTATACAAAGAGTCAAAATCTAGAATAATCATACAAAGAGTCAAAATTTGGAATAATTATACAAAGAGTCAAAATTTAGAATAATTATACTAAGAGTCGAAAGGAGAAGGTCCGGTAAGGACTCATTTTGGCCTCAAATTTCAGTTTCATCTGACGAAAGATTTTGACTACTTTTTAAACACTTAAGTGTCTATTTTACTTGATTCAATTAGTTTATGTGAAAGATTTTAACTGATTTAGTCATTAAAAACACATCCGATTCCAGCTCAAATATGAAAAATCTACCAAATATGCTGAAAAATGTCACTTTACAGATGGTTTTTGTCAAAAATGAAAGTGGCCGCATCCGTGTTCATCCACAACCTTTATATATGTTATGTATTATCATAAAATACAACTTACATTTCAATATTAAGGATGAACACGAATGCGGCCACTTCCGTTTTACACGGAAACTGTCTAAAATTTAACTAAAATGCTAGAATTTCGAAGATTTCAGTAATTTAGCATGACTTATTGGCGCTACAACCCGATATATGTGCATTGCATAGTCAAAAACAGCCCATATTTATGTGGCAGACGCATTCAACTGTCCAATAAATAACTAAAAGTTTACATTTTAACAATTTTGTAAAACTGTTATATTTTGGGGCCAAAAAGGGGTCTTACCGGACCTACTCCTTTAAAATAATTATACAAAGAGATAAAATCTAGAATAATTATACAAAGAGTCAAAATTTAGAATAATTATACAAAGAGTCAGAATTTAGAATAATTATACAAAGAGTTAAAATCTAGAATAATCATACAAAGAGTCAGAATTTAGAATAATTATACAAAGAGTCAAAATCTAGAATAATCATACAAAGAGTCAAAATTTGGAATAATTATACAGAGTCAAAATTTAGAATAATTGTACAAAGAGTCAAAATCTAGAATAATCAATTCATACAAAGAGTCAAAATTTGGAATAATTAAATAATTATACAATGAGTGTTTCATATTATTCTAATGACACAAAATTAAGTAAGAGTGTGGAAACGGAAATAGGCAATTTCCTAAGTTCTAAAGGGGCATCATGCTAGAATGGTGACTCAATGCCCAAATGGGAATATGTCTGCAAGTCTTGGTTCTTAGCAATGTGTTTGAGTTTCATGAAATTTACATGAGGCAAAAGTTATGAAATAGTACAGAAGAAAATAGAATTGAAGGACAGAAAATTGGACAGACATTTTCGTGGTTTAAGAAAAACTAGCATGTTCATGGATATTTTATTGTATGACTTCTGCATACAAGTCTATAGGAAATATGTCATTTGTTGAACATTTAATTTCGTGGTTCACCTTTATCCTCAAAATAAAATAAAAAATGGTCTCCAACAAATAAAGATAAATCCACAATACACAACTGTCCTGAAGAAGAGTCAGTGCAACTTTGGTTAAATTCTGTCAAGTTGTTTTCTACAAGGTATACTATAAATCTTTAGTTTCCAAGAAGTTACAGAATAACATAAAATGTGAAGTGGATAATGATATAAGTGATGTTACAGATGAGTGATCCTTATATGTGACTAGCATTAATCTATCTACTTCATTTGGTCACATGGAAACTAAAATTAGCTAGAAAGGACAAGGACAAAATGCTGTACCATTACATAATTCAAAATTTTCTATTAACAAAAATGAATGATTTATGAGGAATACATAACTAAGAGTCAATCTGCCATGGTCTTTAATATTTATTATTCAAAAAAAAAATATGTAAAAAATTACAATAGTTCTTTACAGTGACTTCTGGCATATAAATAAAGAGATACGTGACCCATTGCAACTGATAACTTATCAACTAAGTGCACTATGGAATGCACTTTTGCCACGTGACCAATAAGTATGCCTTAAACAAACACAATTCACCTATTTTTAAATGGATAAGATTTTTTCAAGTTTTTTTAAAACTTCATCGACATTGAACTCAAGTACAGCATATCAACATTACATAATTGAAATAGCACATCATTCCAAAGTACTTAAAATACAAGTCCCATTTGTCTTTAAATCAGTATAAATAGTATTAAATGTTATCATACTGCTAGGCATTATTTAGAAGGAAATGTGTGATTCGACGTCTGAAAAAATTATTAGACTTAATGCAACATGTTAGAAATGTAACAGCTCTCTGTACATACTTTTTTGTAGTGTCTATGTTTAATTGTTAACTAACTTTTTAGAGGAAATAAAATTGTAAATACTATGGAAACAGAAACTGAAATTAAAAAAAGACAGCAATATTTTGGTGTTACTTAAGATTTAAATTTAAGTAAAATAACTTAATTAGCATTCAAATTTCAGTGAAAATAGGAAAACTTAATTTTGATATTTTGTTTTAAAGAAATAAAAATTAAAAATTAAATTAACATATATATAAAATACTGAAATAGTTATTCAATGCTCAAAATGTCAGCCTCAGTGAAAGAGTGATATAAGTAGTACAACTAAACTATTTCACTAGACTCTCAATACTGAGGTTGTGAGTTTGAACTCAGCATGTGGCAGGTGAGATAGACTCAAATATTCATTAATTAGGATTGTTCAATTGTCTGCAGCAGGTTGGTGGCTCTAAAGATTGCATATTTTGGCGTTAATATTGATTCACTTATAGGGTCTTTGCATCAGAACTAAACACATTTATTATTAATAAACCAGTTGTTGGCATGACACGGGTTATGTTCTTCTCATATATGTTAGGATGGTATGATACTAAACCCCTCACGGGGAGGATTGTGCCTGATATTTATATGATGAAGACATAATTTTTCAATCAGTTTAATTGAGGTCCAGAGCTGGTATGTCAGTTAACTGCTAGTAGTCTGATGTTATTTATGTATTATTGTCATTTTGTTTATTTTCTTTGGTTACATCTTCTGACATCAGACTCGGACTTCTCTTGAACTGAATTTTAATGTGTGTATTGTTATTGCGTTACTTTTCTGCAATGACTAGGGGTTTATAGGGGGAGGGTTGAGATCTCACAAACATGTTTAACCTCACACATTTTTGTGCCTGTCCCAAGTCAGGAGCCTCTGGCCTTTGTTAGTCTTGTATTATTTTAACTTTTAGTTTTTTGTGTACAATTTGGAGTTTAGTATGGTGTTCATTATCCCTGAACCAGTATATATTTGTTTAGGGGCCAGCTAAAGGACGCCTCCGGGTGCGAGAATTTCTCGTTGCATTGAAGACCTGTTGGTGACCTTCTTGCTGTTGTCTGCTCTATGGTCGGATTGTTGTCTCTTTGGCACATTCCCCATTTCCATTCTCAATTTAATCTCTCTGGCTTCCACAATCAATAAAAACTCAGCGCCATGAAAAAGTGCTGAAAGTGCAGTTAAACACCTATCAATCAATCAGTTCAGTCACAGCAAAAATAGTTATACATACCTTGTTTTAAAAGCTTTCATTACTTCATGAGGGTTCCGTCGATCTGACCAGAAAAATAAAAGTCTATCAAACACTGGTTCAATACTAGCAACCCTGTCTTGACCCTCAGGATAAATTCTTAGCAGGCCACCATATTTCTAAAATGTATATAAACAGATATTTTAGATGAACTTGGTCTGATTTTTTGTACTAAATTTTCAACCATTCTATCATTTACAATTTTGAATCTGCTTGTATAAATGGCCTTACCAGTTATCAAGATCTTTGAATTTTTTCAACTGAGAGTCTAATGATACTTGTTAGGAAAGGCTATTGTCAGACTCATGTATGTAATATCTGTTAAGGTTTAGGATACAGGCATGTACAATACATCTACAGTATGATAGTTTTTCTTGGAACATTTAATTGATTTATTGTTCTAGTTTATCTCCTGCATGTTTTTAAGTACATACCTGGAAATTCAAAGGTAATTTTTTTGTTCTATCTGTGTTAATACCTGCATATCTTAGCAGAGTTAAAACACCTGATAACAGGACATGAGTTTATTTTTGTACAAGTAATACATGTAGTGTCAACATAGGTTTTATATGTTTTTGTTATCTTATTTTTATATGCAGTGTAAAAAAATATGTCAATTCAGATAAATACCATAGATGGGGATTATTCATGTATATCAGACATCTGTCAGGACTGTTAATCTCAGTTGCTGTGTTATTTTTCTAATAACAATACAGACAACAAACATCCTCAGCTCACAAAATGCCATAACAGGAAAATCAATAGTTTCTTGTTGACATATTTCAAAGATAAAGTGTGACTTTATCTGAGATTTAGTTGATTTTTATTTATTTAACCTTGCTGCATGTAGCCTTTTTGTGCTGATGCAGTGTAAAGCAGTCACCAATAAATCAATTTATATAACCCATTTACCAAAGCAAATCATCCTACATAGATATAGGAAGATGTGGTATGAGTGCCAATGAGACATCTCTCCATCCAAATAACAATTTATAAAAGTAAACCATTATTGGTCAATGTACGGCTTTCAACACAGAGCCTTGGCTCACACCGAACAACAAGCTATAAAGGGTCCCAAAATTACTAGTGTAAAACCAATCAAAGGGGAAAACCAACAGTCTAATCTATATAAAAAAAAAACCGAGGAAATGAGAAACATGTATATGAAAATAGAAGTTTACATGTTTGACCACACACCTTTATGAGTTTTGATATGAGAGTTTCACACTTTCTAAAGTTTAGCATATTTCATACCTCTTTTAAGATCTAGAATTAGCAGCAACGTTGTGTTGCTAAAAAGAAGTAAAGTCAATGTCATACCAAATTCTCCTTTCATCAAATAACAGTCAGGTTCATTAGCTATTTGTGTCCTATCAAATAACAGTCAGGTTCATTAGCTATTTGTGTCCTATCAAAAAACAGTCAGGTTCATTAGCTATTTGTGTCCTATCAAATAACAGTCAGGTTCATTAGCTATTTGTGTCCTATCAAATAACAGTCAGGTTCATTAGCTATTTGTGTCCTATCAAAAAACAGTCAGGTTCATTAGCTATTTGTGTCCTATCAAATAACAGTCAGGTTCATTAGCTATTTGTGTTCTATCAAATAACAGTCAGGTTCATTAGCTATTTGAGTCCTATCAAATAACAGTCAGGTTCATTAGCTATTTTTGTCCTATCAAATAACAGTCAGGTTCATTAGCTATTTGAGTCCTATCAAATAACAGTCAGGTTCATTAGCTATTTGTGTCCTATCAAATAACAGTCAGGTTCATTAGCTATTTGTGTCCTATCAAATAACAGTCCGGTTCATTAGCTATTTGAGTCCTATCAAATAACAGTCAGGTTCATTAGCTATTTGTGTCCTATCAAATAACAGTCCGGTTCATTAGCTATTTGTGTCCTACCAAAAAACAGTCAGGTTCATTAGCTATTTGTGTCCTATCAAATAACAGTCCGGTTCATTAGCTATTTGCGTCCTATCAAATAACAGTCAGGTTCATTAACTATTTGTGTCTTATCAAATAACAGTCAGGTTCATTAGCTATTTGTGTCCTATCAAATAACAGTCAGGTTCATTAACTATTTGAGTCCTATCAAAAAACAGTCAGGTTCATTAACTATTTGTGTCCTATCAAATAACAGTCAGGTTCATTAGCTATTTGTGTCCTATCATTCAGGGACTTTAAAGAAAGATTTTGTCAATATATTTTTCATCATGATTTCCTCATTTATAAACAGTTGATGTTGTAGTGATAGTTCGTAAATCAAGACAATTAATGTCTAGTGCTGATAGATTTTCTCAGTCTTGTACAGTTCACAAGGTATCATATTAGACCAAAAAAAGTTTACCCTATTTCTAGTTATGCCAGCAATATTGGCTGTTGAATTGGAATATAATACACAAACAAACAAAATCGAGAAACTAAAATGATTATAAATTTCAAGTTCTAAAACAGTTCAGAAATTTTCAGAGGTGTTAATTTCTGAAATAATAGTTAATGGATAAAAATAAATGGTGTCCCCGCTAGCATATAACATTATCCAGGTACATAACTCAAGAACTGTAAAAGTGAAGCTGCTAAATTTGAATTCAAACTGACTTCAGTTTGGTAATAAGTATTATATATACATTTCATGAAATTAAGTTGAAACGAACTTTAGTTTAGAGAACAGAAATGAAAAAAATCATGAAATTTTCCATTTGAAATTGGGCATAACCCTAGAATGGTAATCCAAGTGCTTGGAAGCACTGAATGGTAAATATTGCTTTAATTTTAATTTATCAGTTGGTAGTAAAAATTGAATATTGCATTGTATAAAGCATTGATTTTAGTTGATTCAACTACCATTCTGGACAAAGAAAGATAACTCCAATTTTCAAGGAAGATTTTAAAAAGCATTGATTGTAATTGATTCAATTAAATTATGGACAAAGGAAGATAACTCCAATTAAAAAAAAAAAATACTTCCATTTGAAAAGGGCATAACTCTAGAACAGTAAAAGTGACGGCCCCAAAAATTCAAACTTGATCTGTACATTGCATTAATAAGCATTGTGTATAAGTTTCATAACATTTGGTTGAGACAAACTCAAGTTAAAGAACGGAAACGAAAAATTTATCAATTTCTCCATTTGCAAAGCCATACCTCTAAAATGGTAAAAGTACCACCACCAATGCTAACCTGATCTGTATTTAGTGGTAATAAGCATTGTGTATAAGTTTCATATTAATTGGTTGAGGCAAACTAAAGTTAGAGAACGGAAACCAACTTTGGGACATAGGTACGTACAAAATGTACAGACAGACAAAGGGGAAAACTTAATGCCCCCTCCACTACGGCAGGGGCTTAAAAAAATTATTCAAGGGCAACAATTCCAATAAATAGTTAAGGGAGAGCTTCCCTAAAGTGTTTTATTTGTATATTATTTTTTCTGTTCACAATGTTCTGCTCTATTGAAGTTTTCAAGATAAGACAACATGCTATAACTGCTTTCAGTCACACATTGTATTTAGCATTTTGAAGATCTTGTATTGCTAAATCACTTCAAATGATTACAGATTAATGATGATAGATGCTAAGTGATGACAGTTGGACTTTCAGAAAAATGTATCTCTCCTTCTATACATGCTATATATGAATGTGTATTTATTCTTAAAGCTAAAAAGGTATCTATTTTGCCAAGAACAGAACAAATGTTATGCCATACTTTAAGTGATTGAATTTATATAACTTACCTTAGCTTCCCAGTTTTTATTGAGGTAATATATACATGTTATACATCTTCCATCATCATTTGGATTATCAACGTGACGTAAATACTGTGTACCATTTCCAGGATAACAAGCAACCATTGCCTTAAACATGTTAAAAGATGATTAATGATTTAGTTATTTATGCTAAAAAAATTAAAATCCATTTTAAAATAACATTTAATTTCATCTTGGATATTTTGATTTGATTTTTGGTGTTTAAAACGTCACTTTTAAGCACTGCATTTCGATTATTTCGTGGAGGTCAGTTTTTATTGGTGGATGAAGTTGGAGTGCCCAAAAAAAAACACCCATCTTGGATATTTTGTCCCATTTCATCTTTCAATGTTTACCATTGGAAGTCTTTTGTAATATACACCCAACTTGTTTAGACTCTAGCTAGTTGTTATGTATTTTGTATGAGATTTGTCTATTGTTGACCTCTACATCTCTTTTATGTTGCCTGGTTGCTGTGTCATGATGTATAAACCACACCACTTTTTATTCACAATTTTTTAATCATATATTTCATACACATCATGGTTCCTAAGAAATCTAAATGGCCTAAAAAAAAGTATCAATTCTGTAAAAAAAAAGTGCCTGGAAATTGGTAATCATCATTTTATAAATTAAATTATGTAATAAGCTTATCAGTAGAAATATGTAAATGACAACGAAATTATCATGACATATATATATACTAATCAATCATACCATTATACATCAAATACCAGCTTAATATCAGCGAGGGTGGCTAATAATAGTCAAAGTTTAAAGATTTAGGCATTACTACATGTACAAGGACCATACAAATGTAAACACTATCAATGATCCATGAAAACAAGGTCAAGGTCAGATAATCCCTGTCAGATTACACTTTAACAGTTGGCTGCTACACTTTATAGCAGGAGACAATATTGGCCACCATGAAAATACAGCTTTACCTTAATTTCAAACAAGAATGTGTGCATAGAACACGAACGCCCCACTCACACTATCATTTTCTATATATTCAGTCCACCATTCAAAACTATTAATTTGGCATTAAAATTAGAAAGATCATCTCATAGTAAACATGTTTACTAAGTTTCAAGTTGATTGGACTTCAAATTCATAAAAAAACTACTTTGAACAAAAACTTTACCTGAAGTGGTACAGACGGACGAACCAACAGAAGAACAAATGGATGCATAGACTGAAAAACATAAAGCCCTTTGAGAGGAATAAAATCTTTTAACACAAAAAACTAGTAAATCTATAAACAACAAAAAATATTCAATAAATAAAATTGAGAATGGAAATGGGGAATGTGTCATAGAGCAACAACCCGACCAAAGAGCAGACAACAGCCGAAGGCCACTAATGGGTTTTCAATGCAGCGAGAAAACTCCTGCACCTGGAGGAATGCATTGATGAGATAATAGTAGGCATTAATGCAACAGCAAACCAACAACACTAGGAAACTTTGGTTCAACACCAGAAAACACTAAATACTATTTTGTCTGCTGGTAAGAATAAAAGGGCATACATGTACATGTTGAATTGTTCTGAGAAAACAAATTACTTCTAAACACATGTTTATAACATGATTGTGTCTTTAATTTTGATACATTTTTGTGTACATAAAGATTGCCATTGGGATGCAGTAACTTTCAACATGTACCAAATTGTACAAACACTGTCAATAGCTCTAGTAAATTAATGAACTCTTATGACATGGACATTCCATGTCATAAATTGCACGTATAGAACATATAGTTTTTTGTCGTAATTTCTTTTCAATTCCTTATGCAAATTATGTCAAATGCAATTAACAGGCTATTATTTGAACTTGGAATTATTTTTTAATTATGGAATTTGCTTAATTTCTTGTTCTGGAAATTTTAATAAATTCCATGTTTATTCTGTACTTAAATGTTCTGTGCTGCGCACAACACTTTCTATTACAAAAGAAGATAGTATATTTTCAATAGAATGTACTGTGCCGCGCACAATACTAAATGTATCTATACAAAATACATTGTATGAAAAGTGTTATGAACTGCTCAAAACATTATAATACCAAATAAACATGGAATTTATTAAAAATTTTCAAACACAAGAAATTATGCAAATTCCATAATTAAAAATAACTCCAAGTTCAAATAATAGCCTGTTAATTGTACTAATTATGTTTTATAGCGGTGACATACCTTGTCAATGACACATGAAAGTCATTTCACACAATGGCAGATTAAAAGAATATGTAAGATATACATATATATACAAAATAACATGTTGGTTTTTTTTTGTTGAAACTAACTAACTAACTTTTTTTTTTTTAATTTCATAGATTATATAGAGGGAAACTAAGTCGGACATATTAATTCTTTAATATCCTCTTATTGACTTTATTGGCATCATCTAATGCAGGTATATTCAGTTTTTAACAATTATTTAAACAATATATTTAGAAGTAAAAAGTCAATGGCATAAATGCAAGTCTAAGCACTTTCATGTGCTCTGCAAGCATATAACAAGCAGAGTATTGATATATCTTCCCATGTGAACATAAATTTATTATTGATCTTTTTGTCACATTTTTTTTGTCACAGACATAAATTTTAAAGCAAGCAACAATCAATCACAAAAAGGGAAATACATGTACATCATTGTTACATGTTCTTCATAAAATGTTGGCAGCAAAGGTTCAACTGGTTGAATAGTTTGATGCAGATGCAATCAACAATTTTAATTCTTAAATAATTATTTAAAATATCCTTTACTAAAAGTTGGAGTAATTGGTCCTATATATTTTTTAACAGTCAACCTCCCCTCCCTCTTCTAAAAAAACATGATTGGGAGGAAAACAAAATTTAAAATTGAGAATGGAAATGGGAAATGTGTCAAACATTCAACATGTTTTATCTGTCAAACATAAATCTAGATGACTTTTGCTTAATTCCAAGTGTCTGTGTGTTCTTTTATTTATGCTCAAATACAAGTACAGTTGTGTTGGAGGTAG
Organism: Mytilus edulis; assembly: GCA_019925275.1. Lineage (NCBI taxonomy): Eukaryota > Metazoa > Mollusca > Bivalvia > Mytilida > Mytilidae > Mytilus > Mytilus edulis. Next base: position 47,570,238 of record CM034350.1, read on the forward strand.
AAAAAAAAGTCAGAAATAGTTGAGAAATATTACACAGTAAAAAATATCATGCTGAAAATGCATGAAATATTTGCCACGGGACATAAAACAAGCAACAATCAATCACAAAAATTGGGGATACATCACTGTGACGTGTTCTTCATTTAAAAATGCATATGTATAAGTCAATGAAAGTGAATTGCGAAACAGTCATCAATATTTTAGTAAATGATTAAATCTCACTTCAAAATCCAGAAGAAAATAACATATCAAACTAGTCAAAGCCATGCAAAAATATTTGTTAAGATAATCTAAACATATAAATAATGATTTTATAATAATTTGTAAACCACAGTTTTACCAAACACAGAACTGGCCATCTGAAACACTAAACCAAACTTACAAAAAAATTATACAAATTCTTTTCTTTTTTATCACTGGTCAAATACAATGTAGAAATATTAACTTTCAATTTACTTTACTGAAAGTTTAAAAAGAAATTTTTTATCAACAGAATATCATTTTTATGTGGGGTTAAAACGTTTGTACATGTAACATGACTTATAATGCTTATGATAACACTAACAGTATTTTTTTTATTTATTTTAAAGGTTTCAAAATTCTGCATTAACTGGCATTAACAATTCACAACTATCAAACAGTTTTATGAATTAAATTTTTGTTCTTATTCATGTTATTACAATTGTAAGTGAACTGTGTTTTAACATTTTGGCAATATAAACTGAGGCCTGAACTAATTATAAGTATTACATTTTTAACATGACTAATGGGCCTGCATTTCTATCTTTTTTTCCAATATTATTTATACACATGTACATGTACATGATGTACATGGATGCAATTTCTTATATGTCTCTCATGTACTTTGGTTAATATTATTCCTGCAGAATTGTGAATTACATGAAATATTTATAATCAACATTGATCAACGGTTAATGACATTAAATAGAAGTGGCATGACTGCAGCCAATGAATGAGACATCTCTTCACAAAAGACAAAATTACATAGAATTAAACAACTATAGGTACCTTTACTGCTTTCAAACAATGAGCAAAACCAGCACTGTATAGTCAGCTATAAATGGCTGTGAATATTCAAAAGGTTTTTGTCCTTCCGGACACAATACCAATTGCTTAATGTTTTATCCAATTCAATTGCAGATTAAAATGTTTTTAAACCATGCAAACTGATCATCTAAATAAGCATTTAAGCTATATCATATTATACATACAGTATCAGTATTACTTATATATTCTATAATTCTATATTATGTTTTTCCCTCTATTTTCCATCATTTATTGATAAAAAATTACTGTGGTGTACTTTAGTTTTTTTGCATGTACATGTACAGTAGATAAGATGTACATTGGTTTAGATAACAAATTTGCTCTTATCAAAATATTTTACCTTTTGATTAATAAGATACATGCACAAAAAAACTAAAATTTAAAATCCTTCCTCAAACTGGACAAAGGTCCATTTATTTAGCCTTTTATATTATTTTAAAGAATGTTTTTAAATATAATCGTCAATGATTACAGTTATAGGCCTCATTCAGAGTTAGCATGTACAAAAATGTACTTGTAATTACAACCTTAGTAAGTGTTTGGTGTTTTGAACATATGTACATGTATAGTCATGATAGTACAAAGTCAGTTCAATGCATGTACATGACTTTACATGAACATTTGCATCATGTACATTTTGTAAATCTTTGTGAACTGAATATTAAAAAGGAATGTAAATTTTTCACAAATGTACAAAGTATGCTATGTCATGTACATGTACAATGTACCAGTATAAATTCTTGTAAAATTATGTAAATTTTACAATTGGTAACATATACATGTATACTTGTGAGCAACTTTGTATCTTTTAAATCTATTGATTCTTCAAATTTTATTGGGTTATTGAAGTCATGTTTGTAGCTTTTACATTCTTGTAACTTGCATGTCATGTCCATCACAGGATATTTTACTCTGAAAAGAACCAAAGTAAACAAACAAATGAAAACAACAAAATAGTATCTACCTTTGTCCTCCCATTTACACTAACATTAGTCAATTTGCCAGCACACTTTAAAATAACAGCATCCATGGAGGATACAAGAAATCCAATGTCTTCACACCCCTCCTCGCTACCATCAACCCAAGTTAAAACATCTCCTCTAACATGTTTCAAATTTGAATTTCCACGTTCAGAGTTCATTAGTTGTCCCTCTGTGAATAATCCTTTTCGATGCATATCTTGGACTTGTTCATGAATTTCAAGTCCTTTACCATTTCCAAGAAAATTGTCAATAACACACACACCATAACGATTTAAGCAATTGCATGCATAGTCTGCAAGCATCTTAGTCCTGGTTTCAAGCACTGAAAAGTATGTTTTGCTTGTGTCAAACTCTTCTTCCGTTGTTGGCGGCATTTTGTCAGAACTGTTTCTTTTCTTAGAAGAGTGTCTAGCAATATTTTGTCGAACAGATTCTGATGTAAAAGGTTTTAACTCTGAAATATTTGAATGTAAGAAGAATTCCTTTGAGGAATGTTTGCCAATTTTTGAACAGTAACTTGTTTATCTTCTTCCAAATTCAATTGTTCTAACCTGGAAACATTTCCAGCAGAATTCGAGGATCTTAATTCACTCATGGTTTTGTCAGTGTCAACAACTTTTAAACTTACATCTTCACTGTCACGTAACCCATCCACACGTGGGGAACCCTCCGGTATTGATATTTCGTTACTATTTATAGACGATTTTGTTTTTTGACCCAATTCTTGCTTTTCGTTTGATGGTTGCTCTGGCTTTTTGCACTTCTTCTTATGATACTTCCAGTCATATTTCTGATGCTCCCTGCTACAATACCATGTTCTTTTACAACCTGCACAGATCATTAAATTATTTACTTGGCCGCAAAGTTGGCAAACGTTGCGTATGTTCCCCTTGTCACGTACACATGCAGCCATTATTTTCTATGTTTACATTCATTTGATCCAGTCCTCCATGACACAGATAGTGTTCAAGTTGTCACGGATACTAATGAATATTTGGCTGTTTGTGTTATTATACTTTAAAGATACATGAAGGTCTACACGACGAAGCTGTCTTGGATATCACGACGAAATTGATGTTTTCGGTACTCAGACTGCTCTTTATTAGATCCGGCAATTTACCAAAAACCGAGATGTAAGTCTGGCGACGAAATTGTTCTCGCCGGAAAGCTCTTGAAAGCTTCAGCATGACGATGTGTCGGTGCGATACGAATACCTCGCCTGAAGCATAAAAACAATAATGAAAATAAAAATTTCTTTTGTTAATATTCGTATGAAATGATGGAATGACACAGACAAGATGACTTCTTGCATAAATATTGCATTGCAGAAGAAGACTGTTTTATATTTCCATTATTAAAATGGGCTCACAAGAAACATATATTAGACATCAATAAGACAATAACAAAAGGAATCATAAAATAAGAATATGTATAGGTAGACGGTTACGGATATTTTTTTTGGCCCTCCCCCTTTTTTCCTAAATCCGTTATCTTTTTGGTTTCCCATTAATTTTAATTATTTCCGCTTCTTATTGTAATAAAGTACTGTATACTAATAAGCGTAAATGTACAAAGAAATATATTTAATTTGTATTTGCTATTTACTATCAATTCCAAGTTTACTATCCACAGCGCGGTCACTGCATGATCTCTGAGACCATACAAATGTACATAGGCACTTGCTACGGTTACATGGAAATGTAACAATAATAAAATAATTATTGTTACATTGAAGACTAATTGCCGGAATGCAGGGCTTGGTGTTATAGATGTGCCCTGATGTGCCTAGGTTAATTCCCTTAATTTGACAGATTAATTATTAGTATTTAAATGTTTCTTTTAGGTTTGATTTGATTTAAATATAGTAAGATAAAAGTAAGGATTGTTAATTTAACTGTTTTAGTATTTACTTTTGATGTTTTTATAATGTTTTAAGAATATTCATTTATTTAACTTTTCGTCAGTACCTTTTATGTAAAGTTCTCCTGATTAACGACAAGTTTAGGATATCATTTGATAATCAGTCGGAGTCGACCTCCAAATACTCACCGGAACTAAAATTAGTACCACTCGAGTCTAAAGGTAGCCACCACTTCGGTGCAGTTCTCCAGAGTTAGTCACCCCTTTTTGGTAAAACTTTTATTACTTTAAAACACAACGCGAAGCAAATTTACTTTACTTTTAAGACTAACTCTGGGAACACTCTATTTTTCATTTTACATTTGAAATTACTTTATTTTTTAACTCCATTTAAGAAAGTTTTCTGACTCCTGTTTTATCCGACTTTGTTTAATGAAATTATTGTACATTTGTGAATAAAAAAATAGTTTCGTTTGATTCATTGTCTGTTGTTCAGCCATAAATATTCAGGTATCCCGAAGGTCGTATGGGACAAAGTACTGGCCATACAGTCCCCCGGGGTGCGTCACCGACCCCCTCCGTTACACTTGGAAGGAACCGATTAATTACGTATTAACAAAGTAATTGAGTTCGGTTTCATTGCGTTATTTTTACTAAATGCACTTCAAAATACGCGGGACTAGTATTGTATCAAAATAAAATTGAATAATTTTTTTGGGTTTTTCAAAAACAAAGCAACTCACAATCCAACATTCCAATGACCCATTTTCAGAAAACGAAAACTGTAACAAACATAAACTTTTAGCCACCGCTTTTCAAGCAGGCCAAAACAATGAAAGCCCCAAATATGTACTAGCTTCCCAGCTACACAAAACCCCCTTTCAAATATAGATTTATTTCGCTTCAAGCCATTTTTCAACTACTAAAATTTTCTATTTTCTTACCAGCACACTGGTACAAATTAAAAAACCCATTATAAATTGTTCAAATAAGGGCCCTTTGAAAAAAGTGAATAAATTACTTTTGGATGTCAAAATCGTTGGAAGTACTTGTAAATTGCATGCTTTATTTGGGGATTTTTAAACGCAAAATTTTGATTTTTTACACGTATACATTGCCTACATTCTCAAAGAAAAAATTCACACACCTAATTAAATGACATTCAAAAAATCAAATGTGAATATATATGTTCAAACTTTTTAGGTCATTTTTTAGTAGCAATAAGCAAAAAAACTATGTTAATTGGACATGCTTTGATACTATATATGCCCTTGAAT